>OY856187.1:350928654-351043654 GCA_963693315.1 Diogma glabrata
CGTGGACGTAGAATTTCGGATTTCACTACCCATATATATATATATATATATATATATATATATATATATATATATATATATATATATATATATATATATATATATATATATATATATATATATATATATATATATATATATATATATATATATATATATATATATATATATATATATATATTAGACTGGTCGTTAAAAACTAAATTTGCCGAGACGCCCCCTAGAAAAATTCTTTGGGGTCAAAAAACCACAACGGCATTATTTTTTTTTTTTTAAATCAAAAGAACACGTGCCGCAAAATCGTTGAAGTTGATTTTTTGAAAAATTCGTAGATTTTTTCAAATATCTCATAAAATATGCAAATGTCAAAAAAAATCACATAACCATTTTTGTAGGAAATTTAATTCTCTACTAAAAAGGTCCATGTCATTTTTTCCCGAAAACGTATAGTTCTCATGATATTTTGAAAATGAACTTGTAAGTTTTCGTAATTTTTAAAAAACATAAAAAATAAAGATGACGAAAAACTCCTAATTTTCTTCTTATGCTATAGAATGAAATGTATCAAAAAATAATCGTGACAAAAAAAATCAAAATTAGTACTTTTTCGTCGAAATTTTCATCATTTGGTTTTACGAGTTTCGAAGAATTTCAAGTTTTATTTCAAAATATCATCAGAAATATAGGTTTTAGGAAAAAAATGACCTGGACCTTTTTTGTAGAGAATTAAATTTCCTGCAAAAATGATTATGTGATTTTTTTTGACATCTGCATATTTTATGAGATATCAACAATTTTATCACAAAATAAACTTCGATGATTTTGCGGCACGTGTTCTTTTCACTTAAAAAAAAAAAAAATAAAGCCGTTATGGTTTTTTGACCACAAAGAATTTTTCTGGGGGGCGTCTCGGAAAATTTAGTTTTTAACGACCAGTCTAATATATATATATATATATATATATATATATATATATATATATATATATATATATATATATATATATATATATATATATATATATATATATATATATATATATATATATACATATATATATATATATATATATATATATATATATATATATATATATATATATATATATATATATATATATATATATATATATATATATATATATATATATATACATATATATATATATACACATATATATATATATATATATATATATATATATATATATATATATATATATATATGTATATATATATATATATATATATATATATATATATATATATATACATATATATATATATATATATATATATATATATATATATATATATATATATATATATATATATATATATATATATATATATATATATATATATATATATATATATATATATAATATATATGTATATATATTATATGATGTGATATTTGGCTTGTATATTATTTTTGTAAATAATAAATTTTTTTGGTTAAAGCCAATAAATAAAACAATATTTTTTAAAATCGTTTATCCTACAATTGTTTCGGTTTTAGAAAACCATCTTCGGGGATAATATATAATGAAAATTTCTTATACAAAAAATAAATACAAATTGACAAATGAAATAAAAAGCTTATGAAAAACTAACAATCAAAAAAGAAAAGGCTAACTATATAAAAAAAATAATGAATACAAAACAATAATACAATGATAAAAATTAGAAAATAGAAAATAGAAAACGTTTTAGACTAAGAGCTCGTGACGGCCAGACCTTCGTTATTTTATAAAAGCTGAAACTTTCTCTGCGCATACCCCCTACTCAGGTAGGAACAATTAACGATATATGAAGTTTGGATCATAGTGGCTTTGGCAGGGAGCAGGTTCCAAAAGGGCCTCTAAAGTTTCGTGAAAGTATAAAAGCTAATTTTTTTATATATTACTCGGGATAGTATTAGAAGTCACGTCACCCAATGCCAGACACTTACTATCGTGGAAACCCCCTGCCAGACACCCTTAAACTTTAAAGTTTAAGGGTGTCTGGCAGGGGGTTTCCACGATAGTAAGTGTCTGGCATTGGGTGACGTGACTTCTAATACTATCCTGAATAATATATAAAAAAATTAGCTTTTATACTTTCACGAAACTTTGGAGGCCCCTTTGGAACCTGCTCCCTGCCAAAGCCACTATGATCCAAACTTCATATGTCGCTTATCGTGTCTACCTGAGTAGGGGGTATGCGCAGAGAAACTTTCAGCTTTTATAAAATAACGAAGGTCTGGCCGTCGCGGGCTCTCAGTCTATTTAGTAGAAACCACCCATCTGAGAATCTTCAAATTTATAGCCTTTGCAGAGTCACATATGGCACGGCGTGTCACAGTGGTACAGATCAATTTCAGTTCGGCAAAAATTCATTTTATGAGTGATTTTTATGTATTTTTTAACGCTGAATCCGAATCTGCCATCGGTTTTTTCGCCAGGTATAATTAAAAGATATATTATCAAAATCAAATATTAAGCTATATACTAGACATCAAAATCCCAATTCGATTTTGATAATATATATTTTAAGATTTTGACATTATTATCCCCCCATAATGCCCGGGTTTTTTATTCGAGATTCAACTGGCTATAACTTTTGCTCCCAAAGGTGCCCACTCATTTTTTTCTTTTGGAGCTTGTAGAGAAAGTACCAGGCTTCAATTGGACACTCATAAATTAGTGAGGACTTTTGTGGAAATTAAGATGTGACCTCTCAAAGGTCACGTGAAGTCAAATTTAAAGTTAACAAACTAGTAAAGTTTTATATCGTTTCTACCATACTTTTGGTCGCTGAATCCGAATCTGAAGTTATTTTTTACCTATCTATCATGGAAACCCGAAAAACCGAAAATTCGGATCGAAAAAAAACCCGGGTAAATTTAAAAACTCATTTTTCTGCATAAAATGACTATATAAAACCAAAGGAATCATAAAAAAACACTTTGAACCTTAACTCCGAAAATTCGGTTTTTTCGGGGAAATGGCTGACCTGGGGAAAAAACCGATGGCAGATTCGGATTCAGCGTTAAAAAATACATAAGAATCACTCATAAAATGAATTTTTGCCGAACTGAAATTGATCTGTACCACTGTGCGTGTGCGCCCTTCTTGGCAACTCGCACCCTAAAAAAGCTCTCCATTGATGAGCAAACCAAATTTCCTATAGCAGCGAACACACTCCGAAATGATTTCTACGTTGATGATGTACTTACAGGTGCTTCTTCCCTTGATGAGGCCTGTAAACTCAAAAATGATCTCAAAGATTTGCTCCAACTAGGTGGTTTTGAACTACGTAAATTTGTCTCCAATGTTGATAAACTGGCCTCTGAAGATCAACTGAAGTCTTCAACTACACTATTATTAGGACTGCTATGGAATACGAAAACCGATCACTTCGAAACTCAGTTAGATAAGCTGTCTTTAACATCGATATGCACAAAACGAACCAATCTCTCTGAAACCTGCCAGCTCTTTGACCCTCTTGGGATATGTGCACCAATTATCATAACCGAGAAGTTTTTCATCCAAGCACTTTGGATGGAATAAAACATTGCATGGGACGATGTACCTACACCTGAAATTCTCCGTAAATGGACATTCTTTAAACAAGAACTGCATAGTCTGAAGTAAATATCAGCTCCTCGATTTGTGGGCAATCTAACTAAAACATCCATCGAGCTTCACGGTTTTTGTGATGCTTCGGAGAAAGCATACGGATGTGTACTGTACATCAGAACGTTTGACACACATAACCAATACAAGGTTCGTCTGTTGTGTGCTAAAACTAGCGTATCGCCACTTAAGCGAGAAACTATTCCTCGTTTAGAGCTTTGTTCTGCGGTTTTGTTGTCCGAGCTCGCCACTAAGGTGACTGATACTATTGGGATATCCTGCGATGCGATGTATTGGTGGACAGATACAAAAATATCACTGTTCAGGATTAAGTCTGAGGCGTACAAATACGCTACATTGGTGGCCAATCGTATTTCAAAAATTCAAACCCTCACCTTACCAAGGGCTTGGCATTGCGTCAACACAAAGGAAAACCCAGCTGATAGTGTCCAGAGGACTTATGCCATCATAAATCAAGTATGCTTCGCTATGGTGGGCTGGACCTGATTTTTTGAAACTTTCTTCATCATTGTGGTCGACAGCTGACATTGATCTTGATCCGAAATCTCCAGTGAGTATGGAGTTACGAACAACATCGAACCCAATATTAGTTCAACAATCTCAAACCGACCATTCTATCTTTTCTCGTTTTCATTCTATCGCGGTGTTATATCGTGTAGTAGCGTATATCTTCAGATTCTATAATAACGCCAAGTATCCTGCAATTCGATAGGGTTGTTCGTCCACACATCTTTAACCGCTTGAAATCAACAAGTCCTTCACTCATCTGCTGAACATGGTTCAGCAAATGTATTATGCTGATGACATCCAACTGCTCAAAGGAAAGCATTGTCTACCGGCTAGAAGTTCGCTGTTGGCGTTATTCCCTTTCCTTGATGCTCAAGGTGTCTTAAGAGTTGAAGGTCGTTTGAACAATGCATCAATTTCGGACAACCATAAACACCCAGCGATACTCTCAGCTAGTCATGTTTTCAGCACGTTAATCACTCGGCACGAACACATAAGGTTGTTACATGCAGGTCCACAAGCACTGTTATACAATATACGAATGGCCTATTGGATAATGGGAGCCCGCAACTTATGTAAGAAAATAGTTCACGAATGCGTCCGATGTTTTCGCGCTTGACCCTGATTCATCATCAAATTATGAGCGATTTACCAACTGACCGAATTAACAGACATGAACGACCTTTCGTCATTGTTGGCCTTGATTTCTGCGGCTCGTTTTCTCTGACACAATTTGGCCGATCAAAGATTAAAATTAAGTGTTATATCTGCCTATGCGTGTGTTTTTCAACGAAAGCTGTTCACTTGGAGATGGTTCTAAATACTTCAACTGAAGCCTTCATCGCGTCACATCGTCGCTTCGTTTCACGGCGCGGAATCTGCAGCAAATTATACTCGGACAATGCAACCAATTTTATCGGAGCTAGGTCTGAACTACAGGACCTCCACAGATTATTCATATCTCAATCGCTTCAAGAAGCAACCCTTCACTTCTGCACGTCTCACAATATCGAGTGGAACACGATTCCCTATCGGTCACCACACTTCGGGGGTCTTAGGGAGGCTGCAATTAAGAGCGCCAAACAGCATCTGAAAAGAGCCATTGGCACTTTGACTTTCACTGTCGAAGAATTTCTCACGTTGACAACTCAAATTGAGGCATGTTTAAATTCGCGTCCATTAATTGCCATGTCAATGATCCCTCAGACCTGCTTTATCTCCTGGACACTTCATTATAGGGTCACCGCTAACGTTGATACCTGAACCTTCGCTACTCGAATTAAACACCAACAGACTTTCAAGATTCAAACAAATTCAACAAGTGATGCAAAGGTTTTGGGAACGGTTGGCACGTCGAGTATCTGTCTGAACTCCAAAGGCGAAATAAAAAGAAGCGTGGGTCTGTCCCCTTGCAGATTGGTCTCTTGGTGTTGTTGCACGACGATAATCTACCCCTTAACGATGTATTTTAGGACGGATTACTGCCCTACATCCAGGTAAGGATGGAGTTGTCAGAGTTGTGTCGGTCAAGACAACATTGTCCGAAATGAAGCGAGCAGTGACTTGCATTCGTGTGCTGCCCCACGAGAGTAACGAAAATTCTGCTTCAACAATGTCAAGCACATAGATGCTATACATTACCTATATACATTCCAATATATTTGCTTCAACAATGTCAAGCACACAGTTGCTATACATTACTAGAGATGTGACGATATTTAGGTAGTAGCTACTTTTTCACTGTTACTCAAAAGTAGCAATCACTGCCTGTTACTAAATATTTAAAGTAGCAGTTCCTATTATTTTGTTCGCTGTGAATTTTTGCAAATAATATTCAGACAGCTACTTTATTAGGTAGATTTCATATAAAAATCTACCTATTGCAATGGGCTTCATCTCGGAATTTCGGAAAAATTTTTGTGCCAAACGACTATATATGATAAGCGGAGACGAAAAAACAAAAAAAAAAAAAAATTTATATATATATATATATATATATATATATATATATATATATATATATATATATATATATATATATATATATATATATATATATATATATATATATATATAAACGATATGAGATATAACGAAAACGACCGGCACTCTCACGGTCGCATTTGTTGAGCTAGATCAAAAAAATTTTCTGTACTTGTGTGTTTTAATAATATCTTGGACAAGTTCGTGAATCAGCAAAATCCGACACGTGGTTAAGAAACTAGAGGCTTTTTTCTGAAAAAAATTGATTTTTTAAAACCGTTATAACGGCCGTTTGGATACTAATATTTCAAAAAATTTAACAAATTTAGAATCTTTGGAATCTTTTTTATCAATTTGTTTTAAAAATAGACCTCTGCAGTTAGAGGTTCCTGAGTGAGCGGCTCCAACAAAAAAGTTTGCAAAAAAAATTTTTTTTTTAAAACAACCGGCACTCTCACGGTCGCATTTATAAGGCCAGATCAAAAAACCTTTTCTAAAAATGTGCGTTTTATTAATATCTTGGACAAGTTCGTAAATCAGCCCAATCCAACACATGGTTAAGAAACTAGAAGCTTTATACTAGAAAAAAACTCTGTTTTTTAGATCCGTTATAACGGCCGTTTGGATTCTAATATTTTTAAAAACTTCATAAATTTAGAATTTTTGAAACCTTTTTAATCAGTTTCTTTCAAAAAAAAGACCTCTGCAGTTGGAAGTTTCTGAGTTAGCGGCTCCAACAACAAAGCTTGTAAAACACAAAATGCGTTTGAATCAACCGGCGCTCTCACGGTTGCATTTGTGGAGCCAGATCAAAAAACCTTCCGTAAACATGTGTGTTTTATTAATATCTTGGACAAGTTCGTAAATCAGAAAAATCTGACACATGGTTAAGGAACTATAGGCTTTATACTAGAAAAAAAAGTAGTTTTTTTAATCCGTTATAACGGCCGTTTGGATACTAATATTTTTACAATCTTCATAAATTTAGAATCTGTGGAAACATTTTAATCCGTTTCTTATAAATATAAACCTCTGCAGTTAGAGGTTTTTGACTTGTTGGCTTCAACAAAAAAGTTTGCAACAATCCCCAACTACAATTTCCAAAAACCTTATAACAGTCAATGTCAACCTTATAACAGTCAAAAAAATAAAAGATTTGAATAGAAGAAATTAAATTGTTTTTCTTAGAAATAAACTATTTTGATATTTTGCAGCAATTGCACGACATATGATATAAAGTAGGTTTGTGTCATAAATTGTCACACACATGTTCTGTGGTAGATTTGATATTTGTTTGTTGCAAAATTGGATAGATATAATTTTGCTTGTAGGTAACTAATTATCTTTTTAAAATTTGTTCGATATCTGTTTGAAATTAGTTTGTTTTGTTTAAACTAATCTGATACATCAGATTCTACTGGCACACAAAACTGTCTGATCTCGAAATCTACCTATTTCTAGCGGATATACGTGCCGCTTGGACTTTTTTCTTTTAAAATAAAAATACGAACAAGAGGAACAGGAAAATAAAAAAATCGCTGTGATTTCTTTGATATCACTAAAAACATTGATATTTAAGTATCAGTGATTTTTTGTTTCTTGTTCGTATTTTTGTATTTGAAAGGAAAAAAATTGTATTTGAATTAGTATATATTTTACAATTTTACATAAAACCGCAAGCATTCTGGAATTGCACAGAACATGGAATCGGTAGTTTATACGGTCTCGGGCGCAAGTTTGATTTCATTTCTATTGTAACTATACAAATACGATATACTGTTATACAACTTTGATTTCCTGCTTATGAAAATACGATTTACTCGAACTTCAACGCTGCTCGATATAAAAACTACACATGAACTTTCGCACACATTGTAGAAAAGATTCGTGGCCCAACCCCCAAAAGCTATGGCGCGCGCTTAGCCCCTTAGATTTTTCTTACACGGGAAGCGATATAGGTTTTTATCCATCCGTTGTTCTTGCGTAAACTTTATTTAGAAAATGCCGATGAGGCATCAAATTTACTACGAGTCCCTCTTTTAATTTTAAGAAATAAGAATTACTAGTGAGACTTGTATCCTTGATCACAATGAATAAGGCAAAGGGGATATACACTAAAAACTGTAAACTAGATCATGTATCTCCTACAAATAACTTTATGTCCTTTTTTCTAAAATAAAATACTCTTACGATTTTACATAATCGCAGTGAAATGCAAAACAAAATTATATTCAACCTCAATTTCCCCTGTACCAAATTTCAAATTCAAAATAAAGGTCACAAGAAAGAGCGACAAAGCAGAAAAAAAACAATAAACACATAAACGACATGAAATAAATCTCATCATAATTTCTGGAACATTCTTTGTAGAGAATGGACGGACTTACATAGAATATTTGAAAAAGTTTGGAAATTTGGAAATTTCTATAACCATCTGTTGGAGTTTGTGAAGCTATTGGAAGAATATTCTGGATAGGAATATTGTTGCTGTATTGTGTTCCTGTTGTTGTGAAACAATAAAGTTGTGGAATACTTAATAAAACCTGGTGTTTTTGTTTTAGAAAGAAATTACGTTTATCGAATTGAGAGTAAGGTCAATTCGAAGCAAGGTTGAAAAACATGACAATACGTTCGGAGGTAGGTAACTAAACTAGAAATCACATCATATAATAAGACAGGAAATAGTCCATGATAAGCTGGAGTAGGTAAAAATAAAATAATATGTAAAAATCAAATTTTCAACAAAATTGGTAGAAACAAAATGGACTGTAATGGCCAATAATGCAACTAGTGGTATATTCTTTGAGCATGTGATGCACTGTCTTGCTCAAGGATTACAGCGCAAATATATAAATGGAATGTATCCAGTACTTCTTCGATATCACGTTGGCTAGTCATATCTCTCTGCTTTTATCAGTGATAAATGACAACTCACGCTAACTATGGCAATAGGAGGAACAGGAGTGTACACCAGGAGTTTTACCTCCATTGATCAAATATTAAAAAAAAATTAATCAACAAACATTGATCCCTTCCACCATGCGTAGTTGCTCATGAGGTAAGTTTCAAGTTTCGTATTAAGGTGCCTTCTTACATAATTTATTAATTAATTAATAATAATAATTTGTTTATTTAGTTTAGTAACCATTTGAGAAAATACATAAGTTAAATGACTAGATTACATTTCAAAAGTTTTCTTTAACATAAGTTAACAGATTAATTTTGCAAAATGTTAAAGTTTGACAGTTTCTTCAATTCGTTTGGCAGTTCATTAAATAATTTCAGCCCGTTGTACATCAGCATGTTTTTGGATTTTTCACTTGAAAATAAATTTAATCGAAAATCATTTCTATTCCTCAGTTGATAAATGTGAACATCGGAGGAGTAGACCAACTTTCTCTTCAAGTACTCTGGCAAAAGGCCGTGTTTGATTTTGAAGACAAAAACTAATACGTTCAAATTGATTCTCTGTGGAGTGCTCAACCAATCAATTAAGTGTTTCCATCATTAAATTTATGTGGGTGTATGTATTAACTCGAAGAATGCATATCATTCCCTTGTTTTGTAACTTTTGTATTCTGTCCATCATCTATAAAATCGTCGAGCAATATTCAAAGTGTGGTTTTATAATTATATTATAAATGTTTATTGCTGTAATTTGTGATATTGTATCATGGATTCTTGTTAGAAAGTGTATTTGCTTCCCAATTTTTTGCATATGTAATCCCAGTGGGTTTTGAAAAGTAATTGATTATCAATGACTACACCCAAGTATTTTATTTCATGAACTTCTTCCACTATTTGTCCACCAATCATCACATTTTCGTTCAATATGCCGTTCATACACATACATTTTGTTTTTCCGATATTGAGCTTCATTTTATTCATCTTAAACCACAAATCCAACTTCGAGAGGTCGGTCTTAATTCGCTAACTTAATTTATTTGCTATTTATGTGAAAGTCAATTTACTAAACTAATTTGTATTTCTAGTCAGAATTTGGAACTAACTTTTTCGACAAAATAATTCTAAGAACAAGTATTTTCTCCGAATAACAGCTGCGCAAGAGTTCTACTAGTAATAATCAAAACCAGTTTTAACTATAAATAAACGATTTTCTTTTTTATTCTAACATCACCGATTTTAAAATATATAAATTTTTTTTTTAATTTTTTGAGTATTTCTTAATAAATAATACAAAATTACACTTAAAAAAAGTATGTCTAATATAAATTAGTAATTATGAACTAGATGCCATAATATTTATATGTACATAATATAATTATTACTTAAAATTTAATTTTATCAATATTCAATACTTTTTACTGTACTTCATTCGAATCAGCCAATAAAACTCAGCATCATATTAATTCGGTTACGAAATCTTGCTGTACTTGAAAGGTTGATCCAGTAAACTCGTACATCTGTAATAAAATTTTGTAAAGCTCAAATTGGTATTGACTAGCAGTAGGGTAGACACAGTACAAAAATGTCTAAAGCAACTGAAGTACGAGGTACTACTTACTGTCTGCTTACAGTTTGAGCAAGTGACTTTCTCAAAAATAAGATCAAATAAACACAACCATTGAAAAAAAACCAGAATGGCTTGAATCTAAAAATACCAAAAACTTTGACCTTAGTCACCTTTTACAGGTTGAGCATTCCTTTGTAACTACAATGAGGCAGGATTAATCTTTTCATCAGAAAAATGATAAGCACTTGGCGGAAACTTTTCTTTCAGATAAGAGACAGACTTATTTAGAAGTATAACCAATAAACAATGAATGATTCATTACGTGTTTCGAAATACCTAACTATTTGGAAGGACTTAAAAATAAAAAGGAGCAACAAAACATAAAAACCAAAAACCGTAGTAGTCAGGGGAATTAAATTCTGAAAACATCTCAACCTCTACTGCGGCTTCAGAAATTCTCCGGCTGGAACAGTCGAAATCAAAGTTTAGCAATTCTTCATCGAATAAAGATTACAAAACAGACTGAAAGTTTATTAAACTGTCTCTGTGCAGCATCACCTGCTGTTTCAACAAAAAGGCTGAGATAATAAAACAGATTTATCTATCGACCACCTCAACCTCGTGTCAAACAACAAACTAACGAAATCGAATGGGTCATAAATAAACTACTACAGGTAGTCTTAATTATACTAAAGAAGGCCACATGACTGCTTACCCCCAGGTCTTCAAACATTAAATAGAAAATGGGACAAGTAAAAAAGTTTTTATGTTTCCATCCAACCCGACAAAAAACGAGTTTAAGTAAGAGACAGCCAATGTAGTCTAAAAAACGCAATAAAAGTGTGAATTAGATCGTGTTCAAAAACTCTTGTTCGGCAAAGAATTTAATATTCAAATTAAAGATACTCACCGAAGGACTAAGACCGTCCGTTCTTAAAGTTGCATAATCAGCACCATCACCACTTTGAGAACGAGGTTGTATTGTTGCATAGGTATTATCCCCACCCTGTGATGTAGCATATGAATCTCGTCGATCCATAGTATTTATTGTATGATCTTGCTCAGATGGAGGCATAACACCTATATTCGTTGATTCCGGCTCCGAAAATACTTGCATAGTCAACTCTTGCTCTTCATAAAGTTTAAGTTTTCTAATCAGTCAAAAAAACATAAATAACTATTTTTAAAAAAAATTATTTCACTTATTTAAACTTACTGTTCAATCCAAAGTGGATTCTCTGTGGTATTTAAATCTTCAATAATTTGTTTCTTAATCAATTGATCTTTTCTTCGTGTTTCTGTTGGTATACTTATAATCCAATGTTTAAGACAACAACAAAACACAAGAAAACTCACAGCACCAACAAATAATACTATTAAGAGAGCTATTAGCGCCGCTAATGCTAAATCAAATTCATCTTCCACATAAGTTGAATAAGCTGGAACAACATTTTCTATAGCAAAATCATTATAGTAATCTTTTAAATAATCGTAATGAGAATCAATAATTTTTAGGATATCATCAACTGGAGTTATCATTTGAGTTTTTGTATCAATAGCATGAAAATATAAATCGCACCAATCCATTCGAATTCTTCCTAATTCGTCGATATGATATCGTATTTCATCGACAATAATTCGATTGTGTGTAACATTTGTTAGTTCAGCAACAATTTCATCGCGATGTGAGTTAACTTCGGATGGTGATTTTGATAAGATTACGCGAATTAATTGTTCAGAATTAAAAATCCATATCTATAATAATTTTGAACAAAATTATAACACAAAAAAAAATAAAATTGATAAAATTACTTACATGAACTTTAGTGGTAGCCTCTCTTTCTGGTGGTTCTACCTCCTTTGCCACGATTTCAAGAATAAATCGATCTTGATCATATTCTCCCATATAGGTATTTGTGGTTAATCGACCTGTATTCGATATTCCAAAAGGACTTGGAACTATTGATCCGACCGGTTTTGTTGAATCAAATTTATATAAGTTTGATTTAACAATTATCATTTCAACTGTTCCGTTAACACCAAAATCTATATCCGTCGCGTTCAGAACTATAATTGGTTCATTTATCGATGCTTTAGAACTAACTCCGGCGTAGTAGATGTCTTTTTCGAAAACAGGAGCATTATCGTTAACGTCCAAAACTGTTATCCACACCTTAGCAATTGTAATATCCTGTTCAAGTGATCGCATAGTTAACGCTTTTTGTTCTAAATTTTCCATACTTAAATCACTTTCAATACTCGCCAACACATATAATACATACAAATCATTTGATTCCCGATCTAATGATTTATTTGTGTAGATATCTCCACTTCGTTTATCAATATAAAATCCACCTTCTTCGTTTCCCATTAAAATATAATAATGTATATTTTGTTCAGTCTTACTATTCGGAAGTATTGCTTGTATCCTACCAATTCGTAAATTACGAAGTTCATTTTCTGTTACATAAAATTTATACGGATTCGATGATTCAATAAATTCCGGTTGACTTTGTTTTTTATCAACTAAAATTATCGTTAAAAATCGTAATGTTTCAAACCATGCAGGTGATCCTTGATCACGTGCAACTAATACCAATTCAAAACGATTTTTTTCTTTTTCATTTAAAAATCTCTTAGTTCTCAACTCTCCTGTATTTTCATCGATTACAAAATCATCAGTTTCTTGAACATTTTGATTATTTACTTGAAAATGATATGATACTTTTCCATCATCATCGGTATCGTTGTCAGTCGCTTTTACTGTCATTACTAAATAGTTTTCTTTAACAATAGGCTAGAAAAAATATCAAAATGTTATTAGAAGAAATGGTTAATATTTTAGTTGAACACAAACCTCGGTTAACTCAACTGTTGCGTTAGTTAATGCTGGCATTATAAAAACGGGTCGATAGTGATTTATACTATGAACATCAACTATAATTTCAGCTGTATCGGAATGAGGTCCAGTTCCTGATCCGTCGCGAGCCTCAGCATAAAGTGAATAGTGACCTGTGTTTTTATAAGAAGTTAAACAATGGCAATTAAATTGATAAATTGTTTTGTCTCACCTTTGTATCCCAACAAACTTTTTCCGGGATATAAAATACCAGTATCGGAGTCTAATCGAAACAGTTTTTCTTTATTGCCTGATATAAACAAATATTTTACATCGGCTGATATTCCTTCATCGTTGTCAATAGCTGTTATCTATGAAAGAAAGTAGTAAGCGGTAAGTAAAGTAAATCATTGTTGGAGTTAGTTACAGAGTTGCAGTTGCCCGGCCTGATAAAGATAAACTACCATTAATTTTTAAGAAACGTCGAAAAATTCGAGGGGTTGAAAAAAACGAAAATCTAATTTGAGAATTGATGTGATGATTTACGAAAAGTGCACCAGGAACTAAAGAACCATTTTTAGGATTTCATTTCGATACTTATATTGTCTAAAACTACATTACTTTAACAAATACATCAAAGCCATAATACGACAAAGGTCACAATGGCGCTCAATTTGGTTGCAGTTTTGAGAAACAAACGGAAGTGAAATACTAAAACACATTTTAATGTTGCTGTATGTGACGAGCTCTGAAAAACGAGCGAGTTCTGGGGTTAGTTTTGCTTTCCATGTTGGGGTGGTAGCTCTGGAGACGCACTTTGATTACGTTTTCGAGAAATTATCCGACACTTTACGCAAAAAACACGTTGGCAGAGTTATCTCAGGGATATTTCATTTGTCCTAGATAAAGCACATATGTTTGTGTAAAGAATAATAAATCTATAACATAAACATAATAACATAAACGGGTCTGCTGATATAGTCCAATGAAAACCTGAATCGTCCACAGAGCAAAGCTGAAACTCTCTGAAACCTTACCTGCAATATTGCGGCGGGAGGATCTAAAGCAGCGTTTTCTGCTACACTAGCAATATATATCTTATTGGTAAAAATTGGAGCATTATCGTTGATATCTAAAATCTTGATAAATACAGGTACAGATGCAGTTCTACGCAGCGTAAGAGGCCCTTTATCAGACGCTACTGCGCTCAAAGTTATTTCAGGCAAAACTTCTCTATCTAAAACCGACGGTGTTGCAACTGAAATAATTCCAGACTCTTGATCAATATGAAAAGCGTTAGCATGTTTTCCATAAATTGTATACATAATTTCTCCTAAAAGATCTAAATAAACAAAAAAAAAACATGATAAAAAATAAATATTATAGTTTTTTTAGGTTCTAATTTGCATCATTACCATCGTCATCATCTTTTGCCGATACTTGTCCAACTATAACACCTTTTGGTGAATTTTCATGAACTTCGAATCGATATTCAGGTGCTTTAAAAACTGGATCATGATCGTTTATGTTCACAATATTCACAAGAATTTCAGCTATTGAAGTTAGCTTTGGTATTCCAGTATCGGTTACAGAAACATTAAACTTAATTTCTTTGATCTGTTCATAGTCGATTCGGGACTTCGTTTTAACAACACCAGTGCTACTATTTATTTCAAAATATTCATTCTCAGTTATTTCGAATTTTTCTATATTTGAATCTTCATCAGAGGCTTGGATGGACGTCAAAACCGTACCAATTGGTTGTTCTTCAAGAATAGAAAACTTATAATTTGGAGTTTCTACTGTCCATGGCAGAGCGAAAAGCTAAACAAATAATAAAAATTTAATCGTAAAAATAATTTGTTCAAAGCAATAGATATTAAGACTTACTGGTGGTCTTTCATTCACATCGATAATTGTAACAATCAATACACCTTTCCCTTGTTGAATAGATGGTGCTGTGGTATCAGTGACCAAAACTGTTATACGAATCACAGCAAACAAATCACGATTTAATTTTTTATTAACAAACACACTACCGTTTCGACTAACAACAAACATATCTTTAAACTCTTCACTTACAACAATTTCTCCATTTTTATCAACGGCACCTATCGGTTCTGTGGCCGCATATGACAACGCTTCTCTATCATCGATGTCTGGATCGATAGCAACTAATGTATAAATCATTGTTCCCACTGGAGCGCCTTCTGATATTTCTGCCCTCTGTGTTGCAGGAGTGAAATAGGGTGATTTATCGTTAATATTTAAAACATTAACTACCAATGTAGTAAACCCTGTCAAACTTGGTGATCCTAAATCAGATGCAGCCACTTTTATATGATATGTATTTCTACGATCAAAGTCTAATGAACGAGCCACTGTTACCACCCCAGTAATATTATCAATAGCAAAATCTTCAAAGCTCCCTTGCTCAATTCGATATCGAATTTCAGCATTAATTGATGTATCCAAATCCGTTGCATTTAATTGTTCGACGGAAGTTCCAATCGGTGCATTTTCCACTATAGTGGTTTGATAGTTATCATTTATAAATGTCGGTGCATGATTATTGACATCTCGAATTGTAAGATTAACTTTACATTGAGCACTATACAATCCATCCGAGGCTTCAACAATAAAATTAATATTTTCCGATTTTAAATAGTTAACATCGATAATGGCGGATTTCATAACGGTTAATTGTCCTGATCGTTTATCTACTTCAAACCATTTCATTATAACATCATCCCCAATAATTTTATATCTCAAATCAGAAACAGTGTCAGCATCCCTTGCTTTTATTATAAGTGGAGGATCAAATACAGTTGCACCCTCATCTAATGATGCACGATATAATGAACTTTCACATACAGGAGGAGAATCATTAAAATCAGTTAACTGAATACGTAAAGAAACAACACTTGTTTGTCCTTTCCCGACATCATCCGCTGCTTTATATGACAAGAAGTAAACCGACTGCGTTTCAAAATCCAAACACGGAGCTTTTCCAGGCCCAACACTCGGCGGAAGTAGAAATTCAGGTTCAGCAACGGTTGTGTCATTACTTCCCAACGATAAATAATTATGTTCCGTTGCAGTTTGATTTGGTTCATTCATTAAATCGTGATGCACATCATACGATAAATAGCTTCCATCAATGTACCTATTGGTACTCGAATCAATTGGTAATAGAGTATGACCTGAGTCCATAAATGTGATATCGTCGTTCATTCTATCATCAAGATTCATATTGTCATCAGAAACATATCTTTTTTTGCGTCGTGAGATATCATCTTTTGGACATTTCGCTACGGTTATAGCGCCCGTAATCGGATCAACATTAAAAAGGTCTGCACCAGTTCCAGATAATGAATATCGAATTCCTTGATCTCCAAACAATCCAGAATCTAAATCTTTAGCTGTTATCGTGGTTACTAACTGTCCGGATGGTGCTGTTTCTGAAATCGTAACTGTGTAAGAATCTTGATCGAATAATGGTCTATTATCATTGGCATCTGTAATTGAAACAGCTAATGTTGCGGTTGAACTCAATTTCGGATCGGTTTCAGTTTCTTCAGCAATAATTAACACAATAAATTTTCGTTGATTCGGATTTTCATAATCTAAAGAGCCGGATGCTACACGAATGCTAACTTGTGATGAACCTGTTACTAGTTTTGGTTCGATTTCAAAAACATTTGATACATCTTCTAATCGTAATGAAAATACTGAATTTTTTCCCTAAAATAAAAATTAGATTTTTTTATTGAACTAGAAAAAACTTGAAAATTAACATTAATAAAATTAACAGATCCAATAACTATTCGTCTAAGGCCTAAGCAATAAAAATTTACTAATGGGAAAATCGGTGGCTGTGTTAGGTTATCGTCATGATTAGTAACAAAGAGTCATTGGCCGACTTTAACAAATAGTTGGAAAACCTTATAACCTTATCAAATTCAGTTTACTCGTTAAATGAATCGTTCCTGGACCATATAGTCCTAGAAATTGTCTAACTCTAAATGGATACAGAAAGTGGTAAGATATCGCTAAACTACTAAAAAGCTAAAAACCGTTAACTGAAAAAAAATCAACATGGCTTGAGCTGTCTTATTATCTGTCAACGCGAGAAAGTCTATTTGACACCTCAAATACCTTTGAGTTTTGATCCAACAATATCCCATAATTCCTTCTGAAAATACTAACAATTGGTTCACACCCATTTCCTTCATTGTATCATGTCTGACGATTGTTCAACAGCTCAACATACGTGCACCAAAGGCAATTTCCTAAAACAACTTTGCTCTCTCTTTTTAAAAATTGAAGCAAACGTGGCAAAACACAGACATTTCAAACGCGGCAAAACACAGACATTTCAACAAAATTCCCGAAATAAAAACTATAAAACATTTACAAAGCAATCTGGGCTTAGTTGTTCCCATAGTACCACTACTGCGGATCCAATCAAATGTTATCTTACTTAACCAGTAGTAGTCAGTGCGTTTCAATCAACAATGCTAAGGGTCGGTGTTGGGTTCATTACTCTTTACCCTGTACATAAATGTCTTGAAAATGTATTAACATACGAAATCGGTCGACATAAAATATAATAATTTTATTAAATTCAACAAATTTTTAAGTGGAAAAGACAAAGTTGAATTTTATTTATTTTTTTTATAAATGATTTGTCTGATTGCATAAAATTTTGTTTAGTGCATATATTGATGATGTTCAAATCGCATGTTCCGCTCGCAATCATTTATGGTCCGAGCTTCCAAGTTGTGGAATCGCATTTCTATCGAAATCAAGAACTTGAAATCTCTTTATTTTAAAAGAAGTTGAATGCTGTTCATTGCATAAATGTCACTTCCCTTCTCGCTGATTCAGTTTCATTAATGGTTCGGTGATGGCGAGGATTTTTTCGAGGATTTTTTTTTTTTTGGAAAATATAGCGGTTTTAAATTTCGAAAATTTCGTGACTTTTGGCTTGATGAGTTATTTTCAAATATTCATAACTTCGTTTTTATTGAAGATAGAAACCTCTAGTTTGTTTAATTTTAAAGCTAAAAGATGCTAGTTTACAAAAAAAAATTAAAATTAATAAAAGTTATTAACAAATTCCTATTGTTATAAACAAATAAAATGTTTAAATTGATCTTTAGATTTTTGATTCAGCTGAAAATTAGAAATAAACTAATTTATCGAGCGCGAGACGATAAAAAATGTTTTAAATTTTTGTCGTCCGGCGCTAGAAAAATTAACTTATTTGTAACAGTAAAACTCATTTCTCCATGAATGAAATATACGTTTCTTATTGAAAATTGAACGAAGAATACGATGGTCACACTAAACACTCTTTATTTTTGTTAGATAATGACTAAAAATTGATTTTAACATTTTATTTGTTTATAACAATAGGAATTGGTTAATAATTTTTTTAAATAACAGTTTTTTTAAATTCCATCTTTATTCTTTAAAATGAAACAGACAAAAATGGTCTATCTCTACCAGAACCGAAGTTATGGTTCTTTGAAAATAAGTCTTCAATCCAAAAATAACAAAATTCTCGAAATTTAGATCCGCTCTATTTCCTCTAAAACAACAAAAAGAAAAATTCCTCGAACAAGTATATCGTTATGTTTATATAGAACCCGTACAAAATTTTCAGCTGAATCAAAAATGTCTTAGTCACGTTTTGTCCTAATCTGTTCGGTATGTAAAAGAATGACCCATATATGGAATTTTTTGTCGTCCAGCGCTCGATAAATAAATTTATTTCTAACAGTAAAAATCATTTCTCCATTAATTAAAAATACTTTTTTTATTAGAAATTAAATTTAGAATACGATGGTTGTACTAAAAACTCATTTCGTGGGTGGGGCAATGACTAAAGATCAATTTGAACATTTTATTTGTTTATAACAATAGGAATTTGTTAACAACTTTTATTAATTTGAATTTTTTTGTGTAACTTATTTTAGCTTTAAAATAAAACAAACTAGAGGTTTTTATCTTTAATGAAACCGAAGTTATGAATATTTGAAAATAACTCGTCAAGCCAAAAATTACGAAATTCTCGAGATTTAGAACAGCTATATTTTCCAAACAAAAAAAAATCCTCGAACACGCATATCTTTTTTTTCGATATAAAACCTTTAAAAAAAATTTCAGCTAAATCAAAAATGTGTCGGTCAGATTTTGTCCAAATTTGTTCGGTTTGTAAAAGAATTACCCATATATATAATTTGTATACATACCACGTGAACGGGAACAAACAAAATTTTTGTTTCTCCAAGTTTTGGGGATTCAAAGTACTCCATCAGAAAACAATTTTGGAATTTTTTTAGATTTTTTGCCCAACCCCCTTGCCATCAGTGATTGTCACAAACTTGAAATTTTTTCTTGCACGACAAACGTCTTCATTTTGTAGCCAATTTAATGCGTATGTTAAACTTTTAAAAAAATATTAGTTGGTTAGCATTTTTTCCGTAGAATACGATAGAAAATATTCCAAAATTTTGGAAGATAGTTTTCTCCTTTATTTGGGATGGCTTAATTTAAAATCAATTTTTCGAAATGAATGGCAGGTTTTTTGTTATTTATTTGTTTAAATTTAGTTTTATATATGCAGTTTCAAATAATTCTTGACGCGTGATGGAAGTAGTATCGATGTGAGTGTTCAGGTTATATCCTGTGATGTACAACGGAAATGTTCAAAGAATGTATTGTTAAATAATCACGGTCACTGAATTCAAATCAAGTGTCAAATTATTAAAATTCAAACTGACAGTTACAAAAGGGCGGCCAAATTTTTTAAATTGACAAATTTTACAAATCGAAAAATATATAATTAATCTACGTAAAATTTTAAGTCAAAATTGTCTTATGTAAAATTTACCTACATGGTGCCATTTTCGAGAAAAAAATCATAAAGTTTTAGAACTACGTGAAAACTGTGTTTTTTACCTTCAGTGCCTTCGAGCGCTCACCTCGATACTACTTCCATCATGCGATAAGAATTATTAAAAATTTTTTTGATTTGAAAATTTGTTTATTGTTGATCTACGGGTGTGACAGCCCCACGTATTCCAGTCCCTACTATTGGTATATCAGTTAAAGTAAGATATGGCAATGGGAGTGAGATATCACTTGCGAGGGCAATATATCAGAGGTGATGGTGGGTGCGGGTAAATTGTTTTCAGTCAACGTTAGCACTCTCACTTTAAGTTATGCAAAATTCGTTGTTGATGATACGCTGTTGCTTGCTCGAAGATAAAATTTATATATGTGGGTTTCAATCATTGAGGAAAACAGCCCGCCACATGAACAAGGAATATGCCACTGACTAGATTATTGGCAACCCCATTTTAGTTTTTTTCATGCAAATGTTTTTAAAACATTTGTAATGACAAAGAAAAATCTGTTCAGTGGACATTTTCTTTTAAAATCTAAAACAAACAGTTTTCAAATAATCACACATACATTCCGTACTATCAAACAATTTAAGATTCGATTTATAAATAACATCTGTCTATTTATGACGTTCCACTGTAATGCATAATTTTTTTTATTATTTTAAAACGTTTAACGGATCTTATATTTCGATGAGTAATCAATTGTTTTTATTATTCTTTTTTGTTTTTCAATGTGAAACAAATAAATTTTCTTTTGTGAAACGGATATTAAAGTAAAGTAAGTTGATTTTGCGCAGGTTGATTTTGCGTGTTGAATTATAGATAGGGCACTTTGTTTTACATCGTTATAAATGAAGAATGTTCGTAATATTAATAATTGATTGAATTTTGAAGGACCTTATGTTTTTATAATTTGATAGAATTTTTCTCTGTCTGTTTTATTTGTTTTTCTTTATACAAGGCAGATTTTCAATGTACGGGTTTATTTTTGTTGTTTGCTGGAATAAGTAATCCAAAACGAAGTAGATGAATGGAAGCCGCTGGTAATCGAATTGATTTGTGGAGCCACATTTTGAGACCTAATTAATCGAGTTCTAGTTTGGGATCGGAACGGATACTTACATTTTTCATAAATTTTGATAAAAAATATTTAGTTAGAAATGATAGTATTATTTGGTTTAAAATCAAAATACATTTTGTGAAAATTTTTGTTAAATCAGCTGGTGTAAATAAATATTTAATTAAAAATCAAAAATAAAGATATTGAAAATAAGTTTATGATCGATTGTATAGAATTTTTTTTGTTTAGAAAATCAACAAATTTCAAACGATGAACTTTTTCGGCAGCCGAACCATTTTATGATCAATTACGGAATTGTTATAATAAAAAAATTGGACGATGTTGAAGAGGTTGAATAATTTAGTACATATTACAATGGGAATGAATCTAAAATAATCATGATTTAATCGAATCGAAATAAAATCAATATGAACGGTTTTTAGATTTCGGTTACGTGTATCAAGTTGATGGTTGTAGTTTAGCAGCAACCGAACGGTTATTGGAATGTACAAGTGATCAGAAAGTGAATAAGGAATTTATTGTTTAGTGAGGGTTTCTGAAGGATTATACGGATGGTTTGTTGAAGAATTTTGTGATAAATTGTCATCAGACCTGTTGCTACTAGGCGGGCTAGCTGATTGTTTTATTTGACGAGAGGGTCGAATGTACTACAATTAACATTATAAGTTAAGTTTTTTTTTCGTTTTTGCTATTATTATTATTCTTATTTTATTTTATTTTATATGCACATTTTTTGAGGTTTTGGTCTTAAAATGATCAATTAACTTAAATTGAATTAGAGATTTTCCTGAGCCAGAGGCCATGTGTTTTTTTTTTTCATATTTGTAATCCCGGTATAAACAGAAACTTGTTTATTATAAGTTTGCCTTCAACCCTTTATTTCAGTTTTATTTCCTCGACCCTATTATAATGTGCTGGTTCTATGACATATTTTTTATTTTTTAGTTATTAATTCTTAAGAATAAAAAACCAAAAAGGCGTCCATTAATACCTTAGAACGTATTATATTGTTGTGGGACTCTTAAAAGATTTTTATGTGTTGTTGTGACACAGTGTAATTGCTAAACCACACATTTTTTTAAAAAAAAAGTTACCTTTTGACCACGCAATAAGCAAACGTTGACAAACATAACAATTGTCGTACAGAGTTACCGAATCTAACACTCTAGATTCGAACTCTCTATTGAAATCTTCAAACATAATATCATTAATCTTTAGGCAATTTTAAAGAATTTTTGGCTTTAAAGTTGTTTATAGAAACTAACTTACCACATCTAAATCTTGCACAAATATATCCAAAGGTAGTGGAGTTCCAATAGCTGTATTTTCTGCTAATGACACAAAATATTCTTTTTGATTGAATGTTGGAGGAGAATCATTAACATCTTGAATAGTAACAGAAGCTTGTGTTGTAGATACAGTTAATGGATCATTTCCTAAAACTCCATCAACAAGTTCTCTTGCTTTAACCGTCAATGTTATTAATCCAAAAGCATCTGGTAACGCTTCTTTATCTAACGGTTTAGCTGTAGTCAAATCTCCGGTTTTCGAATCGAGTAAAAAGTAATCCATTGGATCTATAACGAATTAAATACGAGTAAAAAAAACTAACTAAATTTATTTTAAACAAAAGAATTACTTGTAACCAATTCATAAAATATTTTACGTGGCTGTCCTCTATCACCATCACGAGCTTGAATTTTCATAACTAAAGTTCCAATAGGACTATCTTCACTAATAACTGCTGTTAAAGATCCCTGAAACACTGGCGGACTGTTTTGAACATCTTTAACTCGAATTTCGAAATTTGAAGTTGTTGTATGTAAACCATCCGTTGTCGATAGTGTCATCTGATAAATCATTTTTTCATTGTAATCTAATTTATCTTCTAAAACAACCGCTGCAGTCAATCGATCTTGATTACTTTCTAATGATTTTATAGAAAACTTTGTGCACGGATCATGGTTTTCAAGTAAACAAAATATTTCTAAATTATCACCAACTGTATCTTTGTCAGTTACTAAAATTTTATTAAACACAGTTGTTCCAGGTAGAGCATCTTCAAGTACTTCCGTTTCATATGGAGTATTTTGAAATTCTGGTGCATTATCGTTTTCATCAGAAATTATAACTTTTATCGGATGTTCAACGATATTATCATTATCGGATTCTCCAGTTAAACTAACTTTATCTTTTATTGTTACTAAGAAAGATAGTGTTGATTGAGTCTAGTGCAAAGGAAAGTAAAAATAAATACCAATATGAATATGGGATTAAAAATCTGCTTACCTCCCTATCCAGTTCTTTGATAACCTTTACTTCACCACTTTTAGGATCAACCATAAAATTATCAGATCCAATAATTCCGAATGTAATCTCACCACCTTCTGGATCATATCCTTCCAGTTTGTATACAATCGAATTGACAGGAGTTGATTCTGATAGAACATGATTATTCATGTCTTGCGTAAAAACTGGAGGTAAGTTTCCATAACCTGCAAAGTAAACAAAATTAAAAATTAAATTTTTATTAAAGCAAATAACATAAAGTGAACTTACATGATTGGAAAATGATTGCAAGAACTATGCACACAATATATGATCTGAAAGTCACCTCCATTCTCCAAGATCAACTAGCACCACCTGAAACATTTACAAATATCTATCAAAAAATATTTAATAAACCGGCATTACGAGTTTATAGGATAATTTTATAGGATAATTTAAATATGTTTTTCTGTAAGATTGTCCGTTTAATATTAGATTACTCATAGCGATGCGACACTCCTTGACCTTCGGACTCGCAACCACTTGAGAAAAATTGTATCTTTTAAAAGTTTCACATAAAGGAACTCTCAAAGAAAGAAAAATTATTACACGCATTTCGTATATAAACAATTCAAGTTTTTGGCTCCACTTCTAGGTCCCAAGAGTGGAAGACTTGCAACGAGTTATTTTTTATCGTTAATTTTTCATTGGTGAATTATTGGTGCCTGACAGCGTATCGACACAGAAATAGAGATAACTCACGAAGTAGGCATGACAGTTTTTTAAAAGAAGCTAATATATCTTCATCTTACCACTGCTCTACCTAAAGGAGAGAGATGCTTAAGATAACAACCAAGAAAGCACCACGGCAAGCATTCTTACAAATCACACAACTGCTAGAGTAGACTTGGTTAAAGCTTAGTGAATGACAGAAGGTGTTAGTTTTTAGTTACTTATAACTCACGAATAGGATTAGAATTGAAATGTAACAATTCGTAGACTATAGAAACGTAATGATTCGTTGACTATATCGAAATTTGCTTCATAAATTTGTTGTGATCCCTTGTGGGTCATCTGTATAGCAAAACAGTATAACTTGTTGAATGGTGAAGCGTTCGTGTCGGTCAAGATGCAATAATCATTCTATAATGGCAGATAACGGGTGCTAGCATTGCCCAGTAGGGTACCAGTTTTTGTTTAGAGAACATGTATCCATAATGCACAGTAAAAAATTTAATATTTAATACAGTTACTACAGTAATTAAGTGGAGGAGAGCAGTGGAAAGAAAAGGTGCAAGATATGCAAGGATATGGTAGAGAGAAGGGAAAGATATGCGTAAGTGGGGTGGTAAGACATTTAATGTGTAAGTTAGTTTCTTTATGTTAAGCTAAACCGTTTGAAGGTTGTAGATAAGAGGAAAAACAGTGGATTTTTAGAGAATTCCATTAAGAGGTCGTTCGTGGGACTGGGAAAACGAGACTTATTGCTCAGTTCGGCCAAAGAATGGTTCAAACGAGTGCTCACTGCTCATGGGAGTTTATTGCTAGACGAGTAGTGCGAGAGCACAAGCATCGTTTAGGCATTAGAGCTTTCATCTCAGTTGAACACTTACCATAGCAGTATTTGTAAAATACACAGCGGACTCCGATATTGCGTCTATGATTGAGGGTATCCAAAGAAGAGTTTGTCAAATTAGCATCATCAATTAACTTGCATGCCCGGCGTTGACTTCAATCGAATGCGACTAAATGAGTTTTTGCTGTCTCCAACACATATTTCATTAGGGGTTCTTATAAGAGCTGTATATATAATCAGCAATTTAGAAGGAGTAAATTAGAATTTCCTTGTTTTGAGATAACCTAAACATTTAACTGCATTTTTGGCTGTTAAGTAAATAAAGTCTTCCCAAAAAAGATTGGAATCTATTTATAAACCGAGCATGTGAACCGATAGAGTTGTTAATTGGGTAACCCTCAATGTTGGGTCGAAAGTCCGGGCTGTCCCTTTTATGTGTGTAAAGACACGGTTGAATGTATTGAATTCGACCCGGTTAGCTTTCTAAAACCTTAATTTTTGATTTACAATATTTCAAAAATAAAATCAAGGTCACATTCAATTCTTAGAACAAGGGTCAAAACAAAAAGTAAAATATATCGAAAATTATTACGTAATTTCTGTTCGGGATCTTTCTTGGTATAGAATAGATTTTTGCTAAAAGATACGAGAAATTATGCAGAATTGTAAATAAAGAATTCCCTCTTGTAAAATTAGATTAGTTTTATTTTAGACTGCTACATTGTAGTTGAAGTGTTAATAAGTTGAAGTGTTTCTCGAAATACCTACCACGTTACACGAGGAAGTATAGCCAGAGTTTATTAAGAAGTGAAAGAACTAGAGCAGAAAGTACTCGATGAAAACAAGAAGGTACTTCCCAAAGTAGATGATTTCGAGAATAGGTTGTAGGATGTTGAAACTGCCAAAGTTACTTCCCAGGTGGTAAATTAAATAGTAACTATTAAGTTAAATAAAATCTTCAAGTTCCAGTTCGAGACAGCAGCAGACCAAAACGTTTGGAACGCTGAAAATAGTCTAGCTGCATTGATAGTTGTGCTTTCGGTCTCGGCACACGACCACAAAAGTTATGCAGAGGTAATGAACGCATTGGAATGAAAATACGGCAGCGACCATAAAAGAGAGCTATACAGAATCGAGTTAAAAGATCGCTTTCCGCGGAATGTAGAAAGCCGCAAGGACTATTCTTCAGCCGTGGAACGGCTTGTTCCTTTTGGCACATTCAAATACTTCACCGTATTTTATGGAAAAGATGAAGATCGAGCCCTTCATTGACGATATCCAAGATCCGGCAACCAGAATAAAAGTAATGACTACACCTAAGGCGACTTCCATGCAACAGTCTTATACGCAATGCAGTATGAGATGGTAGAGGATCTGTATGCCATTTGTTTAAAGCAGAAAAAGGAATGTAGAGGGAACATCAGAGGTAGAGAATTGGCACGGTTGGTTCATAAACTGTATCACAGCTGCTTACTGGTGGAATATAAATATTGACTAGATTTATCTCTGTATTTCCGGATTTTATTGTAATAGGTAGTTGTTCTAGGTGTTTATCAGTTCCCGGTACTGCTGGTAAAGTGGTTGTACGGTAGATAATGGGTACCTTTATCCTTCCCTCTATCCAGTCTTATAATTCAATTATCACAGATACTATCACTAATCTTAGATCTAACATTTAAATTGGTTTCTTGTAAAACCGCGACTAGAATATTGTTTTTATACATAAAGTTGATGATATCATCGATTTTGTTTATGAGACCGTTACAATTTAGCTGCATTATTTTCACATCACTTGGGGTTTCCGGATGTGTGTTCATTCGCATTTTGTTCTGTTGCGAGCTCGTGTTTGTATGTTGACTTGATGCATGGCAACATGGCGCTATGTAGTGTTTGGTCCATTGCTTATGTGTTGCAAGGTCTAAGCAGTTCTTGAGATGACACCATTCTTTACAGCTATTACACTGGACGGATGTAGTGTTTGCCCTTAAAATATTTTTGCATATTGCACAATGCCATGTTTTAGTTGGCCCAGAATTTTCTTTAATACCAGCCATGACGAGGAGGATTTGAAGCAGTGAGGCCAGTGACAACTGCTTCTTTATCCAAAAAACGGAACGACGGAGTAGCACCTTTCGTCGAAATTTTTGTGATGGTCCTTGGCCGGAACTGGGTTCCGAGTACTTCTGGGGCGTAGACCCGCCGATCTTGAGAAGCTGCAAACAGTTCTGTAGATTCGCATTCTCGGTTTCAAGGAGCAGAATGAGGGAGTCATGAGTCATTTTGAACATTAAATTCACCCGCTATGACCATTTCAGCGTTAGGCGACTTTGATAAGACGTTAAACTCCTTTTAGGTGTCGTCCACTGATAGAATCGTGCTCCTATCAATAGGGCATGCTATAAAGAGGGTATGCTGATCGATTTGGAATTCAACACATAATCACGGTTTATAGTGATATCCAGGTTTGACGGGACAGAGCAGGAAATGTCATTTCCGATATAGGGGACTATTATACCACAGTTACGAAATAGCCTATCTATCAGGGTGTAGTTTTTGATAGTGATTTCCAGGTTTATAGTGATATCTAGGTTCTCTAGGTCTAGAGCAGGAAATGTCATTTCCGATATAGGGGACCATTATACCACAGTTACGAAATAGCCTATCTATCAGGGTGTAGTTTTTGATTTGAAAAGTGAAAAGGTCGCCGAGACTGCAATGCAAATTTTAATTTCCCACAATGCAAGAACAGCTGGTTTGTTAAGAAGTAAATGGGCGTCAACTGCTCTATTCGTCTTTAAACACCTAATATTTGTTAAATCTATTTTAAATAAATCCAAATTATTTATTTAATATTTAGATATATAACGTTGGCCGGAAGAACCAAAAATTAAAAAAAGACTGAAACTAATGATAATTATTGTTAATACTGAAACTAAAGATACAAACGATGAAACTGAAATTAAATCAAATAAACAAACAAGAAAAAGAAAAGCAAACAGAAGAATATTAATTCTCCAGTTACTCCAGAGCATTATGCCTTCAAATCCAACTGGAACAGGTAAATATATGCTCCTTCCTCTAACTAAACACCTTAATCGTCCCTGAATAAAATAGGAAAAGAAAATATTTGGGTAGCACTACCATAAAAAACATATTAGCTTAAATTTGGATGGGTTATTATATTTTATTTTATTATATTAGCTTAATTTAATTTTTTCCTGATGTTTCAGTCAGCATTCAAAAAAATAGCAAAAAGAAAGTCTAAATAATAACTTTGTACCGGAAGTTTATAATCATGGAGCAGTTGCGTTTCGTTATTGGAACTCTTTCGTCTTCTCGATCATAAGCGTCAATCAAAGGATTCAAGTGCCTGACCAAATTACTATACTATTAAATACTACTTAGCATGCATGTAATGATGAAATTAAAAACCCACCGTTGTTGATGAACACTTATATGTGCTAAACACTGTGAAATGTTAAAACAGTCAAATTTAACTCCTGGCTACAGCTCAAAAAACAAAAACAACAACATCGAATAAATTTCGTGAGGGTAAAGTTAGGAAAAACTGTGGATGTTCAGATTTTTTTTTTTTTATAGTTCGAGTTAATCACTTAGGTTATAAACCTCTAATGCTTTATGCACGTGTTAACGATAGGAAAGGAAAGTTGAACGTTGGTAATTAAGGACTTGGGATAGGACTGGAGCGATAGTGTTGGTGCATTGCGGATTTAAAAGATTGGGGATTGTATGAAACGGGGAAAACAGTTTTTGGTAATCGATTCCACCAGTAAACGGAACGTGAAAGGGAGGAGTTATTCTAGCTCGACGTTCTCACATATGAGACCTCCAAGGTATGTTTATGGGAATACAATGATTGTCTTGTGGATCTACGTAATGGAGGTATTAAGTAATTAATTTCCTTAAAGCATTTACCATAGTAATACCTGTAAAACAGTGCAAGACCTCCAACCATACTCGATGTTAACGGCGTTAACGTTAACCCGATGTTAAAGAGGTTTCTGGTGCTGCAGCCCATAAATGGGAGACGAACTCGAGGATCGGTCGTATATATGCTTTATAGATCGTAGTAATTTCCGATGGAGAGAAAAAGCTTTTACAGCGCCGTAGGAAGCCAAGTCGTTTGTTATCCCAATTTTGGCACGGAAAGAATATGATCATGCCATTTCAGTTTGTGATTGTTATTAGTACCCAATAATTTAAGTGTAGGTGAGCTTAATAATGGTTGCCTGGAAAACGTTACATTGCCGTTATATAGTTGTTAAGGTCCCGATGCCAAACTCTGTCAAACGCTTTTGATATGTCCAGAGAAATGATATGAGACTCACCAAAATCATGAATTGCTTTACCCTATTTCTTCGTAAGGACTGACATAATGTTACCAGTAGACCGTGTTTTATGAAAGCCATATTGGCGGTCATGGAGAAGATTGTTGTTTTCAAGATATGCCATTAGTTTGTAATTGATATAATTTTTTCCATGACTTTAGCAAGTATCGAGGTTATTGCAATGGGACGATAGTTTGATGGGTCAGACTTGTTGCCATTTTTCGGGACTGGTTGAACATTAGTCAGTATCCACATTGATGGATAAAGACCAGAGCTTAGGGATAAATGAAAGAGGCTAATTAGTGGATAAACCAGGGCTAATTAGTGAATATCAGCGCAACGTTTTAGTACAATAGGTGGTATACCGTCCGGACAAGCAGATTTGCTAAGATCCAGATTAAACAGTGTTGACCGCACAATTTTTGGACGAAAGTAAATTTTGTTCATTGATGATTGGACAGGTGGAATGATGGTGGGATTTATACCGGCATCATCAACGACAGAGTTTGCAGCAAGTAAATCTGCCTTCGCTATGGTTTCGTTTACAGGATTGCCATGCTTATCAATCAATGGTGGAATAGAAGATTTGATAAAGTTATTGCCAACCTCTTGGATAAAATTCCAGTATGACCGGCTGCCTTTAGTGGCAAGTAAAATTTTTCGCTTGGCATTAGAGTTGAAAAGAAATTTAGCTTTTTTAAATATACTATGACAGTTGTTTCTAGCCCTGACATAAAGAGATTTACTACTGGGAGATTTATCACTCTGGTATTTGTCAAACGCTAACATTTTGTTAATTTTAGCTATATAACATTCGTCAGAAAACCAGGATTTGGATTTATTTCTACTTTTCACAATACTGGTTGGTATAAAAATGTTCATTCCCAGTAAAATAATAAATGTGATCAATGCAGTAGCTTGGTTAACATTTTTATCCTGCAAAAATAGCCGCCAGTCGATTTCACTGTAGAATTTATTGAGGTTCTGTCAATTACATCTATTGTAATGCCAGACCTTACGAGCGGGAGACAATTTTGGACTTGAAGCTTTAGCACTTATTTCAAAATAGCACAATGATCTGATCTGCCAAGAGGAGCATCGACTGAGCAGGTATATTTAGCAGAATGAGTTATCATGAAAAGATCAAGTAGGTTAGAACAATGGCTTGGCAATATTTGGAATATGGGTGGGTCTATCTACTAACTGAGTAAGCTGATTGAAATCACCAAAAAATTTAGCATACTGACCTTCCAAAGATGTTTTTGTTGAGAAACGTAGCCAATCTTTGTGGTGTACGTTGAAATCACCAGCTAAGATAATTTCTGCATTAGGCGCGGTGATGAAAATGTCATCGATTGTGTCTGTAATAGAATTAAATGCTTCCAAGGTTTGGTTATGGTGGTAGTTAGCACTGCGGTATAAATAGCACAAATAGATGTCGTGTTTATTTACGACGACTTTGAGCCAGATAAAGCAGAATTCAGAAATACTACTTGTTTCATCCTGAAGGAGCCTTGTATATTTAACATCATTGCGTATATATATCATTACACCACGATGTTCAAAAAATGCAAATTATGGAGAATAATAGCTACAGGTAAATCGTGCATTATCGATATTAATTATCTATTAACCGAATCCTCAATCAAAACATAATTTTATTGTTTAAAGTATATTATTATATTATAATTCTCTTCCTACGATACACCCCCATTGCTAATATGAAGGCCCTCTGCACTCCTATTAAACATAGAGCGGAGCGAATTAACTAACATTTTGTTATATTAGAACAATAACAGTAATATGTCAAAAGAAAGTCGGGTTTAAAATAAACACTTGACTTTAATTTCAACGAATAGAATCACCAGATTGAGTCATATCCATTCAACCTGTTTTGTTTTTAAAACTATTGCATACATAACTTCTATTGTTGAGTAAACACACATATAGAGTTATATTACCTTACGCTCCAAGACTTAAAACACAGCCTTGATACTATCTAAATCTCTTACTAACGAAATTTCAAAACTATTTTCTTTTAAACTTTAATTAGAACATCAAAATTTTATATAATGCAACTTTGGGAAATTTCATTTAAAAAAAAACAAACAATTTTCGGTATGGGAAAATGTTTTGTAAAAAAAAATAATAATAATTCACAATTAATAAATATTATTGTTATGTCTATTAATGATTGTTTTAAATACAATGGGAAAGTAGATTTAACAATAATATATTTAACTGAAATAGTTTACGAAATAAACGTGAAATATTTCACTTACTTGTTGATTTACATAAACTGTAAATATTCTAAATATTGTGTATTATTTTTTAAATGCTAAAATCCTGGTCCAGATTAAGAAATTTAATTTTTATGTTAATGTGTCACTTTAACTCTAAGAAAAATAGCCACGACATTAGATTATTATAAATGCATAACTTTTACATATCGAAAATATTCAAACTAAACCACAATATCTATATTTAACACTTTGAACTTTTAATTATATATATTTTTTACTAATTAAATTAAAAACAATTTATTTATTTATCATTTTAATTTTTAATGAATTAACTACAAACATTAAACTTTAGTTGATGACATTTACAATCTCTCTGTCTCATCTCAAATATTGATAGGTGTTAAATCCACACTGTTAAGATTTTGAAAATACATTGATAGAAATTTAATTCTTATTTGATTTTTTCAGATTATAAGTGTGTCCATCTAGCGATGGACTTATAACTGAACTTGAAAAGTATAAAAAGTTGAAATAACTTCCCACTAAAAGATTTACTAGTAACTTTTAATCATATAATTAATTTTATGTAAATAGCATCAACATTCCGGCACTTTTATTAATAAACCAAAATATGACGCGTGTCTATAATAAATTTTTTAACAAATATTAACTTCGTATTTGATTTTATGTTTATTTTATGATCATAAAAAATCAAAATATATAAGTTATCCGTTCTTAAGAAAAAGAAATAAGTTTGTTATTCAACCGCATAACAAAAACTGAAACCGGTTTCAGTTGTCATGAATCAGCTGATTTGAAATTAAATAGACCTAGGATAATACACCGCTAGATGGCCATTTATATAGCTTTGTTTTTATTTAATTGGAATAATCTCCAATACACTTAAATATTCCAATATACCTGTCAAAGTATTCTTTTTTTTCGACCAACACTAATAAAAAATCATAACAAAAATTATAAAACCTATAAAATGAAAGAAGAATATATAACAATGTGTATTAAATCATATTCTGGAAAGTGGAGATAAAAAAGATTTTGACATTTTCCAAAGTTTGTCAAACAAAAAAAAAATATATATCGAAGATACACAATAAAAAATTAAATTTAGTTTAAGATATTATAAAAAAAAATTATATTTGAAATTATAAATTTCAATCAATTTTGTTTTAATTTACCTATTTAATAAGTAATTATAACATAAAGTGACCTACAACAAAAGTGATACTACAAGCAAAATTAAAAGAAAACAACAAAGCTAGTGGGCAAGAAAAATGAGTTTTTTATTGTGAGTAGTATTCTTTTTTTATGTAATAAATAATATTGAAATAATTTAAATTTAGAAATTATAAACTTAATTGGTTTTTATTGAATGATTTTCTTATAAAAAATTATATATATTTGTAAAATAGAGGTTTACTCATTGTCTGATTTTTTTTGTAAAGGTGGAAATGACAAATAAAAATGTCGAACATCATAAAACATATATGTGTAATATATTTTTCAACATAAAATATTGATATTTGATTTTGAGAGAAATTTTTTGTATTATTCTTTGTTATGTTAAACCAAGTAGTGTTCGAATCAAATACTTTGTTGATCATTTAGTTAAATGCAACTATAACCAGACAGTCGTCTGGTATATTTTTGTTTAGTTATAAAAAGATGGTATGAGTAAAAAATCTTTATTCTATTCAGTATTCCATAGTTACTTACTAATGGCTTTAACAATCAAAATAGAACCATGCAATCTCCTTCATCGTGGTGGAAATTTTAACCAATTTTGTTAGTTGCATTTTACATACTTTATTTGTACCACATTGCGACTAATTATAAGCATAACTTTGGTTGTATGTTTAATTCGTACAGGCCCCGAAATGCTTATGTATCCCACATATCTTCTACGTAGTTGTGGCCTTTTCATCCATAATACTGTTATCACTATTATTTATTATTATTTATATATTCACAATATTATACATATAAGGCAATAGCCCATAACAATGTAAAGGAGAACTAAACTAAAGAAAAATAAATATAATTCAATCATAATCCATTTAGCATAAATTCATTAGTATTAAATAGTGCATAAAGCTCACCACTGGCAAATTCCTATGCTGGACAATACTGGATCTGCATAGGAGTTGGAGGCATAACATCGAAGCTAAGAAGCACAAATCGGTAAAATTTAGTGAAATTTAGCAATAAGGCCATGGCCCACAATATTGCACAGGAGAACATGGTAAGCAACAAGCCCCAACTTGAACCAATAGACAAGGCAGAAAGTCCAGGAGGGAACCAGTAAGTAGGCGTCACGCAACAGAAAAAAAATGGATAAGATATTAAGAGGAGATATTTCTATAACAGAAAAGACTCAGGTAGGTTTAGAGTAAAATAGAAATTTGAATTAGAAGGAGCAAGAGGATATAGAGGAGGGAAGAGCAGAAGGAGAGGGACAGAGGGGGGGGGGAGGAGAGGATTAAGGATCTTGGAGTCCTAGTAGAAACAAACATCAGACAACAGGCAGGCAGAAGGTTCAATAACAGTGCACCATAACACAACATAATTCAACGATATCCATTATCCAACACTAAGGTTAAACAGTCGCAAGGGTCAGTGAGCTAAGGTGGTCAATCAGCCGCTTTGTGAAAAGAAACTGGGATAAGCTAAACCTCTTTAGGGACTGCGGCAATGGATTAAAAAGCTTGGTGACTCTTACAGAAGAGGACTTTGCCCAAAGATCACAACACAACCTTGGTACCACAAAATTGTGCTGCCGTCTAGAATTTCCCATTACAAACCATCTCAGTAGATATGAAGGAGACTGAAACTTGATAAGGCGATAGAAGTGAGAAAGGAGTCGCACACATGATCTGCAAAGGAAGTCCCAAGAAGATCGTGGACAAAGGGGGATACATAATCCCTAGGCTTTAAATTATAAACAAATTTAGTAGCATAATTGAAGGCTTGCTGCAGTACTATGAAGGAATCATTCGTAGAACCAGACACAACTTAGTGACAGTACCAGATGCTTACTTATATGAAATGGCAAGTAACAACTCACACTACATAGCCTCCTTAGAACACCAGTAATTTGACCAGCAAGTGAGTTTACATGCGGCTACCAATCCAACCTGTCATCAAAAACAACTCCCAGATTTTTTGGTTGAGATGAGAAAGGAATAACATCACGGCCCATCTGAATAGATGGGCTGTTGGTAGCTACTCGAAGGCAGGAATTGTAGAGCAATGCTTGCGACTTGGTAGGATTCAACGAAATCCGATTTTCGAGGGCCCACACCAGAATAGACTTGAGATCACTATTAATTTCTTCAATACAGCCACGTAAATGAAACCGGGGCCTAGCATGAAGAAGCTGAACATCATCAGCAAAAAGATGAACCATAGAGAAGCGACAGGACTTAGCAATATCGGTGATAAACATTGAGAGCAACACGGGTCCCAAAATGGAACCCTGCGGAACACCCTTAGCAATGGGAAGTGCATCAGAGATAACATCCAGAGAGCAAACAGATTGGTACCTCCCTGTTGAGTATGAATACATCAAATTGCAAGCAACAACAAAAACATCAGAAATTTGTACGTAAATGAGCCGCTCAAAAACTGAACAAAACTGGCAAGACGCTAATGGGACGAAAATCAGTACTTTTTATTGGGAATAGGAAGCACCTTAGCCAGCTTCCAGGCCGCTGGAAAACGACCCACCATGATAGAATAGTTAATGATGTGGCAGACATGGGGAACTAGAGAAGAAAAAATTAATTTTAAAAATTTAAGAGTAATATTGTCAAGACCAGCAGCATTGGAGCCAACCATGGAGAAAGCCGCCTCCACTTCATCATTTGATACAGGCTGAAAAAGAAAGGAGCCTTCAGACTCGGGGAGACCAATATTTGACCTGACAAGAGGAGGAAATTGATTTGGGCAGACAAATGACTTATTAATCTGATTTAGCTCAGCCTCACTGAGGGACTCAGAGTCCTCTTGGGACTTGACCAGGCCAATATTCCTAATCTTTCTCCACAGATCATTCATCGAGTCAGTTGGACTAAACAATTTAGTTCCGAGATCAATTTTCGCCCTGCGCACCATTGATCTAAGGCGGGTACGGTAAGAACAGTAAGAATCCCAGTTATACTGGGAGCCATTGTGGAGATAAGCCGCATAAGCAAAGTCACACAGGGCTTTAATATTACGCATCTCCGATGTGAGGACGATAGTAGTCACTTTCTGTCCACTTACAGAAACAGTTGGAACAAACCTGCCAAAGAGCGATAGCAGAACTTTATTTAGGTAGTCCAGCTTTAGATCAATATCAGAAGAAGAATAAAGTGGATCAAAATCCAACGAATTGAACCCAAGTAGCAGGGCCTCAACATTAGTACGACTGTAGTCTGGCACACTCTTACGAGCAATATAGTTGTCTTTATTGATGGCAAGCGACAAGGTAATAAGGGCATGGTGAGAGATACCTGTACCCTATTTCACCAAACTTACAAATTTGTAATTTCATAAAAATTTTTACAAAATTTGTGAAAATTTGCAAGAAATTACAAATTTGTAAGTTTGGAGAAATAGGGTACTGGTACCCAGAATTGATTGCTTCTCTTAACAAGTGAGCGGACACTAGTCATGAAAAAGTCTATGCAAGAGCCAGATGATATGTTTGTCAAATTAGTAGTCCCGACACGAACATAATCTGTTGGACAGCTGTTAGTTACTAAAGCCATGTCAAGCCTCTCACAGAGACTATTACAGATTGCCAGAGAAGAAGAGGAAAGCAGGTTAGTATTGAAGTCACCAACCCCAGTAACAACCGAGTATCTAGTACTGAATTCGGCAAGAACTTCCTCTATATAACATTAATACCACCCGAGGGGAGATATGTGACAGCGACAAGCATAGGCAGACCCCTACAGTAACCTGAACCAGCAGCATCTCAGCTTCTGGGGTAAGATAAGAGTGGACAAGTTTGGATGGAAATTCACAGCTGACATACAGGGCCACACCACCACCACGTCTAACTGGTCTATCCAGTCTGTGGGTTAAGAAAGCCTTGCATTCAGTCTCTGTTTGAGCAATTCAAAACTGTAAAGTTACGTCAGACTCTGTATCTAGATTCAAGAACTCCACTACTGATGTAAATAGATAATTGACCAAAGGCTTATTCTTAAAATCTGTTACATTCTTCGGACATGTAAAAATGATCTATCCATGGACAATGTTTGCACATTTTTACTTCGTGAAGAAAGCGGGTGTTTACTAAGTAGATACGACAAAAGAGTCAAACGCAGTGAGGTCATTAACATCTGCTTCTCTATTAAAAAAAATTCCTATTTTCTTTATTCAAAAAAGTCCGTTTAATAAGTAAAGCCGCAATTAGACTATTGCAGAACTCTGCAATATTTCTGCAATAGTCGTGCAATTGTAGTGTGTAAAATATTCATTACAGAAAAGTTTGGCAATGAACTCATTGCAAAACATTGCAATGAGTCAATGCAATGTTTTGCAATGAGTTCATTGCCAAACTTTTCTGCAATGAATATTTTACAATATACCATTGCAGAAATATTGCAGAGTTCTGCAATAGTCTAATTGCGGGTTTACGCTATTGGTGAGAGTAAAACGTGTTTCCCATTATCTCGTAAACTATAAATCATATAAATCTGAATGGATTTGAGATACGTATGAAAAGAAAGTTGTTTTGGTTCGATTTACTGGGCCACGATGTGAGGCCTTTGAGAAAATACATTTTTTTATCGAGTCAGGTTGGGATCATATGCAACGACTCCACTTCAGTATTCCTTAAAAATTTATTTTGGAATTTTACACCCTACAAGTTTTTTGTATGATTTTGAATACTAGCGTTTTCTTTATGTTCTCTTTCCTCGTTTAGGTCCAAATCTTATTGATCGAAAATCTGAAAAAATGGTTAAGTTTTTAATGAAAAATATAGGGTCAAAACTCAAATGCTCATAATTACATTAATTGAGGGGTTGGGAATGAGGAGAAATAAAAACACTATTTAAAACCTGTTCAAGGTGTCATTTGAGAAAGAACACATAATTTAAGAAAGATTGCAATGTGTTTTGCAGTGCATAGTTTTTGAGTGATTATCAAAAAGTGCAATTTTTGTATATTTTTGTAACCGTTTTTTTATAAATGGTCATGGATAAGATTTAAACCGATGTAACATTTCTTGTATAATTCGATCAATTTACATCTGACATCACCTGTTACCAGGAATAATTCATTTTTATGTACCTATGGTCCGATAATATAAAGAATATGTACCTATGGTCCGATAATATAATATTTGCAACATAACTTTATTTATGGCTTCGTTCATGGCACCCTCGACGGGCGAATTTTATTCGCACTTGACTGACTTTTGATCTGGGGCCCTATTCCCGAACACATAAATGTGAATTTTGACAATATTGTGAAGTTTGTATCGCATAACATTAAACGGTAACGCCCTGCTCAAACTATTCTATTGAACAAAAACCTTTAATGGGAAAATTGCATAGAAAATTTCCTATAAAATCCTATTAAACAAATTTTTTCCTTTTGAAATCGATTGAATCCTATTCAATTGCAAGTTCTATAGAAATACATTGAATCATTTTAATAGAAATGAAAACATTTTTATAGGATTATAAATTCTTCAATGGGATTGACTACATTTTAATTGAATTTTCTGCGACCGTCAAATTTTCTATTAAATAATAAGGAATCCTACTCGACTTTATAATAGAACTAAAGTCCATTGGCGTAACTAGGTAGGGGTCCAGAGGGCCCGGCCCCCCTAGACGAATTTCGGCCCCCATCCTAGAACACGAAGTTCATGAGGCATATAACAATTAGGGAAAATGAAATTGTATTTCTTTACTAAGGAATTTGCTGTTCAAAATTATTTCATAACGTTAGCATCAATATTTAAATTATTTGTTTTTTAATTGTGATATATAATCATCTCGATAGAAAAAACCACCTACCATTAAAATATTAGAAATAAACCAAATCGAACTATTTATTGACAATTTTGAAAAAAATTTTACAGTTCATATCACTGATTTTCATTTCAATTTAATAAGGAAGTTTAATAAGGACAATAATGTTGCCACAAAAGTATCTATACAAAATGGTCGATTATCTTATCGGCTCACCATATTAGCGAAGTTTAAAAAAAAAACATTTTCTTTCACATGTGATGTGTCAGATGTCAGTATGTCAAATGAATTCACAATTTCTGGAAAACCACACCTTCCAATTTATTCAACGAAAAACATCGCAATAAAAACAATATAGACTTTGTTTTTAAAAAATACGGTCTCCTTGCTCCATAAGACCTAAAACCACACCGAAACACCAACACTACTCGTAGTTTCAAGTTTGTTTGTATGGCCATTAGCAAATTGACAACGTAATTCGAAGTCTGATGGGTTTATTTCTGGAATTATCTGAATTTTATATGACTGAAAATGAAGATCCTTGTGCACAGTACTGCACTAAATGGTTAAGGGAGTGTGTGATTACTGCAGTAAACAATGAATTGTTATTTTTGGACTATCTTTTATTTTTATTTTTTCAATAGTTTTGACACAGGGTGTCTCGAAATATGTTAAGAAATTTAGAGACTAAGAATGTTGATTTGGTTTAATTTTTGTTTGTTTGAAACTTACTAAGTAAGGATTTATAAAAATATCATACTGATATAACAGTTTATAATTTTATATGATTTTTTTCAATTTTAATTTGTCAAACATGTCGATTTTAAAAAGAACATTTGATTCTTTTAGTTTTATAATTGAAAGATTTATTATTCACACAAATATATATCTAAATATAAACATAAATAACTGCAAACAACATAGCATAAATAACTGCATTAAAATCGGTAGATGTGGTAGCAACGACGTCAAAAGTGACACTAAACCACCGTTAATTTCACCGTTAATATTATATGGGTGCCGGGTCACAGTGGCGGTAAGGGCAACTATATAGCGATTGCACTTGCTAGGCAAGGGACTGAACTCGATCTTTTACGTGAAATGGAAGCTCTAAGCGAGTCGTTTGCCCCCTCTCAAACAACTAACTTATGACAGGAGTAACCAAAAAACTTATATCCTTGAATAGGCAGAATATTAGTTCATTGGTAAAGTCATCACTGGTTACTGGATTCTTGGATAGCACCCATGTACTGATTGCAGGAGTTGTAAGGATGAGGAACCAGCGTTTCATCTACTTTGCACGTATCCAGCATTCGCCCATTATACGGCAAACGCATTTTTGGACGCACACATTTAAAACTCTCACCGACCTGGATAATTATAAAACCACGCAAATACTTAGCTTCATTAGAAGCTCCAAATGGTTCGAGTAGGGGAACGAGATTCTTTGGTATCACAACCGACGTATTTTGGTCTTAGTATGTCGTCCTGATGTTGTGTTTTGGTGACAGTCACTGCAACCTAACCTAACATAAATAACCTAGCAAAAAAATATAAGACAGCAAAATTGAAAATTAACCTCAAATTGACGACACACACGTCATGTATTAAAAGAAAGAAATAAAAACGGAAAATTTATTAATTATTTTACTCGGCAATATTAGGGGTCCACCCTAGAACAATTTCCTAGTTACGCCAATGGACTAAACACATTTTAAAGGGAGTTTTGTAGTCTTAGAATTTCATATGGAGTACAAGGGAATCCTTTTCGATTCTTAAATGGGATTGAGTATGTTTTTATGGGAATTTCTAAGGCCTTCAAATTTCCTATTGAATAATAATCAATTAAAATAAAGTAGAAAATAACAAAAAATTAAAACATATACAACCTTAATCACTAGTACTATAGTCTTTCAGCCGAGAAGCGATAACTTTTAACTAACTAAAACATACATTAAATGATTTTAACTATATATTTCTAGAATGGATAATACTCTAGTGAATTGTAATCAGACAAACCAGACATAAGAAAAATTTTAAAGTCGTATTTTCCTGGTAAGAATTATCCATTTCCTATTGAAACTATCTCAATGTCACCTATTAAACTAGAAAAAATATTTCAAAGTCGTATTTTCCTTTAAAAATTATTCACTTCCTATCGAAACTATCCCATTGTCTTCCCATAAAACTATATAGAATCCTATTGAAAAATGCTGTCGTGAAATTATAATTTTAAAGTCGTATGTTCCTGTAGAAATTATATACTTCCCATTGAAACTATCTCAATATCTTCCTCTTAAACTTTTTACTTTACAGAATCGAAGAATAATGTAGTGGAATAAGCATTTCAGTCATATTTTCATTCAGGATTTATACACTTCCTATTTAAACTTTCTCAATGTCTTCCTATAAAACTATTTTTCCTATTTCCTATTGGGAAATCTTATCGTAAGAAAACAATTTTCTAAGTTTTATTTTCCTTTACAAATTATCCATTTCCGTTGAAAAAGTTTCAATGTCTTCCTTTAAAACTATAAGGAATCCTATTAAGGAACCTGGTCGTAAGAAAAAAATTGTAATAATGTAAAAAAAGTTTTATTTTCCTTTTCAATTACATTCATTCCTATAAAAATGTTTCAATAGGAACAGTCTGATATTCAAAGGATTATGAACTTAATTCAATTTTCCCATTGAATATGAGTCTTTCCTATACCCAACATTTTTATGAAGTAAACAATTTCTCGGTTGATCCCATTAAAATCGTCCTTTTCCTAACCAGTTTTCATCAATATTCTATAGGATTGTAAAATTGTACCTTTTCTAATGGGACAGTTTAAGCAGGACGGTAACGATTTTCCGGAAAACGAATTTCACAATATTGTCGAAATAAAATTAAGACAATATTGTGATATTCGTTTTTCGTAAATCGTTTCCATAGCCTTTTAATGTTATGCCATACAAACTTCACAATATTTTACAAATTTACATATATGTGTTCGGAAAAAGGGATCCAGCTTTTTTTCATTTCTATTGAAGTATTCTACTCTATTCCTTATTGAAGCTATGTTGTTAAGCGACTGACCTTTGAAAGTTTTTAAGGAACAAATTCAGGAACCCGCCAAATCCTCTTTTGTATGCATTGGCCAATGTCATATTTTATTTGCTATAGGATTTATGTTTAGTTATCTATTCTTTAAAAAAAACAAACAACGCATTTTGCGTCTATAAGCACCTGCGAATGGATGTTGTTGTGGGACTTAGGTCTTAAAAGTTGTCTATGTTTGGTTGCGATCCTTATCTTATTCCTATTATACAACACATTTTTTTTTAAAAAATGGAACGAGCCTAAACAAATCGAAAAAATGTATTAATAAGTTTACCAGACATTGTTTAATCAAACCATGATTATATGCTAGGATTGATGCCAGGATTAGGTTGATTTTTGCAATGCAAAAATTTGTTGCATTTTGGGATGCAACAGTTCTGGGCTTGGCAAATGACCACCAAACCAGACCATGGTCGAAATCCACAGCTTTTGCCTGAGGTTATAAGTTTTTCTTTTTAAATTTAATAAAAATATACCGATCAAAACGAATTGGTCTTACTCTCAATTCGATAAACGTATTTACCGAATCACTTTCTGCATTCGATCACTGATTAGTAAGCACAAACACAAGATTATAACAATATGAAAACTATTTTGCAACACCGTCCACAATAATACCCAAATATTTATATTAAAAAACACTTACAACCTTATTCACAAATAGAATAATTTTACTTCTATTTACACGGTTTCATGTTCAAGGTACAGCGTTTCGATTACAATTAATTCACTTAGCATAGTCGCGTTCCACTTAAACTATTTACACCAGTGATCGCAAAAACGTGCACGCGTGTCATACTTGGCACGTTTAACAATTTTGCTTGGCACGCCAAACCTTTTCGATTTTGTGAGTAAATGCGTCTAAATTTCACCTTCACTTCAGTTTTTGAAATCAAAGCAAAATAATTTTTTAAACAGATAATATTGTTGTAAAATTGTTCAATTATCAACTTTTAAATTTCAAATTTTAAATATTTCGCTTTTTTATTGTTTTTGAATGTCACTAAAGCTAGGTATTTCCCGAAAAAATCTCAATCTCAAAATTCGGGATTTTCCGAAATACTGAAAATTTCAATTCTCTAGATTCGGTATTTCCCGAATAAACATTCTCGAGATAACGAGAAAATTTAAAAAAGCTATAAAGTCCTATAATCAGCGTAAAAAAAGTGTTATTGAAATAGAATTTTAAAAAGCACAGACTGTCAATTGCTGTGTGTGGCAAATCGCGTTCGCTTTTGCGACACACAATTACCCGTTATAGGTAAATTGCCCTAATTTTGAGTCAATGTTGGTTTAATTGTATTAAGTGATCCGATCAGTATTTGAATGTTTTGTGTTTTCTGTTTACTTTTATCGTTTACATTGTGTTCGTTTCTAAACCACGAAAAAATTGGTTTGGCCCATGTTGTGCATTGTTTGCGTTTAGTAAGTACCTTTCTTTTTTTTTTTGGTTTTCTAAAGATTTAGCCGTTTACCCAAAACATGTTCCGGACAGGAGTTTTATTTTGTTGACGAGAAACGCCCATTTGAATATTTAATAAAAGCAAAAAGTGCCAGGAGTGGAAATAATAGAACAAAAATTCGATGGTCGCACAATCGCCCGAACTGACATATACTACATCCAACTAAAATTTTGTTCATATAATGCAATTTATTATTCAACATTTTATTAAAAATTTTATCTATACGATAGCAATGGATCTAACCATTATGTAGTTTAGAATGTCTTATTTTTTATTTATTCTACGAACACGTTTTACCATTCTTCATACTTCAACCAAGTTAACATTGAATGCAGAACATTATGGATCTACGAATTGTGATAAACTATTTGTTACGGATCTTTCGCTTTTCAAAGCAATTTTTCATTCTATTCAATGGAATATATTCATTTCTAGTGACTTATAATTCCAATGCAATTTATCCTTATTTATTTCAAAAGATTTATCATTTAATTTAAAAAAAAAATTGATAAAAAAATTTCAAAAAAAAAACTGAAATTCTCCAAAAATCGATATTCGGAATTGCACGAAATGTTAAAAATTTCAATTCTTGGGACTCGGGATGGAAATTCTCGAGAGTTTTCGTCGGGAAATTACAAACGCCCAACTCAAAATGCCAGTACACAGTTGGTATGAAAAATCTTAAATTCGGTTGTTGGGGTAAATAATATACGTACTGAGTGCTTCGTAAAGTCTCCTTAATCAATACCCACATTTAAAAATATGTAATGGCAATAGAGGTTTTGATATTTACTACAGTATATTATTATGAGCTTATATTTTCACAGAAAAATTTTGTTTTAATAAAGAGATTAGAGATAATTTTGAAGCAGGTGTTTCATTTAATCTTGCAGAGCAAATAGACTACTTCAAAAATATAAACATTCCAACTACTATATGTTAATACAAACAAGTAATAAAACGAATCTGATTTTGTTCTTGTTGTGGGTGAAATTCTTTTGCTACTGTTTTGTTTCTTGGATTTAATGCGATAATTATAACCAAGACTAGAGGAAGTCCACAAAGTGTGGTCTTATCACACCTCATATGGAGTTTAGTGGTTCATAAAATTCTGACCATATAAGTTAACAAGAGCTGCAAAGGGCTTGTGTATATAAATTAACTAGTCATTGTGGCCAGAGATTAGTTTTAAGAAACACTTTTTAGCATTTTACAAAGAGTACAAACACGGTGATCCCGTACATCAAGAAGCGTAACTTTAACCTGACACCAATCATTTGCGAGGTTCGGCAATTGGAAACGAACGGTACACAACATATTTGGGAGTTGTTCTAGAAAGTAAGCTTTTGTCGAGTAACCCATTAAGACGGCCATAAGTGAGGCTACTCTAGCTCTTATGATACGCAAAAATCTTGCGATGCGTATCTTGTAAGGAGCAGTCGTATGGAGCAGAAAAGTGCAGCTCTATTCCGGGAAAAGAAATTAAAGAAGAAACAAAAATTCTCCATGGTATGGCATACAATCATGGTATGGCATACAATGGTAGGCATACATCGAACACAACTTTCCTGTTAAAATCCCTTGCCAGTGAAAAGTAATTAAAAGACGGCATGGTTAAGCAGTTCAACTTCAGAAATAAATACATTTCGATGTTGATCAGATAAAGTAGAGTAGAGCAGTGAATATACTAAGTACAATCTAAGCAATGATATAATAAAATCGTACGTTTTGTATGATTATTTAGACCAATGGTCACTTACCCAGTGTATTTCAAATTAAATTTCACGCAATTGAAAGTTGTTCAAAATGTAGCCTTAAGATAAATTATCGGAACAAGTGTATTTACATCTTGTGGAACAGCAAGCAGCCGTTTAGGCATATATCATTACATACAAACTAATCAGAAACTCTGTAAGTAAGCTTTACGAGCTTTGTGATAGTAACACACCGTACTGAGTACATTGTCATGCAGATAATACAGGTAAAGCAAAAGCCGATAAATTATGAAAGGAAGGGTGCAACTGCGCCTTCCGTTTGTCCAGAAAAATGTTGTGAACCGAGCACAGGACCAATCCAAAAAAGAATAAGAGACAAAAGTGGAAAGAAAGGTATTGGCATTGTCCTGGGACAATGCCAATACCTACGGGTCTAAGATAGTTCTAAGGATTAATTAGGGGGTCGAAGGAACCAAAAGATCAACAATATGTATAGCAGCCTTACTCTGACATTCGATAGCCTTCGTTTTACACCCAATTTCGATAGCCTTCGTTTATTTGGTACTATTAAATTCCAAGCACTGTTTCGAACCCAGAAAAATTTGGGTGCAGGTTCTGGATCGGGTTTAATACATTAAAATTTAGTGGGTTCGGTTCGGGTTTGGGTTCGGGCTCAAATTTACAAAAAAAAACAATTTTTTCGAATTTTTTTTATGAATTCATTATTTTTTTATGTTACCTTACATACCGTATTTATGTTACACACATATTTATTTTGGAACAAAATTTTCATTTAATTCGCACTATTCACTATTCTCTACTGAAACAAATAATAACCAAAATAATCTTGTTTGAAACAAAAAAAATTCTGCGAAATATGAAATTTCTTACGCAAACTTCCTAAATTTCCTATATTAAAAATTGAACCTGAACCGCGTTTTTGATTGGGTTCGGGTTCACATAATTTTAAAAAAATCTTGCTCCGGAGCGGGTTCAGGGTTCGGGTTCGGTTCGGGTTCGAAACCCTGATTCCAAGGCGAATAAACGAATATTTTATTTGAATATCGAATATTTTATTTGACATATAAAAGTTTAGATAGCGCAACAATATTTTCCTAAATTATTTTATAACGATATTGTGTTTGAATTTTTTGTATCGTTTTTGTATTCGCCTACATTTTCTGGTCGTTTTTTAAATTCGAAAAAAAGATTAATATTTTTTCTACCTAAATATTGAGTATAACATTTAATAAATGTCGTTTATATATTATTAGTAAAAGAAACATTTTATGAATTTGCACAATATTTTTTATTGTTATCTCTGCTATTTTGAAAAAAAAACATACTTAAAAAACATATTTAAAACAAAATGTAGTAGATTTTCTATTTTTTACTGTTGACAACACTTACTAAAATTGTAGTAAAAATTTTCTTGACTTATCGAATGCTAGAGAACTATTAAACTATTGTTTGATATTGCAAATTTGGTACTATGTCTGGAACTTTGAAAATGAACAGAATTTTCCACTGACGATTTCCAATGACACCAATGAGTTTCATCTCTTTTTACGATTGTCTCTACTGCTTGAAGTGTAGCTCCTTCTCTGTTGAATCCAAAAAGTCGTCTTATCCAATCGTTTAATTTAAATAGAGCTCCTGCTGTTCAGTAGGTACATGTTAACTCAAGGAATAGACTAAAAAGCTGTAAGTTTGTAGCTAGTTCTTCAAGCAAGTATTTACAGCCAGCAATGTGGTATATTACACCTTATTCTAGTTTTTGACTTCTTTTTATCATAGCAATAGCTCAATTTTCAAAATAATTTCAGGACAGATCCTGTATATTATTCAGTATTGGATTTGTGTCTTTTTAGTTAAAATTTGCCATTAAAATGAAAAACTAACATAATAATAATTTCAATAATTTGTTTTTATAATTTCAGTGGTCGTCAGTCGAGCAAAACATTTAAACCAAAAAAAAATATTCCTGAAGGAACACATCAATATGATCTTATGAAACACGCTGCAGCCACGCTAGGTTCAGGTAATTTAAGAAATGCAGTTGCATTACCCGATGGTGAGGACTTAAACGAGTGGGTTGCTGTGAATAGTAAGTATTGCCGACCGAGTATATCGTTTTAAAATATTGTTAATTATGTTTTTGTTTCTCAGCCGTTGATTTTTTCAATCAAATAAATATGCTGTATGGAACAATAACGGAGTTTTGTACAGAAGAAAGTTGTGTTATAATGTCGGCTGGTCCAAAATACGAATATCACTGGGCAGATGGACAAACAGTTAAAAAGCCAATAAAATGCAGTGCACCGAAATATATCGATTATTTAATGACCTGGGTACAAGATCAATTAGATGATGAAACATTATTTCCATCGAAAATAGGAGTTCCATTTCCCAAAAACTTTTTAGCTATTGCTAAAGTTATATTAAAACGTTTATTTAGAGTATATGCACATATTTATCATCAACATTTTCCGGAAGTTGTTAGATTGGGTGAGGAGGCCCATTTAAACACATCATTCAAACATTTTATTTTTTTTGTACAAGAATTTAATTTAATTGATCGACGAGAGCTAGCACCACTTCAAGAATTAATTGATAAATTAACAACCAAGGATGATTTAATGAAGCATGACAGCAAAATACAGATTTAATTATTTTTTATTTTTTTAAAGTTATTATTTATTTTATTTTTTCGTTTAAAAAAAAGGACTATTTTGATCGATTTAGTTATTTTGTTTCTTGCTTTTTATCTCTTGGTATTGCTTATCGTATAGATCATGAACATCCCATGTAAGTTGTGGCAAAACTAACTTAATTGAAATATTATCAAATCATATGCAATCTTTTTATCTGTTTTTTTGATAATTTTAATACGAAGTTATAAATGTAAGACGATGTATTAATACTAAATTGTTACTTTGTATTTACTACTATTATAGGAATAAAGAAAAAAATTAAATTTCTATAAATTCAATATTATTTGTTAATACATGTTTCATTCTAAAACTTATTGTATGAAACTGAATGTTTTTTTAGTAAACGACTGTAAAGAACATTTCTTTTGAATCATTTGCAGAAGTACTTAACTGTCTTCTTTGTTCAGTTTTGATTGAATGAACCGGTAGCGCAGTGGTATTCTATAGAATACCACTGAGCAACAAATAATCCATCCATCATTCAATATATCATGTCCGAGTACATTTAACACTTCAAACAAATTTATCAAATTTGAGATTAACATCTTCACATTACCGCCTTCCTATAACTTGAGATTAGATATATGTACTACGCATCAACCAAACATAATCTTCACTTGTATCGCAGATGTTGTTACACGTCTTCGGTTAACGTTTCTTCCCGAATATACATAGGTTCCCATCGTTGTTGGACTATGCATATTTGTAATATTGTAATATGTATTTAATATACCCTATACCTAATTCGTGATTCGTGATTTTTCGCCCTCATTTCTAAGTTTAAAATTAGTTTAAATAGCAAGGTTCTGAAGACTTCGGTTTGTGTTAAGGGTTTTTATATAGTTTTCGGCAAAAAGCTTTTAAGATAACATTGTTTTTAGTTTTGGGCAGAGCTTACTATTAACCATAAAACTTTTTGGTAAAGCACATATGATCCGTTTTTTTTTAAAGTGGTATAAGTCCACTTTTGGAAAAAATTGAGTTAATGGTAGTTTTTGAAAGATAATGATGGCCTATTTTTATATAAATAATAATACCTCCAATAGAGCCCGATTTGGGGCGGAGTGTGGGTAGAGCAATGGCTAAAGATCTATTTCAACATTTTATTTGTTTATATTGTTACGTTTTTCCAACCTTACTTCGAATTGGCCTTACTCACAATTCGATAAACGCAATTCTCAAATCTCTTCTGAGTTCGATCACTGATTAGTAAGCAAAAACACCAGGTTTTATTAAGTATTCAACACCTTAATTGTTCCACAACAACAGGAAAACAATACAGCAAACAATATTCCTAACTCGAATATTCTTTGAACAGCTTCAGAAACTCCAACGGTTTATTGTAGAAATTTCCAGTTCACAACGTTGAAAATAATACACAAAATATTTCTACTCAATAAAACTTATAACTTTATTACACTTATAAGTTTACACAAAACTAATTTAAAGATCACTTTTATAATTTTAACTTCACTGTCGCAGGTTTAAAATAAACTAATTAAAAACTACAAGAAACAATTTTCTTATATACCTTCTGCAATACTTCTAGATAATTCGACATCACTTTCCAGAAACCTTGAGAAAATATTAGAATATTCGATTATTTTACGTTATGTTGATTTGATTCATAAAATCGTTTATGTTGACCCTATTTCTAAGAAGAGACAACAACAACAATATTCATTTCATTCACTTTCTGTTGTGTTTTGTGGATTTTATTTTCCGGGAAGTGACCGTAATCGTCTAGATCTTTCTGTACTCGTAACATTACCCTCCACTTAAGCATGTTCGTCCCGAACAAGATCTAGCTCTCCCTTGTATAAGGCCAATCTTTCCAAATGTACGACTTTCGCTTTGCCTCGATGTCCTTTCTTAATTCTATAAACCACGTCATTCAACTTGGTTATAATGTTGTAAGGTCCTTCCCATGCAGCTTGCAGTTTTGGTGATAACCCTCGTTTTCGTTGTGGGTTGTGTAGCCATACTAATTGTCCTTCTTCAAAACCTTTATTATTAGATCGTATATCATATCGGGCTTTCATTCTATCACTAGTCAGTTGTATCTTCTGCCGAACAAGCTTGTGAATATCCTCAAGGTTCTCCCGGATTCGGTTGACGTATTCTTGCGCAGACAATGATGTTGATGGTACCGCTCCAAATTTGAGGTCTCCAGGAAGTCTTAAATCACTTCCAAAAATAGTTTGAGCTGGTGTCATGGTCGTGGTGTCATGAACTGCTGATCTGTATGCCATCAAAAATAAAGGAATGTGTTGATCCCAGTTACGTTGATTCTTACTGACCACTTTAGCTAGAAATTCCTCCAAAGTAGCATTGAATCTCTCAACCATCCCATCTGACTGTGGGTGTGAAGCTGTCGTCCTGGTTTTGTTAATCCCCAGCATTTGACAAATTTCCTGGAATACAGCTGACTCGAAGTTCGGTCCCTGATCGGTGTGGATCTCCATAGGAACTCCATAGCGGCTGATCCAATTATTTATCACAGCTTCAGCGATTGTGGTTGCTTCCTGGTTGGGAATCGCACACACTTCCGGCCACTTACTGAAGTAGTCCATGATCACAAGCACATATTTATTCTGATTATCAGTTGTTGGAAATGGTCCCGCTACATCCATTGCGATCCTTTCAAATGGAGCACCTACATTGTAATGCTTCATTTTTCCATGACTTCTTCGTGCGGGTCCTTTCACCGCCGCACATTTATCGCATTTTTGACACCACTCCACAATTGATTGCCGAGTCCCCGCCCAGTAAAACCGTTGTCGTATTTTTGCAAGAGTTTTATTGATCCCAAGATGACCTCCACTCGTTCCTTCGTGATACTCCCTTAGTACTGCTTCTATTTTCCTTTTTGGTACCACTGTAAGGGATTGCTTTATCTTGCCATCTGAGCTTTCCCATACTCTCTTTAAACATCCATCCTCTAACTGGAGACTGTCCCATTGCGCCCAGTACGCCTTCAAAGTTGGAGTTTTATCAGAAATTTCTCCCCATACTGGTTTGCAGCCCTTTTCCTTGAACTCGATGATGGGTGCAAGATCCGGATCTTCTAATTGATCTTTTCTTATGGCTTCAGCAGTCCATTCATCGTCAGGTAGCACTTGTAGTAATCGTACATCGATGATGTTCTCCATATTTTCTTGACGACTGCAATGCTTGCATTCAACTTGACAGGGTCGTCTCGATAATGCATCAGCGTTCCCATGTGCAGTACCTTTTCGATGTTCAATGTCCAAATCGTACGCCTGCAACCGTTCGATCCAACGTGCTACTTGTCCCTCTGGATTTTTGAACTGGAGTAACCATCTTAACGCACCATGGTCAGTTCTGAGATGAAATTTCTGACCATACAAGTATTTATGAAAATGTTTGACGCATTCCATAATGGCCAATAACTCCTTCCGGGTAACACAATAATTTCGCTCCGGCTTTGATAACATTTTGGAGAAATAAGCTATCACCTTTTCCTGACCATCTATTTTCTGTGACAATACTCCTCCTATACCTTCATTACTGGCATCAGTATCCAAAATAAACTGAACATTTGGTATAGGATAGGATAGAATTGGAGCCGTACACAATCTCCTTCGGAGCTCCACAAATGCTTGTTCCTGAGGTTCATTCCATTCAAATGCCTTATCTTTTCTTGTTAACTCATGCAGACTTTTGGCAACGTTGGCGAATCCTGGCACAAACCGTCTGTAATATGTGCACAATCCAAGGAAGCTTCGTAGTTCATGTAGGTTTTTCGGTCTTGGCCAGTTCATAACTGCTGCAATCTTGTCAGAATCTGTATGAATTCCCATTGCCGTAACCTTGTGTCCCAAATATTTTACTTCTTCCTTGAAAAGTGAACACTTTTTGGGACTTAACTTTAAACCTGCTGCTTGCAATCTTTTTAGTACCTCCGCCAAGTTCCTCAAGTGGTCATCAAAGTCTTTGCCCATGACGATGATGTCATCCAAATATACAAGGCATGTTTTCCAGTGCAAGCCCTTAAGTACCCGCTCCATTAATCTCTCGAAAGTTGCGGGAGCGTTGCATAACCCAAATGGCATAACATTAAATTGCCATAGTCCATTCCCTACACTGAACGCTGTTTTCTCCCGATCTTCATCCGCAACTTCAACCTGCCAGTAACCACTCTGCAGATCCAATGTTGAAAACAATTTTGAACCCGATAATGTATCCAGTGTATCATCAATCCTAGGCAATGGGTAGCTATCCTTCTTCGTAACTATGTTTAGTTTCCTGTAGTCAACACAAAATCTCAAGCTCCCATCTTTCTTGCCAACTAACACCACAGGTGAGCTCCAGGGACTGTCTGAAGGCTCAATTACACCAGCTTCTTTCACATCTCTTACCATTTTATCAGCTTCCTCTCTTTTAGCTAATGGTAATCTCCTTGGTGCCTGGCGTATCGGCTTTTCTGCTCCGGTGTCAATACGATGTTTTACCATATTGGTTCTGCCATTCCTTTCAGGTGTACTACAGAATACAGACTTGTGCCGCTCCAACAATTGACGTGCTGCTTTCTTCTGTTCTTCTGAAAGCCCTTCTGTCCATTTCTGCACAAGTTGTTCCATTTCTGCCTTTTGTTGTTTTGTGTTGACCGAGCAATTGATGTTTTTCTGCTCGCACTTTATTATTTTAGCTACCTCTTCACATTGTCCTATGATTGATCCTTTCTTAATTGTTTTCTGCGTATCTGACAGATTTAAAACTCTTACTGGTATTTTGTAATCAGCATCCGATCTAACTAAGGTTTTTCCTATTACGACTTCTTTATAATTTTGATCTTGTTTATTGGCTTCCACAACCCACAACCTGGGTGACCCAGAACCTCCTTCCAATTTTCCCCAAATGATTGTTTCTGATTGGGGTGGCAGCTTTTCTCTGTGATCTAATATTATTCGACGGACACAATTTGAATCTTCACCATTAAATTGGAGTGGCAACTCGACATTTCCGTACGTGAGTACTCCTTTGCCAGCATCAATAACGAATCCATTTGGCCTCATGAAGTCCATTCCTAGGATGACTTCATCCACAATGTCAGCTACAACCACATCATGTTGAAAGTGAGTATTCCCTATTTCAAAGTTGACCACTTTCTTTCCTTTAATACTTGCACTTTCACCAGTAGCTGTCTGCATTCGGCATCTTCCTGCTGGTTTTAGTTTCCCTTTCACAATATCAGTGCGGACAATTGTATTTGTTGCTCCCGTATCTAACGTGATGACACAACTTTTTCCATCAATATTAGCCCTAACAGTAAGGCTGTCACCTCCCCTTGTCAATCTCGAAACATGGATGAAGGCTATGGGGCAATCGGTTGTGGGAGCCAGCTTACGCCCCTTCAGGCTGACTCGTTGTAGTTTAACTGATGCGGTGCTACTCCATTGTCTTCCCTAGCTTGCTGCACCCGTTCTTCTGCTGGACGTCTCTGCATAGGCGATGCTGATCTTGCTCGTTTCCTTCTAGCATCTCGACATTCTCTCGAAATATGGCCCAACTTGCCACATAACCAGCATCGTATTCTGTCACTTCGAATACTTTCTCATGCTCTGGGCTTGTAATCGTTGTCATCAGCCAGCTCAACCCGGCGTATTTTAATCGATGGTTTTATAATTGCTTGTGCAGTTTCATTTGTTAAGGCATAAGCAATGGTTTCTGCGAATGTTGGTTTTGGCGACAACATTACAGCTTTCCTTGTTTCCGGATCACGAATACCATCAGTAAACGCCTCGATCTTCATCTTCTCCATGAAATATGGTGGTGTATTTGAGTGTGCTAAATGAACAAGCCGCTCTACAGCCGAGGAATAATCCTGTAGAGATTCACCATTTCGTTGCAAACGACCTTTTAGCTCAATCCTGTATAATTCCTTTTTATGGTCGCTGCCATATTTTCGTTCCAATGCATTCATTACTTCAGCATAGCTTTTTCGGTCATTTTCCGGCACCGCCTGTAATGCTTCAGCTGCTTCCCCCTTTAGAGCAACTATCAATGCAGCAAGACGATTTTCTGCGTTCCAAACATTCTGGTCTGCTGCTGTCTCAAACTGGAACTTAAAGATGCCGAAAGATGTGGTTCCGTCATACGATGGTGGTTTCAATTTAATATTAGCTACTTGCTGGACCACCTGGGAAGTAACTTTAGTCGTCTCAACATCCTGCAACCGTTTTTCGAAATCATCAACTTTGGAAAGTACCTTTTTGTTTTCGTCAAGCACTTTTTGTTCTAATTCTTGGATATCGTTTTGAATCTTCTCGACTTTTCCATCGAATGCCGTTGACATTTGTAGAAGTTTCTCATCCATAATTTGTTTGACTTCATCGCGACTCATAGCAATGTTTGTGTTTATTGCTTCTAACTGCTGATTGATGTTGAGACTAATTTCTTCCTTAGTAGCAGCCATTTGTTGATTGATGTTACAACTAATTTCTTCCTTATTAGCAGCCAAGCTTTGATTCACATTGGAACTTACAACATCCAGTTTTTGATTCATATTGGCATTTACGGCAGCCAATTGCTGATTCATATTCAAATTTATTTGTTGCATCATAGCCATTAACTGTGTAAAATCACTATTTGCAGGTGGCAATGAAGATGTTGTTTCCGCAACAGAACTTTTCTCTTCATCAACTGCCACTGAATCAGCATTTGTACTAATCACTCCAAACTGGTAACTTTCCACAACTACTCCACTAGCTTCCATAGCTTCTCGAAGCCGTATCGTCAATTCAGTTTTGTTGCCGGTTGTTGCCAATCCACGTTGTTCTAGTTCTTTCTTTAACTCAAGAACCTTCAAATCACTTAATAAAACCATTATTAACAGCTTACTAATCCGCCGATGTCACCAATGTTACGTTTTTCCAACCTTACTTCGAATTGGCCTTACTCACAATTCGATAAACGCAATTCTCAAATCTCTTCTGAGTTCGATCACTGATTAGTAAGCAAAAACACCAGGTTTTATTAAGTATTCAACACCTTAATTGTTCCACAACAACAGGAAAATAATACAGCAAACAATATTCCTAACTCGAATATTCTTTGAACAGCTTCAGAAACTCCAACGGTTTATTGTAGAAATTTCCAGTTCACAACGTTGAAAATAATACACAAAATATTTCTACTCAATAAAACTTATAACTTTATTACACTTATAAGTTTACACAAAACTAATTTAAAGATCACTTTTATAATTTTAACTTCACTGTCGCAGGTTTAAAATAAACTAATTAAAAACTACAAGAAACAATTTTCTTATATACCTTCTGCAATACTTCTAGATAATTCGACATCACTTTCCAGAAACCTTGAGAAAATATTAGAATATTCGATTATTTTACGTTATGTTGATTTGATTCATAAAATCGTTTATGTTGACCCTATTTCTAAGAAGAGACAACAACAACAATATTCATTTCATTCACTTTCTGTTGTGTTTTGTTGATTTTATTTTCCGGGAAGTGACCGTAATCGTCTAGATCTTTCTGTACTCGTAACAATATCAATAGAAATTTGTAAATAACTTTTGTTAGTTTTATTTTTTTTGAACTAGCATCTTTTAATTTTAAAATAAAACAAAACAGAAGTTTCTATCTTTAATAGAACCGAAGTTAAAAATTTTTTGAAATAACTCATCACTAAATTCTCGAAATTAAGAACCACTATATTTTCCAAAAAAAAAAATCCTCGAACACCCATATCTTTTTTTTCGATATAAAACACATAAGAAAAATTTCAGCCAAATCAAAAATGTGTCGGTAAAAGAATGACCCATTTACATGGGACTTATACTACATCTTGTTCTTATTTTTTAGAACATGTTATTATTGAAAGTGGTATAAGTCCATTTGGAGCCAAAAAATTAATTATTTTCTTTTTAATTTTAAATAACTATTATTACATAATAAAATTAAATAGGTTTAAAGTGTGAAAAATATCACAAAATTTTAGTTACATTTGCCTATATTTTTATATTAATGCAAACGCAAATCCTTAAATATCTCAATATATGAAAAATGGACTTATACCACTTTAAAAAAAACGGTTCATATATTTTATTTCTGTTTGGAAATATGTTATAAACTCACGAAATATCAACGCGCTACCGGGAAATTATAACAGATCATAAATTAACATAATCAAGAACATAACCATAGACAAATAATAATATAAGACAATCGAAGTAGAACAACATTTTGTCATACTTTTTATATTTTACTTTTGGATATTAACTATCTAGTGACACTTGTACTCAAATAGATGATTTGTTATATTTAAAATTAGTGTTATATGAGTAAAATTTAACGTGTTATTTATTTGTTTTCTATTTATTCTTATATATACAAGATTAACACTTTAAGATTATTATGGTTCTTATAAATGTATTCGTGTACAACGTTTATAAAAAAAATAATTTTTTTGTAACCATATTTTTTTTTGGAAATAATTTAAAACAAAGCAAATTTTTTATACATTTTACGATTGAAATTTGATTTGATTGAAAAAAAGCAAAAACGAAATTTTTGTATTGTTATGTTATGTTCGTTTTAATTCTTGTTTTATTTATTTGTGATGTACGCAAGAATTGCAATTCCAGACAAAGAAATTTTTTTTTCTTTCAATTTGTTTTGGAGAGTAATTTAATTATAATAAAGATTTTATTTTTTTATCAAAAAATTAGAGGAAATTTAGTAAAATTGTTATTTATGATTTTACTGAATAAAAAATATATTTAATCGGTTTTTGGTTTTGTTTGAATTATTTTGAATAATTTTTGGATCAAATTTTATTAGATTTAAATAATATCAATTATCGATGCAAGGTTATAATAGCATAATGGAAATATTTTGAGTTTAGTTTTTAATTGTTTTTATAGTTTTTTTATTATACAACAAATGACAATTATTGAAAAATCAGTTGGGAGCACTAGCAGATCTCAGTGATTGGTGATCCTGTTTTAGTTGGCTATAGTCAAACTGTCAAACGTTAGTTTGTGGCAACGCTACATAAACTTGTTAACTTAACCAGCAAGACTCGGTGCTGTAAACTCATTCTACAGAAATAACTATTACAAGCAAATTAGATAATCAATAACTTTATTTACTAAGTCCTCGATGACCGGTTATACCGCCGTTACTCGGTCGTTGAGCCACGTCAGTTAACCAGCAGGGTGCACCGTGGGCAGATGAGGATGGCGTTTGAGCCAATAGTAGGTTTTTATGAATAGCTCCTTACACCCCATGAGCCATGGGATTTTGGATTAGGATAAGGTTATGGTTTTGGTTAGAATTGGTAAGGAAAAGGTGTTGACTCAGGTCTGTTAGTAAAAAAACAGGAAATTAGTGTGAAATTAGTCATATAAACATTTGCCGGGCTTTATATATTTAGACTGAATTCTAATTGAATCTAAATAGTCTCCAAATTCTAAATGCTGCTAAATTGAAAAATTGTTTTTACCAATAAAGATTCTGTAGTTAACTACATGCAACATTTGTATTCTAGATATGTGTAGAATTGTGTCAACTGTCAGTAAAATATATAGCTCTTGTTCGATAGCTGTAAAACAAATATATCTTTAAAAACAATTTTTCAATTTAGCACGATTTAGAATTTGGAAAGCATTTAGCATTCAATTGGAATCCAGTCTTAGATTTAAATAATTAATCTCTACAAACATAAACGATCACATATTTAACTCGTGACATGAAACAACTGTACATTGAACAAAAACCCAACCATGTTTCACAAGTAAACGTCACAAAGGAGCAGTAAACCAATAAATTGATAAATAATTTATTCGAACAATGGAGTTTTGAAAATCGATTTTTGTTGAATGGAATGTTCTTTCTTTTCTTTCAGTTGACATAATTAATATTATAAAAATAATATTAAAAAAAATCATAATCACAAAGCGATTAAAAATATCAACATGTGTTTCTTAGATCCTATTAATTAAATGATATTAATAATTTTATAAATAATTGTTAAATTAAATCGACAAGTTATAAATAAATATTTATTGTTATATTTAGAAAAATTTAAGTTGCTTAAAATTAATTTTAAAAAAAGGAACAAAATAACTGAAACGTATTCACATTATATTTACATTACACACATTATATTTACATTACATTTAAATTTTAAAAATATAAAAAGGCTTTAAAAATGTAGAAAATCTGAAACGATATTAATCCTAAGCTTGTTGCAAAATATGTTAAGTAATGGACCCGAGAGAAAAAACTATTTTGAAGCTAAATCGAATGGCGCTAACCTGTTTTAACCTTTTTTTAAATTCATTTTTTTTCATTTAATTTAAAAAAAACATTCGTTTTTTCATTAAACTAGAAAACAGTAAGCATAATTGTATTTAGCTTACGTAAAATAACTTTACTCGGCGGGTGCCAGATTCAAGCACACTGAATGTGTTATTATTATGTTTGTTTATCTGTAAAAATTCCTCTTTAAAAGTTTTATAATTTTATTTTAGACAGTTTGCATTTTTTCTTATTAAAACTAACAGTAGAAAATCCCAAATTTGTATGTGATGATCCCGACAAGGATTTCTTTCTGCAAACCAATCAGGAAATTTAACTTTTGATATTCCTATAGACTCTTCCATGTATTTTTCTTTGGATCGGAATCATTTCCTAAAAGTGTTTCTAAAATGCAAAATTTGCAACTCACACACGTGAAGATTATTATAATTATATAACTTAAAACTATTATAACTTTTCGAAGAAATCAAGTAATCGCGTGGTAGTTCCATTTGCGATGACTTTAATATAATCTCGAACGAAACTCCATCACTCGTGCTAACAATGAAATAAATCTAGAGGACATTGCAAATCATATCGTAAACATGCCTCGTTCTTCTATTAATCGCCTTCATAAGAGAACAATTAAATGTACATTAAGAGAAATGAAACGCAATTGCTCGTTACCATCGAAGTATGTGAACTCTTTTAGTAGCGCAGAACTAGATTCAGCTCTGTCCCAAACAAAAAACGGAAAAGCAGCGGGCTACGATGGTATATTTCCAGAATTTCTTAAAAATGCTGGGAAATATGTAAAACAATGGCTAACTAAATTTTTCTCGATTATCCTAGAAACCGGCAATCTTCCAAAACACTTTCAGACTACGAAAGTGATAGCGATACTTAAGCCAGGTAAACCATCCAATGAACCAGGAAGCTATCGTCCAATCGCACTTTTGAGCACCTGCTACAAATTGCTAGAACGGCTCATATACAACCGTATCGCACCGATATTGAATGACCAGATCCCAGCCGAACAAGCTGATTTCCGTCCTAATCGCAGTTGCACTGACCAAATGCTCGCTTTATCATCCTATATCGAAGCCGGGTATCAAAAACAATTAAAAACAGGCGCAGTATTCATCGATCTCACTGCAGCATATGACACAGTCTGGCGAATTGGGATTATATATAAAATGCTTAACAATGGTTTACAACAGGTTTACATGGTTTGGTTTATGGTTTACATTTTTAATTTGTACATCCATGACATTCCTGACACAACATCAAAGAAATTTGGGTATGCTGATGATTTGACCCTGGCCACTCAAAACAAAGACTTGTCTTGGAATATTTGCTCTCAACTGACCTGGCGATACTGAATGAGTATTTTCGAATGTGGAGCTTATTTCCTAATCTAAGTAAAGCCGAGAGTTCTTGTTTCCACTTTAACAACAAACTGGCAAAAGACGAACTATCAGTGTTATTTAACGGCACTGTCATTAAATACAATCAAAGGCCAAAGTACCTGGGCATTACTCTCGATAGAGCTCTTTCTTTTAAACTCCACCTAGAGAATACGTCAAAAAAACGAGAAACAATATATTGCACAAACTGGCAGGCTCGACATGTGGTGTTACTCCAGCCACCCTCCGCACAACTGCTCTAAGTCTGGTTTACTCAGTGGCTGAGTACGGCGCACCAGTCTAGTTGAGTAGCACACATACTCAAAAAGTGGACAGCCAGCTACATGCCGCGATGCGTACTATAAGTGGTACTATCAGGTCCACTCCTTTACCTTGACTCCCTGTGTTAAGTAATATCGCTCCACCTGAACTCAGACGCTCGCATGCGCTCATGCGTGAACATTAAAAGATAACCAACAACACCACGTTACCCTTGCACGAATATTACGGTGACCGCACTAATTGTCGATTGAAGTCAAGAAAGCCTCCACACAAAACTGTCAGCAGCCTGCTGGCAACTAATTTTTATATCTTGGATGCCTGGGACAGCTCCTGGAATGATTACAACACACCTGCGGTGACATGTTGTAACATCGAAGTTTTCGATGTTCGATAAAGTATCGAAATTTTTGATAAATCGGCATGTTGTAACATTTTCAACCATCACTTTTTTCGATTTTCCTATTTTTCGATTCTTCGCACAAATGCTGCCAACGTAAAACATTTACTATCGAACAAAAAACTTGTAACATACCAATTATATTTATTTTCGCTTCGATGATCACTATCGAAGCGAACGCAAGTGATGTTACAACATGTCACCGCTGGCGTTTCTATTACTAACCCGACTTCTGTCCAACCTGGTTTCGATCTGCCACGTCATACCTGGACTACACTAAACCGAATCATGGACGTTGTGCTGATTCTTTCTACAAGTGGGGCATTTCAGAGTCCCCTCAATGTGACTGCGGAGCTCCACAATAAACCAGAAAACACATTGCAACTGTGTGTTCAATTCGACGATACAATGGCGATATCTCATACATCCAATTGGCAACGCCTGATGTAGTAACATGGATAGACTCACTCGATGTAAACATTTAATGTTCAAATATACTGCCAAATGTTCAAATATTTTAATATTTTACTTTTTAATTTTTAACTAAAAGACGCGAAATCAAATCGATTGTAAGCTCATTTAATCTGTATTCATGTTTTTTTTTATGTAGATTTCATAGAAAAATCTACCTATTTTAAGTTTTATTTTTATTTTTTAATGTATCACAACAAAAACCATACGCTAAATAAAAAATCTCGAACATCATAACTCACAACTAATTTTGTTTAACATTTTGTTATCAACAAAATAGCAAATTAAACTATTACTTAAACTTATAATAAAGTTTTATAATTAAAACGCCACCGATTATAGATTTCAAAATTAATCTATTTTATTCGAATGCATTTCGTTAAAGTCTCATAACATCATCTGCTTGCACTAAAAATAAATAAACTAAATGTGCGAAGAAAATTCTTTATTGTTGTATACAAATTCTATGTAAGTAAATAGATGAGTAAATAAATATTAAATGACATACAGATACAATTACAACACAGGTTTAAGATTTGATAAATAAAAAATAATTAGAAATCAGTTACTATCAGTTACACAAGTACAAATTAAAATCAATTTTTCATGGTCAAGGTAATTTAAACTAGTGATAAGACGATCCGTGTGTGTTGGTTTTCTGTAGATTGAAACCATCACCTTGTTTGACACTGTTTTTGTTAGCATCAAATCCAGAAATGGTACTGTATTGTTAGTTTCAAGCTCTACCGTAAACTTTATTGAAGGATTCTCTGCGTTTAAAATGTTGAGAAAATTGGAGACATCGGATTTTTTTTTAACCACTGCAAAAACGTCGTCTACGTATCTTATCCAGGTTTTGGATAAAATATTTTTCGCTATTAGACGGTTTTCAAAAGCTGACATAAAAATGTCAGATATCAAAGGGGACAATGGATTTCCTATACTGGTTCCGTGTGTGAGTTTGTAATATTTTTCTTTATATTTAAAGTGGCTGTGGTCCATACACAATTTAGCCCATCTTAAATATATTGATTTGGTATCCGGTGAAATTGATGTATTGTCTAGCCAATTTTTCATATCACTTAGTTCTTCCGGTATAGGAATACTAGGAATTAAACTTTCCACGTCGAACGAGACCATTAATTCATCCTCACCTATGATCAAGTTTTCGATTTTTTTTGTAAATTCTTTTGAATTTTTAATTGATTGGCTAGGATACAGTGGTAAGAGTTTAAGTTCTCGCACTAACCATTTAGCTACATTAAAACAGGGAGCATTTATGTTTGATACAATCGGCCTTAATTTAAAGTTAAATTAAAGTTAATTCAGTTGCCGTAAATTTCTCGTAAACATTTTCACTGTCATATATTTGATCAATTTCTAAGAATGGAATATCCTGAATGTATTGGTTCCGCATCTCTATTAGACTGATTCTTACATTCTGAAAAGTTAATTCCGCTTGAATCTCTTAAAATTGAGCTAAATCATAATCGAATTGAGAATTCGCACCTATTGGTAACTGAAGAGTTATAATTTTCATATTTGCTCGATACGATATAGAGTTGTTAAATTCTCGAACTGAAGGATACTTATTATAACCGTCGTTACCTCTAATTAAAGCAAACACATTTACTATAATGTCTTGATTTAATTTAGCAGTTAATATAAAATTAATATTTTCAATATACATGCATTATACATGCAAAAGCAAAACTAAACTCAAAATATTTCCGTTATGCTATTATAACCTTGAGTGCGTTCGAGAACTTAATGACATCTCATTTTCATTAAATATTTAATGAACCAATCAAAAAACGCGATGTTCATTTAGTATTCGAACGAATTTCATTTAATGCATATAATGTCAAATTTGAAAAATTTTGACACTTCTATGAATAAATAAACGAAATGTTGGAGTATAAAAGTTATAATCAAATTAAAATCTTACTCCTTGTTAATGCATTATTTTTCAATTACTTCCGTCGTAATTAAATTTATTTTAAAAATTTTCAAAAACAAATTCAATTTTAAGATTATAACTTACTCGAAAACTTTAAGGAATCTGCAGTTTGAGACTGGTGATTGAATTGGTTGCAAAAACTTATTCATTAATTTTATTTTCAATCGTTAAATGTAATTGGTAATAGGAGCTGTCGGTTTTATCTCTCACTAATTTCAAAATTTTCATCCATTTTGTTTATATTTTTCAATTGAGAATTAATTATTATATATAAAATTAATTCCTTAATTCATTATAATACAATTAATTCGTAATACCCAATTTGCTAAATTATTTAAAAATTATAAAACAAAATTTTACGGTTTTCGATTTGAAATTTTTTTAAATAAAAAACTTCATTAAAACTTAAATATGCTATTTACTGCATTTAAAATTAAATGAAAAGAGGCGTGGTTTCATTAAATGAAAATTTAAATGAAATCGGTTTTTCAAGTTCTCGAACGCTGTCATCTGTCATTCATTAAATGATTCATTAAATGGTTAATATCTCATTTAGTAATCGAACGCACTCCTTGTATCGATAATTGATATTATTTAAATCTAATAAAATTCCGATCCGAAAATTATTCAAAATAATTCAAACAAAACCAAAAACCGAATATTTTTTTTATTCAGCAAAATCATAAATAACAATTTTACTAAATTTTCTCTAATTTTTCGATAAAAGAAATAAAATCTTTATTATAATTAAATTACTCTCCAAAGCGAATTGAGAGAAAAAAAAATTTTCTTTATAAACTAAACAATTTAAATTTAATTCATTAGATTAATTTAAACAATAATCATCTGGAAATGCAATTCTTGTGTATATCACAAATAAATAAAACAAGAATTAAAACGAACATAAAAAAATATATATATAATACAAAAATTCATATCGTTATTGCCCTTTTTCAATCAAATCAAATTTCAATCGCAAAAATATGGAGGGGCTGAAATCTCACAGCTCTGAGATATCAAGACTTCGGTCTGGGTTAAGGATTTTGATATAGTTTTCGGCAAAAAACTTTTATGAGGACATTGTTTTTAGTTTTGGGCAGCGATGTATATCAAACATAACTCTTTGTTAAAGTACAAGTATTTTTTATCTCTGTTTAAAAATTTATTACAAAACTAACACGAAACATCAATACGTTGCCGGAAAATTATAATCAAAATTCCAAAAATATTGTTAAATTAAATAAAATCAAACTTTTCCAAAATTCCAAAAATTAGAATAAAATCAAATATTTAAACTTTTTCTAAATACCGATAATATTCCAAAATTTCTTAAAAATTCAAAATTTTTCTAAAATTCTAAAAATATTGCAAAACTTATTACAAAATCAAAAATTGAGAATTTTTTCAAAATTCCAAAAATTATAATAAAATCAAAAATTAAAAATTTTTCAAAATTCTAAAAATATTCCAAAAATTCTTACGAAATCAAAAATTAAAACTATTTCCAAAATTCTAAAAACATTGCAAAAATTATTACAAAATCAAAAATACAAACTTTTTCAAAATTACAGTTATTACAATAATTACAATTATTTTCCGGTACAGTTATCGAACACAGCGTCCTTTCGGACCTGTCTCTTGAGTATACCTATTTTTAGAAAAAAACATTTTTGAAATCCCTCCAGCGGTTTTCCCTGCAGCGTAGGTAATGACGACCGACCGGTCAGCCGGCCGACAGACATACATTTTTTTTTTGCTTTTTTAGAATCAGTAGGTCCTAAAACGTCGAGAAATGCCAAAAAAAGTGGGGGTAAGAATTTCACTTTGAGCTCATGAATGTAATACTTAGGTCTTTCAGACCGAAGTAATTTATAAAAATTTGTTTGTTTTACGTTATTTCCAAAATAGAATATGGTTACAAAAAAATTATTTTTTTTATACCTGTTGTACACAAATACATTTATAAGAACAATAATAATCTTAAAGTGTTAATCTTGTATACGAAAGAATAAATAGAAAACAAATAAATAAAACGTTAAATTTTACTCATATAACACTAATTTTAAATATTACGAATCATCTATATAAGATAGTTAATATAAAAAAGTAAAATATAAAAAGCATGACAAAATGTTGTTCTACTTCAATTGTCTTATACTATTATTTGTCTATGACATAACATAATAAAACGAAAATTCACTCAGTAAGCTAAACTCAAAAACCTTAGAAAAGCTGAAATTGTTGAACGCTAAATGGTGCATTTAGCTTTCAACAATTTCAGCTTTTCTAAAAGAACTTTTGTGGAAAACGACATTTAATATGACACAACCTGATATTTTCCAACCCAACTTTTACAGCTTGTCTTGTACAGCTTGTTATTAATTTATTTTAGAACAAATGATATTTAGTCTGTAACAAAGTACTGACATTTTCCAACTGTTTCTATTAGTTGAAACTTGAGAGTAGTTGTTGGTGAATTTACACATATTTCATGTCAACTACCTTTCATGTCATTCAAATAATTACTTTTATGTGCAAATGATTCACCATTATTATAGTTATAATACACACATACAGACGCCATCAAGAGTTCTCCACATACAAATTCAATATAACTATACTCAGATCACTTAAAATAAACGTTTTTAAGCAAAAAGGCAATTTTAAACACACTTATTGACTTTTTGACCCACTGCCGGTACAGTTATCGACGCCTTCGTCCTTTTGATTCCTACCATATTCAGACTCACTGCCGGTACAGTTATCGACGCCTTCGTCCTTTTGATTCCTACCATATTCAGAAAACTTAGTTTAAAAATTTAAAAAACTCAAATTTCCGCCAATTTTTTGATTTTTTTTTTCGAATTTTCAAAACAAAACGTTGAGAAATGCCACAAAGTGGAATTAAGATTTTGATATTTGACTCGTAATTGTAATAGTTAGGTCTTTTAGAATGAAGTATGTAACCCAATAATTACCGACAAAAATATATAACGATTTTTTTTCAAACTCGGTGGAACCTAGATATCTTAGACACAAACCATGGTTATAAGATTGCTGAGATTTAAAATATGTAATACCAACCCACTATCAGTTAATTCTAATTTTTAATCATGTTTGTCACTCTATCATTTTCTTGATTATTGTTTCTCTTTTCTTTAAGAAATAAAATATTTCTCTTAATAATATTTTATTGTGATTAATTAATTTATTATTGTGTTTTTGTGAGATAGATAGTTCCCAACTCTCTCATTTGTAATAATAAAACACTCACGAATGCATTTTATCATATAAAGAACCACTTGTTTTTCTATTTAAATAACGTTGATTAAATAACTCATGTGTGTAACGTTGAGATAAACATAAAAATAAGTTTTTGCGATATTTTTTATTATTTATAAGCTGTACTGATATAATTGTTTCGGACGTTATGTGTAAGCGACGGATTTTTTTGTTATACTCTTTTGATAGAAATTAGTTCTGTTTGCCTTATCTTTAAAAAAAATAAATATTAAACAAAACTTTCTTGGAAAATAAAATAAAGAACAATTAATTCTTGATGTAAGAAGTTTGTGATAGTGCTAATTGTGAACAAAACAAAATTACAATAGAACTAAAAATGACAATAGTTAACTCAAGTGAAACTGTTCTGGAAAATGAATTGGCACTTGAAGCAAATAAATATGCTGCTCAAGTATTAGGTGAAACGGATGAAAAACGAGAAAAATATATTGAGGAAATTTTAAAATGGTATGAAGAAAATCCTAGTATCAATGGACATAAAGATCGATTACAAATTTTATATTTTTTAAGAGGTGCAAAATTTAATTTAGAAAATGCAAAAGGAAAAATTACAAGGTAAAAGCTATTATCTATATTCAGGTTCATTTCGAATAAAAAACAAAAGTTAAGGTTGTTTGTTTTGAAGAACAAGTTTGTTTGGAGGTTTTGTTTGTTTTGAAGAACAGAGTATAAAACTGTTGTCAAGTTTACATTAACCGCAGAAATTTTGAAAATGGGAAAATGATAAATAAATGAATTAAGAATGTTTTTTTATTTAGTGCAAATTTGTAGTTACTTTAGTTGCGTTATTATCAGAGTTTAGCTCGAAATCGTAATAATTGTTTTCGGACTTTGTTTAAAGTTAGATGTTACATACTAGGACTGTTACCTTTCCATATTTCATATAGAATTTTAATTTTAACTGCCCTTACATTTACAAACATTTTTTGATATGTGAACATATTGATTGGAATATTTCGGGATTTATCTATACATAGGCAGTTACACTGTTATATCACTTGGTTTCATTGTGCCCAGCCCAAATCTGGTGATCAATTTTTCGACAACTGCTCACGGAAAGCCTTAATAAAATTCATCATTTTAAAAAAATTACTAAAACGTATAATTCCTTAATTTAGTTCTGATTTGATTACTAAATTTTAGGTTTGGTTGTTTGATTAATGATTATACTAAAGGTTTGTTATGTTTACACACAGAAATAGTTATTTAAGTATTAAGGGCAGTAAGAGTGTTTTACCGATTGAGGATATATGTTTTGAGATCGAGACGAAGTCAAAATCTCTAATATATACGAAATCGGTAATACTCTAATGCCCAAAATGCTTATTCCATTTTTTGCACGATCAATAAAAATTCAATTAAAATTATTTAATTAATAAAATTCATTCACAAAATTCAAGTTTTAATGTTTTAAAGAAAATTCCTTAAATGTCATTTCAAAATAGTAAGCTTTGTGTTTCATCATAATTCTATAGGTTTTTTGTTGCAAAACTTAATTTCATCGAATATTTTTTCAAAATAAATTGCTTTTAAATCTTTTAATTGCAATATTTTTAAAAGAATATTATTTAAAGTTTAAAGTTAGTAAATTGCCCTACATAATTATTTAAATTATTATCGTTTTTATTCACACCCTGGGGTCCCCCTTATCGGTAAGTAAATTACTTACCGCCTGCATGATCGGTAAGTAATTACTTATCGACCTGTGATTTGTAAAGCAGGCTACAGACCTTCAATCAATTTGTCAATCAATTCGAAAACGAAAATAAACGAAATAAAATTTAGTGTAAAAATCCCCTAAATTTTATTTCGTTTATTTTCGTTTTCAATTGATTGACAAATTGATTGAAGGTCTGTAGCCTGTTTAAACGAAACTTACTATGTTTATTTACGAATCAGTAAACATGCAAAATCGCCTGATCGTGCAAAAACGTTTTTTACTAGGTAATATTATTGTGAAATATTGTGTATTATTGTGAAACTTAAATACGCATTATATAGTTCAAGTGGTGTGGTAGTGCTAAAGTTTTTATCAACCATAAAAAAATACATCATAGACATCATAGAAAAACATTTTCACATTAAATTTTATATTTTATATATTGGTCTTATTCTAACCTTTTTATATTACTAAGCCGCAAATAAAAATGGTAAGATTTGATTTTGTTAGGGGAATATTTAAAGAACTATATAGAATATGTATCTATCGGTACATTTCACAACAGTTAAGAGAATGTATAACTTTACAATGGAAGACACACACATGGAATGCATATAGAGGGTGGACCATTTAAAATTTTAAATTTGAATCGGCTATAAAAAAAACTACCTATAATTTTTTCAAATTTCTGGTTTTATTGGAAAGGTTGAACTAATGATTTAATAATGGAATGGAATAATCATTCATATGACCACGAATGGCTCGGCAGTACCTCATCCGATCAACCCAATTTTTCAGTAAATTTTCGATTGTTTCGGGTCGAATTTCTTCAATGGCAACTTCGATTTGATGTTTCAACGCTTCAATTGTCTCGGGATGCTTTGCGTAACATTTATCCTTAATGGCTCTCCACAGAAAATAGTTCAAAGGGCTCAAATCACAGCTCCGAGGAGGCCAATTGACATCACAATTTCGGCTGATTACTCGATTTTCAAAAACAGTGCGTAAAATATCGATGGTTGCGTTGGCTGTGTAACATGTGGCCCCGTCTTGTTGAAACCATGTGTCGTCCATGTCATTCTCTTGAATTGAATGTCATTTTCTTGACAATCGAAAATGTACTTAAAAATTGGGTTGATCGGATGACGTACTGCCGAGCCAGTCGTGGTGGTCATATGAATGATATTGTGTTCCATTATTAAATGACAAAGTTTAACCTTTCCAATAAAACCAGAAATTTGAAAAAAATTATAGGTAGTTTTTTTTTATAGCCGATTCAAATTTAAAATTTTAAAAGGCCCACCCTTTATTATATGGCTGTCGTGGATAAAATATCTTTATTCTCTTCCATTTATTAATATCAGCTTTATTTGTATATTTTTTTCCATAATAATAGTATGTATTGTTGTATTGTTTTCTAACCTATAGCCTAATGAACTTAACCTATTGTCTAATGAAAATTTTCCTATAAAAAAATTATCATTATTCAATTGGTATGATTCCAATTGGTCAAATTGTTTTGATTATATATTAAAATTATTTTCAAATTATAATCAAAAATCAAATTTTAAGTTAAATGCTCTTATTTCTTTTAGTTGAATTTGGTTGATTGTATGGGATGGGGGAAATTTGATTTATCAATTAAAACAATAAAGATTTATTGTGTGGTCAATTGAAGAAAACGTTTTTATTTTATATAATACATACACAATTCTTTGTCAGAGAATAAAGGAGTGTAATCAATTCGTGTTTAATGAATTTTATTCTCTCGCAAATTTGAAATTTTCGCTTGTGCCTCGCTCAAATTTTAAACTTTTGCTTGAGAATAAACTATTTCATTACCCACTTATTGATTAAATTACTATTATTTGAGGCTTTATCATTGGAATCACATTGACATAACAAAACTTTTGTTTATTATATTTCTGCGATGAAGATGATACAAACATAATAAAAATTATTTTATAATGATGATTGAAATTATTTCTTTTTTGTTTTGTTTATGATGGTTCAAAGAATACATAGAATATTTGATTGATGTTAATACAATTTTGTTTTGTACATACCCAAGTACGTTTTGCCAGACATTGACATACGGCCAAGCACTGGTCCATTAATGGTTAACAGTACTTGGCTATTGTTACTGGGCCAATACGAGAACCAATCATCGGCCGATCTATGGTTTACAGAAAATAGCCAGTATATTGTTACCTTTGAATGGCCAAGCACTGGCCCATGAATGGTAAATATTACTTGGCTATTGTTATTGGACCAGTACTGTAGCCATGAATTTACCGATCTGTCATTTTTTTTAAATTTCACTAGAGTATTATCCCTTTTAGAAATACATAGTTTGAAAAATTTCACATATAGTTTAGTTATCACCTTGTCGGTTGAAAGACTATGGTAATATAGAAAAGGTTGGTATATGTTTTAATTTATTTTCATTTCCATTTTATTTTAATTATTTTATAAATAATTTATTTTAATTTATGTATAAAAAATATTATTTTATATTTTTTTTAATGGCGGAGTCAGGGCGGAGTTTGCCATTACTCAGCCATTCCTGCAACTGAACCAGTTGTATGGGGAGTTTTGAATTTTTTCCGTTATTTTTATTTTATTTTAAATTAGTTTGTATTTAATTTATTTAAATTTACATATGATAATAATGTATATTTTTTTTAACGGCTCAGTCATGGTTGCCAGTATTTGGCCCAAGAATGGCAACCATTTATTGACCGAAGTTATCATCCAGTAAAATTATGTTAATGGCGTCGTGGTTGCCAGTACTCGCCCATTGCTGCATTACTGGCTGCCAGTAATGGACCATTACTGGACCAGTTGTACAACCTTGTATGGGTATATGAGAAAACAATATTTGCAGTTTTACGCTTCTTTTAAATATGCTAGTCCCGAACACAATTCAATTCATCTTTATAATAAACAACATTTTCATATGCAATTTTATATCCAACGTCGTTTAACTAGATAACAGTATAAGTTCCTGTCCAGACAGGTAGCGATTTTGCTGACAACCCTTGTTTTCGTTGTAGGTTGTGTAGGCTCTTATTATCTTGCTTCTACTGGCCCTTTATTGTTACGCCTTATATCGTATCGTATCTGATTTGTATTCGATCGCTTACCAATCGTAACGCCTTAAAATTTTGTGAATATCCTGTAGGTCTTGTCTGAAATAGGATACATATTTTTTGCAGACATAATGATGTTGTGAAACCACTCCAAGCTCGAGATCACCGTTAAATCCTAATTCAATATCAAAAATAGTTCGAGCTAGTGCCGTTGTCGTGGTTTCGTGGACTTCAAATTTTGTTCGTCATAAAAAATAAAGGAATAAGTTGATTATAGTGGTGTTGATTCTTGCTAATAACTTAGCAAGTGTGAAATCGACCAAGTTGATCGGTCCGAATCTCGTTTAATTTAATCGAATTATTTATCACAATCCCAACAATCGTAGCTGTCGCCTGGTTAAGAATAACGGAATTTCTAACCATTAGCTAAATACCACGATCACTATGTCATCCTTATTTTGCTTATCAGCTTTCGGAAACATTCCCGACACTTCTATTGCAATTCTATCAAATGTATGGATCCTGAATTATCTTACTATTTTTGAAAATTATCTACAAATTTTTAACTTCGCTATACAAGGTTACCCTATAAACAATATTTTATAAACTATATTTTAATCTGCAATCGTATAAACTATATTTTAATCTGCAATTCGATCTGTTTATATACAATTTTAATCAGTGTTTGAAGGAACTATCAAATTTCTAAATGTTAGAAAACTTGATGTTTCTCCATTCAAGTCATAAATGCCCCATATCATAGCAAAATCCTGCTAATAATTGCATTTCTTCTACAATCAGATCATTCTGTGAAATTGAGATAACTACTGTTGTTTTGTATTATAAATGTATTACTACAAACAGAGTAAGAATATTTAATGATGATGAATAAAACGGCTTTCGTCAAGGTTTAAATGATGTTGAATACAATTTTGTTTAACATAAAAAAATATTATTGAAATTGTACGTTTTTCCTACATACTGTATAAGAAAAGTAGTCTGCAAATCGAATATGACACTCTTCACTTGTGTTACAAGCTCCCATTTTAACCACTGAACTTCAGCGACAGTTAACCAATTCTTTTAAGCGGGTTCGGTGCTTCTTTCGTAGTAATTTTATAAAATGCCACGTAACACGTTAGTTCAGCTTCGAAAAATAAACGAACAATAAAAGTTCCTGAAAGATTTACGTAAAATGAATATTTTATTAGTTTGGCAAAGTTCGTTTTTGTTTTAAATATTCATGTCTAGAACTAAAAATAATCGCGTACGTACACATAAATAAGTGCGATTCAATTATTTTAGTATTTGCTACTGTAAGTATTATTATCAATTGAAGTCGAAGAGGGTTAAAAGATTAGCGATTTAAATTCAAATTACTATAAATATTTTTTTTAGTATATTAATTTTATGTTATGATTTTTTTGATTAATAATCGATTAGAGTTAGTAGCGTTCGTCCACATAATTTTGTAACAATGGTGGTGCAACTTTGTCATTTAACCGGATAAGGGTGCACTGTTAATAGCTATATAGACTTCTAGGAGTTGAGAATGAAAATAATATGGAGCGGGATTCTCATATTTTTAGCCTAGCTAAGAACGTTGTTCAAAAATTAAGATTTTTGGATCGTTGTCGTAAGGATTTTAAAAGCGAAAAGCTTCTTCTTATATATGAGTCATTTATTCGACCCTGTATATGGAATATACACGTAGGGAGCGCAGTGTACATAAGGAGTTTGAAGTGTCTTGATGCTACACAGCAGAGAGCTGCAAAATTGATCAGCGATTCCTATCATTCTAATGTGTTTGATTCCTTGTATGTCGCTGCTTTGACAGTATTTTAAACATACATTATGGATGAACGAGCGTCTGCCTAGATCAAATCAATTTTACCTGAGCTTGCAAATTTCGAACGTTACACCAGATTATCAATAGCAGCCCATTTTTTTACCGTTCGAGTAACAAGATGTATATAGAACTGTTGCTTTGTTGCTGTTTGCGAAGTGGGTCTTTTTGATAATTTTAATCCTCAAAACTTTAAAATTAGCGTTTAAAAAATACTCAAAGAAAACTGATCAATATACTCACCAACCTTAGTTCCCTCGTCAGCATCATCTCTTCTGATATTCAGAGACGTTAATCTATAATTTATTATGGTTAACACCAAGCAATGCCTAACTTTAAATTTAAAAAATCTCATATGCTAAGGCTGTGCAGACTCAGGATAGCAAATAGCTAAGTGCTGCATTCATCCCACATCAGCAACAAATTAACAAAGTGTTTGAAAACGTGACTGAATCCAATGGAAGTGAAACTGAACCGGCAATAATGAAGCAGTCGTAGTAGAAGAAAAGTGAACCCTAGTTGGTAGCGAGAGGAAAAAGGGGAAGAGGAAGTGTGGCAAAAGCCCAAACGCAAAAAGTAAGGGCAACAAAAGTAAAAGAACCAAAGCATTGGTAATCCACCTCCCTAGCAAGCAAGGGGTGCGATGAAATAAAAACTGGTCTCTCAACCTACGTCAACCCGTGAGACGGAGGTTTGAGAGTAAAAGCGATGAAAAGCACGAGAGACAATGGTATTCTGGTGATTAATTACCTCTGATCTCAATTCTATTACCGAAAACGAGTCGATGAAAAATGCCGATTTCCCTATAAGTCAGCCCAGGAAACCGATGCCACGAATAATAATAAAGGGGGTCAGAGCTGGCCTTACTGAAGCGGAACTAGCATCCGCTATTATAAGACGAAATGGACTTAATAGCGAAACAACAGTGATCAAACCTACCTTTAAGATTGGTGCGAGAACTGGAGTAGACATTAACTGGGCAGTGAAGGTAAACGCCGAATGCAAAAACAAATTCTTAATAAAAGATATTATAATTTTAAATTTATTACAACCGATTTGTATTTATTACAACCGATCGATTTCGAAAGCTAAGCTTTCATTTTCAAGAATCGTTCTAAACTGTCGATCGGTTGTAATAAATATATAGATATCAAAAAAGTGTGTTTTAACTAAACAATAACAATTATAATATATTAATGATATCCAGTGCTCTAAATAAACAAAAAATTAACTCTTAATAAAAGAATTTACGTAGAGAGGGCATCATGTATAGTTCAGGCGTATGTCAGACCCCTTGGCTGTTACAAGTGTCAGTGCTTTGGCTATTTGTCCAAACAATGCACATAAGCTGAACAGACATTGGACCATTGAATTCAAAAACGGGTCACAAAGAAACAGAATGCACAAATAAAGCATCTTTTGCGAAGTGTGCACCTTGTTAAACAAATAGCAAACAACATGTCCACAAGGAAGAAGGTAGCACCTGTCACAGCTATAATCATAAATTGGAGCGCATGAAACATAGAAATCTCTATGAATATACATACCAATACAGCGTTGAGGTCGAGCATGAATTTTAAAATTGTACAATCAAATTTGCAACACTCAGTGCTGCCAGTGCACGACATTCGTGAATGCGTGTCTACTCATAATGTGGACATCCTGTGTTCACAGGAGGTCTACAGTGTGAGTGGAGTGGCAACGGGAATTAACACGCACTCTGCTTCCAGCGCTGAAAATGAAGGTAATTGCATACCTCCCAGCACATATGGTTTCCACAACACCAGTATAAAAGCGTTTCATCTAGTGAATGTCTACTGTCAGTTTCAAGAGTCTTTCGTGAACCATTTAAATAAGCTGGATATGATACTAAGCCATATACAAAGTCCAGTAATTATTAACGCTCAATCTAAAATGTGGTTCGACCGTATCACTGACAGCAGAGGCCACAAACTTGAAAATTTTATCTCACGATGGAGTTTTTTTGTGGCGAACGAATCTGGAAATCTATATGGGCTTAGATGGGCTTAGGCACACAACGGCGAGTCGTCAGTAGACGTCACCTTAGTGACTAGTGTCCCATAATATTTAATAAATCGTATAAAACAATGGAAAGTCCATGCGAGCTGCACCTTCAGTGATCATCGTGCTATCTCGTTTGAGATAACTAATTATCAGAACCGTTCTTTCTGCGTTTCTCGTGCTAATAATACCAATACAAATAGGTTCAAAGTCGATGCTACCAACTGGGAACTACTTATTCTATATATAGTACTAAATATTAAGCAAGTCAAGAGAAAGCTGAAGAGATTTGCTGTTCTGCGAACTGTTAAACGATAGTTGCTTCTCTTACTGAGGTCATATTAAATGCTGGTGAAGATGCCATACTACGCAAATCGAACTGCAACAAAACAAATGGGGCAGCCTGGTGAACCAGTGATCTAACTAAACTCAAAAGTGAGGTAAACCAGGTTAGAAGAAAATACCAGAAAGAACGTAATCCAGATCTGAGCGTAATCCAGGCTGCTTACAGGAATCTTAGAAACATATATGTGCAAAAGGTACATACAACTAAAATGCAGAGATTCAGGAAACTTGTTACGGAAGTATGCAACAAGGATCCATGGGGCTTTATTTATAAATATCAGACAGAAAATCTTTCACAACGTAGAGTGTATGAAACCGAACTTCGAACGGAAACAACATGCATTCATGGAGTACCTCTAGCAGGGTGTTACTTGACACCTTGCTACCAGATGATAAGGATAGTGCAGCTTCCGTATGTCTCTCAGGATGTGTCAGGTTTTACAGTCGATGACCGTGATGAGGCTGTGATGAGTATGAAACATGGTAAAGCTCCTGGTCGAGATTGGTAAAGTTCCTGGTTCGAAAAGTTGTAATTGTGCAGCAGTTCTTGAAGGTTTTAGCTCTTACTTACTTAAAACGCTTCAACAGCGGCCTCAGATATGGTAACTTTCCTATAGAGTGGAAGATTGGTGCGGTTATCGGCTATTATAATTCCAAAAGCCGGAGATAGGGACTTTAGCGACCCCTAATCTTATAGACCATTCATGCTTTTTTCAGTTCTGGGTAAAATCTTTGAGAAAGTAATTGATTGATTGATTTGAATGGTGGGTTGTTGGATAAGCAATATGGTCTTAAAACGGAAAGCACTACCGAGGACGGAGTCTGCAAACTAATAAAAACAATCCAATCCACCGATGAAAAGTACTTGTTTAATTTATTATGTTTAATTATGTAAATCATTTGTTTATGAATATGTTTAATTAAATTGTTTAATTCATTTAAATTTTTACAATTCTAGTATTCATGAAGTTAGGTTCAATAGACAACGTTGGTTAATGCATTTTTAAGATTATTATTGACAACATTGTAAAACTTATTATTATTGACAACATTGTAAAATTAATTCAGTAAATTATTTGTGATATAACATCACCCCGATGGAAAATCTCCCATCAAGAATAATATAAGAACTGAATCTAAAAAATTATGGTGCAAATTATGAAACTTTTTGCAATCCATACAATTTTAGAGCGATCTAGTTTCGAACCAATGAGAAAATTTTAAACTTTAAAAAAGTTTATCATTCTCAATTGTTGATCATGTGTCAATAGACACAAGTGAAGACTAGTCATCTTCCTCTCACCGATACAAGTTTGTTTTTCAATACTAGAATGTCTAGAGTATAACAAAACAGTGATCACCAGAGAAATTAATTGACTAAACCTGAATTTATTAAATGTATGTTTATGTAAATTTTTTGTTTTTACACTTCGCTAGAGTTGTAACCTAATTTTTGGTTTATATACATTAGCGTTGACATTTTTTGGTAGAGTTTATCTAGTCGGCTAGCCCTGATGAGAATGCTAAACTGTTTTAAAGTTTAAAATTTTCTCATTGGTTCGAAACTAGATCGCTCTAAAATTGTATGGATTGCAAAAAGTTTCATAATTTGCACCATAATTTTTTAGATTCAGTTCTTACATTGTAAAACTTATTATAATTGACAACATTGTGAAACTTATTATAAGTTCTCAAAAAATAAAAATAAATTCACTTCGACTTCGCCATTGTAACTTAAGACGTTCATATTAATTTAAAATGATGTTCAACTAAAAACAATAATAAAATTAATTCTTCAAAAATAATGAAATTTAATTCCTCGAAAATAAATAATAAATAATTCTGTTCAAAATAAAAATATATGAGTTTTTCTTCGTGCTAAAATTATGTGATTTTAAATAATATACAGTCCACTTTAAAATTAATTAACTAAAATAATATACAGTACTGTCTTGGCATTTTCATAGATATATCGGGTGCTTTCGATAATCTAAGTTGGGCTAGGGTTTTCTGTTACTTAACAGGGCTCGGTTGTTCAGCTGATCTCCAGAGATTACTGGATAACTATTTTAATCCGAGAAAGGCAATAATTAAGGTTGATATTGATTCGGTGGAAAAGACTATTACAAGAGCAGCCCCGCAAGGGTCTGTTCTTGGTCCAACTCTTTGGAATATGGTCTTTGATACTAGTATGATAGACGATAGACGGAGTCGCAGAATTCACGTACGTTGATGATAAAGTAATTACTGGAAATTCAAGAAAACAATTACAAGAAAGAGATCAAGCAGAATTAAACCAAATGACCTCCTGGTGCAGAAGAAACAATTTAAGCGAGAAATATAAGTCCCTCTTCCACGGTTGCACAAGGTTTTCTCACGAACGGTGGGGTCTTAATAGAACTACACTGCATCTTATTTATAAGATTGGAGTGAAATCTATTTTGTCGAACTGCTCATCTGGTTAGTATGTGTGGACTAACATAAGCATAATGCACAGTTATCAAACGCTCAACGAAATATGATGCTCTACATGATCCGAGGTTACAGATCCATCTCTACAATCTCGACTCATGTCTTTGCGATCACAGTCCCTCTACACATTTTTCTAAAGGAGAACGTCGAATTATACAACCGTGCTGTTAACACAAATAGCAGAGTTGAAAGAAAACAAATAAAAAAGAGACTGCACCAGAAGACCCTCAATAATTGGAGACATGTTGGGAGGTCTCAGATACGGGAAGGCATTGGTATCTTTTCATCAGCGATGCAACTTTTGCTTTAGGCACGAAAAAGGTAACTCTGAAAGGTCCTATGGTACAGTTTATAGCTGGACACGGCAATTTTAGAGAGTACTTGAAACGAGTTGAAGTTACAGACAATGGTCTATGCAAAACATGTGATGTAGATGTTCTTCTGGATTGTCCTGAATACGAGACCTTAAGGAACGATCTAAGACAGTCCTTACTTGAAAATGGAATTGACACTTTAACAACAGATATACTTAGTATACCGTTGAACATAAAAAATATTAATGCATTTAAAATATTCTGCCATGAAGCTCATTAACTGATGCGAGAAATCAGGTCTAACCCTTCAGGTTGGTATACAGCTATTCGGTATGCAAACCATCAACCTCCTCGAGGTTAGGGATTGAAACAAAATACTAATTTAATTTTTGACCGAGATAAAATTTAAGCATTTTACTTCTGATGACAAATAAATGTTTAAGACACAGTTGGCTCAGCCGGTCAATGGTTGAACGAACACATGAAAACCCTGTAAAAGTTTTACAAAAAGAACTAGGAACAGAGGTGGTACCAAAAAAGATCTATGAAAGTACCACTTATAGCGCCCAATCTTGTCAAGAAGCTGATGTTCAACTTTTGAGTGTGTGAGTGTGGTATTCAACCAGGCAGGTGCCCCGTACTTAGCGACTAACTTAGAGCAGTTGTTTTTTTATGTAACTAACGGCAGTGCCTTTAAATAACACTGACAATTCATTTTTGTCAGCTTATTGCTTACGTAGAAGCAAGAGATATAATCACATTAAAAAGGTGTACAATCAACACCGATAAGTTGTGATGTTTAAACGTACATGATCAGATAAGGTTTGTTAACCCCAACACGCGACATAATGTAATCACTCCCTTGTTGTTTTATTGTAAATAATTATTGAAATAATAAATATTGAGTTATATATTTATTAAATGAAAACAAATTTAAATGGGTATACTAATGTAAAAATTTGTTTACTTAAAATGGTGACAATTTTCAAATATAATTACTAATCTTTTGACCTAAATTTTAATCTTAATCTGTTGACCGTTTGGTCGAAGTCTTTATATAAAGGATCATATAATGAAACTAATATGATGTAATTATTTATTTTAAATATTTATTAATAAAAAAACAAACATAATGAAAATAAATTGCAAACATTTACCTTACACGTGACAAGTTTATTTTGGAAAACTTCTTTAGGCGCGTTGTGCCATTTTCTATGCGGAAAATGTATATATTCGAGTATCATCACACATAATGTGTTTAAATATAAAATATCTCTATTCGGTCGTAACGTTTCAAAATGCAATATGGATATCACGGTCGACTGAGGTGCGAGGGTTCAATTCCTCGAGTGGGAATTTTTTTAATTGTTTTTTTTTTTAATTTTTATTAAATACCATTAAAATTAATTCAGTAAATTATTTGTGATATAACATCACCCCGATGGAAAATCTCCCATCAAGAATAATATAAGAACTGAATCTAAAAAATTATGGTGCAAATTATGAAACTTTTTGCAATCCATACAAATTTCGACCGATCTAGTTTCGAACCAATGAGAAAATTTTAAACTTTAAAAAAGTTTATCATTCTCATCAGGGCTAGCCGACTAGATAAACTACTAAAAAATGTCAACGCTAAATATAAACCAAAAATTAGGTTACAATACAACTCTAACGAAGTATAAAAAACAAAAAATTTACATAAACATATATTTAATAAATTCAGGTTTAGTCAATTAATTTCTCTAGTGATCACTGTTTTGTTATACTCTAGACATACTAGTGCTGAATAACAAGCTCGTATCGGCGAGAAGAAGATGACTACCGTCTTACCATGAACATAAGCTCCAGTTCTTATGAACGAATAAAAGAATAGCAGGTCCACCTATTCATTTAGAAGAACCAGTTCTTTTATTTGAAAATTTTATGCAAACTTTTAGGAAAACGCCATCTAGTAAAATATTCTTATTTTGAAAATTATTAAATTCTATGTTTGGTTTTTTGATTTTCTATAACTTTTCCCCTTTGTGTTTAAGTTCTATTAGATATTATATTATTTTCTTCAAAAATAATTTTTAACTGTGTGTGAAGTACCATGTTTGTAAACGCCTAAATTAAATATACCACAATAGTTATGTTTTTGTTTACTTCAAACATATACAAATCGTTTTCAAGTGAGTACGTATTTTTGTGAAAAATTCTTAATAGGTAATAAAGTATTTTGCATTTATTTAACTAAAAATCTTATTTCCAATCATAAAAATTCATAATTTTAGAATGAATTACAACAATTTAAACACTAGAAAATGTTATACCGTTCAACAAAAACTGGCAGAAATCAGCAAATATAAACCTAATTGTAGAGGTAAGGGTTTTGGTTCTGTATCCAGAGCCACACATATTCCTATTGCAAATCTAAAAGGATGGTATCGTGAGGAGGATAAGTTGAAAGAAATGTTAAGGGATCCTTCAGTTTCAATAAAACTAAAAAATTATTATTATTATTAATTAATAATTTTTAAATTACCGTTTTTTTAAATATATCTTTATATTTTATTACATAATTTATTGACTATGGTCAAACATGCTTGTGGTTTTCAGTAAAGTTTAAAAACTTAATTTATTTGTCAATTTTAAGGACTAGTCCTTTTATTTGAAAGCTCTTTTATTCGAGAAAAACAATAGAACTTTTAAAAAACAATTTTTTTTTTCAAAATCGAATATAAAAACCATTTCTTATGTTCGCGGTAAGACTGTAGTCTTCACTTGTGTCTATTGACACATAATCAACAATTAATTCAGTAAATTATTTGTGATATAACATCACCCCGATGGAAAATCTTCCATCAAGAATAATATAAGAACTGAATCTAAAAAATTATGGTGAAAATTATGAAACTTTTTGCAATCCATACAATTTTTGACCGATCTAGTTTCGAACCAATGAGAAAATTTTAAACTTTAAAAAAATTTATCATTCTCATCAGGGCTAGCCGACTAGATAAACTACCAAAAATTGTCAACGCTAAATATAAACCAACAATTAAGTTACAACTCTAGCGAAGTATAAAAAAAACTTCAGTTCTTATACCATTAAAATTATTGTTTTTTTATTCATGAATTCATAAAAATCATAAAAATTTCATTCTACGAATTTTAAAATATTGATCGATAATGCAGTTTTTTAAAGTTATTGCTACTGTCTTTTTCCGTTTCGTTCAAATTATTATCATTTCGATATTAACAAGAAAACTAATTATTTTTTTGGCCGGCAGTGCTAAAAATAATAAAATATTGGTTTTCCTATCATTATTTTCTATAATTTCCTTGCCGTGGAAATAAAATAAGAAAAATAAAAACTACTATTTGAATATGAATTTCTCTTTAAATATGAGTTGACATAAACACAGTTTAAGGCTGTGGCCAATTTACGGTATTTAAATTTTATCGATATTGTAGTTTTTAAAGGTTATTGCTATTGTCTATATTCTATATAACTTGTTTTAAACTTATTTGTGGAAACTTACTTCTTTAAATAAGTAGCCTAAAGAGGCATTTGCAATTTTTTTTCATAGAAAAATCTAATATGATTTGTCAGTGCCAAATATCTTTTTGTTTGTTTACTAAATGACTTTAAAGCTAACTCTTCATTAAACTTTTTCATATTTTTTTCTAGCCAAAATATAACGAGAAACCATGATTAATTTTCCAAAGAGAGAATAAGGTGAATACAACAATTTTCCATGGAAAAAGTATTTTATGGGATTAGATTTTTGACGGGATTAGATAATGTTGAATATATTTAAAAAACATCTAATTTTGTTATATATTTTCAACAATGTCGTATCCAAAATACACTGCATGGTAATTTTTAATATATTTTTTCAGTGTAAAAGTCGTCTTTTTCATTAAAAGTTTTGCTGTATAGACTTTTTTATAGTAGAATACTTTTTTTATAGTATAACACTTTTTTTCAAAATAAAAGTCATGGAAAGTTAACAAAAAGTCATGGAATAAATAAAAAGTCTTCGTCTTTTTTTCTTTCGTACTTATAATATTTTTATATCTTCTATTTCACAAAATAAAACAGACGAGAAAAAAGACTTAAAGAAAGACTTAAAAAAAGACTCAAAGAAAAGGGAATAAAACTTCTTTTTCGATCCGTAATAAAATTATGTAATAATTTAAAATGAAAAAAATTGTTTTGAAAACTCTTTAATTGATCAAATTAAACAAACTTTAATTAAACTACTTAAATTTATTTTCGAATTTGCTTTTATGTTGCTGTCAAATTAAGTATGCTTAAATCATTTAAAACAGCGTTTAAATACTTATTTAAAATGGCGGTGAATAAGTATAGGTCATTGTCCATTAGTCTTTTTTCTCGTCTTTTTTATTTTGTGAAATAGAAGATATGAAGATCATATAAGTGCGAAAGGAAAAAAGATGAAAACTATTTATTTATTCCATGTCTTTTTTTTACTTTCCATGACTTTTTTTTTTTTAAAAAAGTGATATACTATAAAAAAGTGTTCTACTATAAAAAAGTCTATAGAGCAAGACTTTTTATGGAAAATGACGATTTTTACACTGAAAAAATATATTTAAAATTATTATGCAGTCTATGTTGAATACGACATTGTTAAAAATACATAATAAAATTAGATGTTTATTAAAAATAATGGTGAAATGTCACAATTCCAATCCTATAAAATATTTTTTCCATGAAAAATTGTGATATTCGTCTTACTCTCTCTTTAGAAAATTAATCATGGTTTCTCGTTCTATTTTGGCTAGAAAAAAGATGAGAAAGACTAATGGAGAGTCAGCTGAAGTCTCCATAAATAAGTTTCAAACAAGTCGTCGTTTAAAGTATCGCAAATGAACTAAATCTTAATGGCGTTCCAGACCCATTGTGTCTTAAATGGACTGGTGATAACTATAGAACTGAGTTGAATTCAAAACGTGTCACTTTAAAAGTCTCTGGTGTTGGTTCATTAACCGAACAGTATTCATTAAATACACGCACCGTACAACAACTAAAATTACCAACACAAACAATTATATTATCAGATTTGTCACAAAAATATCCGCATTTAAAAGGCATTCCAATACAATCATACAATGAAGCAGTGCCAAGAATATTGATCGGACTGGATAATGCAAATTTAGCATTACCGCTCAAATTTAAAGAAGGATCAAAAAACCAACCAATAGCTACTAAAACTCGTCTAGGCTGGACAATTCATGGCCCTCACGATAATTATAATGCAAATCAAACGGTGTTCTATCACAACGTTCATGAGTGCTCCTGCGAGAACAACCGTGATGAAGAACTTCATGAATTAGTGAAACAAAATTACGTTTTAGAAAGTATAGGGAAACAACAAACGTTTGAAATTGTCAAATCGTCTGAGATACAACGAGCAAGAGAAATTTTATCGTCCTCAACCGTACGTGTCAATGGGCGATTTGAAACCAGCTTACTTTGGAAATACGACAACGTGACACTTCCTGAAAGTTACACAATGGCCAAAAAGCGCTTGGAATGTCTAGAACGTAAATTGAAGAATCAACCCAAGTTATACAGCAATTTGGCATCACAAATTCAAGAATATGTCCAGAAAGGTTACGCCCGAAAATTAAGCAAATCTGAACTTCAAGTCGACCATCCGAAAGTTTGGTATCTACCGATATTCCCTGTGGTAAATCCGAATAAACCAGAAAAGGTCAGAATTGTGTGGGACGCAGCGGCCAAAATTAACGGGATATCGTTGAATTCAATGTTGATGAGTGGACCTGATTTAACAACACCACTTATATCTGTTCTATTCAAATTTAGAGAAAAAAGAATTGCCATGTGTGCCGACATTAAGGAGATGTTCCACCAAATCCGAATAGTTGAAGCTGACCAGGATTCTCAACGGTTTCTTTGGCGTGAAAATGACTTAAAAGAACCAGAGGTTTACACAATGATGGTAATGACATTCGGCGCCACATGCTCGCCCAGCTGCGCTCAGTATGTTAAAAACAAAAATGCTGAAGAATTTAGAAACGAGTTTCCACGTGCCTCTCGAGCCATTCAAGAAAATCATTACGTGGATGACTATCTTGATAGCGTAGACTCCAAAGAAGAAGCCATACAATTAGCAAATCAAGTAAAGTATATACATTCCAGAGCTGGATTCACAATAAGAAACTGGATCTCCAATTCTGAACGCGTTTTAAGGTCACTCGGAGCAGATGCAAATACAGATAAAAAAAATTTGAACATAATCAATGAAATGAGTGAGGTGCTTGGCATGTTCTGGAACCCCTCAACTGATACCTTTACGTTTTCATTAAGATACAACAAGGCAAACGAACATATATTATCAGGTGAAAGTGTTCCTACTAAAAGAGAGGTCTTACGAACCCTGATGTCCATTTTTGATCCACTTGGGTTAATAGCAAATTTTTTAATATACGTAAAGATTCTTTTGCAAGAAATTTGGAGATCACAAGTCGAGTGGGACGAACTGATTACAGATTCACAATACAAAAAATGGTTAGAATGGATTAAAGTTTTACCAACAGTACAAAATATAAATATACCACGATGTTACATATTAAACTACATCAGAAATGATCTACAGTTACACATATTTGTCGACGCTAGCGAATCTGCCTATGCAGCAGTGGCATATTTAAGAAGTGATGATGGTTCAACTGTTCAGTGCACTTTGATATCCGCGAAAACTCGTGTTGCACCATTAAAATTAACGTCTATTCCAAGGCTTGAGCTAGAAGGTGCTGTTTTAGGAACTAAATTAGCAGCATCCATATATAAATCTCACACACTCAGTATTTCGAGGAAATTATTTTGGACGGACTCTAAAACAGTTCTTTGTTGGATAAGATCTGAACAAAGAACATACAAGCAATATGTGGCATTTCGGGTCAGTGAAATTTTAGAAAATTCATCGATAAAAGAATGGCGATATGTCCCAACCAAATTGAATGTTGCAGATGAGGGAACGAAATGGGTTAAAACTCCTGAATTAATTTCTTCGAGCAGATGGTTTACGGGTCCGGAATTCTTATATTTAGATGAAAGCAGGTGGCCTACCGATTTAAAAGTAAATGTGTCAACAGATGAAGAAATAAGACATATACATCATCATTTCCGTCCACCATCGCTCATATCAATGGAAAAATTTTCTAGCTGGTTGAAGGTATTAAGGATTCAAGCTTATATAAATAGATTCATCTTCAACCTTAAAGCATTAAGAAATTCTAATTCAACCATTAATGGTCCGTTGTCATCAGAGGAACTTAAACAATCCGAAATATGTTTATATCGACAGTCTCAAGGTGAGGTGTATGCTGATGAGATATTCACACTTAATAAAAATAAAGATCTACCATCAGAAAAGAGATTAAAATTAGAAAAAACCAGTCGGTTATACACACTCTCACCTTATCTTGACAACGATGGGGTTTTGCGGATTCAAGGCCGAATAGATGCTTCCAAAGAGGTCACATATGATACCAAGAGACCAGTTATTCTACCAAAAAACCATCAAATCACAAAGCTCCTCATTAATTTCTATCATAACAAGTTTCATCATCATAATAATGAGACAGTTATCAATGAATTAAGACAGAAGTACCATATTCCAAATTTGCGTGTTGCTGAAAAAAAAGAGAGAAGTATGTGACAAGAATGTAAAAATCGATCGGCACAACCACAGCCACCTGAAATGTCAGAGTTGCCGGCTGCTCGACTTGCCGCCTTCACTCGTCCATTTTCCTACTGTGGGATAGATTACTTTGGTCCGATGTTCGTAACTGTTGGAAGGAGGACAGAGAAACGTTGGGGAGCACTTATAACTTGTTTAACAACTCGTGCTATACATATCGAAATCGCTAACACTCTTAGCACCGACTCCTGTATAATGTGTATAAGAAATTTTATGGCCAGACGTGGTGTACCATTAGAGATATACAGCGATAACGGAACGAACTTTACCGGTGCCGACAAAGAACTCAAAGAATTTCTACAACATGTAAACCAAAATCAGCTGTTTGAAGAATTTTCCTCAGTCAACACAAAATGGATATTCATCCCACCAGCAGCTCCTCATATGGGGGGGAGCGGGGAACGGCTCGTACAATCGGTTAAAAGAACACTACAACATATACAAACTCAAAGAAACCCTAATGATGAATTGCTTCGTAGTATGATGATGGAGGTCGAAAATATTGTAAACTCGAGACCATTAACTCATGTACCAATCGACGATGCTTCAGAGGAAGTGATCACTCCGAATCATTTCTTATTAGGATCCTCCAATGGTCTGAAACCGATTGGTTCATTTGATGATACAGGAATTGTGCTAAAAAAGAACTGGATGACGTCACAACAGTTTTTAAACAAGTTCTGGAAAATTTGGGTGCAGAAGTATTTACCGAACCTAACACGTAGAACGAAGTGGTTTCACCCAGTTAAGCCAATTGAAGAAAATGATATAGTGGTGATCGTGGATGAGCACGCTCCGAGAAACTGTTGGCCTAAGGGTAGAGTCATAAAGGTTGTAAAGAGTAAGGATGGTCAGGTGAGACGTGCAGTAGTACTGACACAAAATGGAATGTATGAAAGACCAGCAGTAAAGTCAGCGGTCCTCGATGTGAGATCAGAAGTTGTGAGTAAACTGGATAATGTATCCAGTGTACCGGGGGGAGTGTCACCGAGAACCAAATATAGTTAAATGGGAGGGGACACGTTATTTATCTTCGTTAAAAATTTAGCTGTTAAAAGATAGTGGGTAGAAGAAGAAGAAATTTCGGAAAAAGTAGTGATCGTATAAATTCTTAAAATTTTGTTCAGTGCAAGAAAAATAGCTTTATTAGTTGAAATCCTGAAAAAATATCAAGTTAGTTTTTCTTTACTCTGTAAGAATTTGTTTTTTATCAAATTATTCTACTTATTAAATTAAATTCTGTTATTGTATTTTGCGAGATATACTAAACGTAAGTCGAAACATAAAGATATATTTCTGCAAATTCGTTGAATTAAATAAAAATTGTTTGTTTAAATAAATATAGGTTTTAAAAGCCGCACTTATGGAAAAAATCAAGCATTTTTAATTAAGCGACTCATAAAACAGAAAAGTTTCTCTGCACCAATAACACTGTTGGTGAAAACTTCTTTAGGTACGTTGTTCGATTTTGTATAGGGAAAAATTTATATATTCGAGTCATCGTCACGCTAAATACATATTCAATATAAAATAAATATTAAAAGAGAGTAATATAAATTGTAATCATTTGTTAGTTTCTTATTTCTTATTCTAATTTACTTGATTTATAATTTGTTTTTTTCTTTTTTATTGAATTTGATTTTTGTTTTTGATTTAAGTGTCGTATAGTAAGCAAAGAGTTTGTTGTATTTTTAAGTAAAATAAAAAAATTCCGTTTGTCATATTTGATCTGTGCGTTTTTGATAGTACGAATTGATAGTCCGAATAACCTAAGCCCTGAAATTAATGATAATATATTATAAATAATTTTACTTTCGTTCTCTTGATTCATATTTTGGTTTTTTCTTTATTATTCAATTAGATGTTTTTCTCAGTTAATAACAGTGTGGAAGTGTGGTAAAGTAAGTAAAGATTTTGTTGTATTTAGACGACAACTATTTCACAGTTTTAAGTTTTCACTTCTGTCGGCAGTCCTCAAGACTGCCTTCTTTTTTTGCTCTTCCAGTTCGACAAGTGTGTTATTTGTTTAAAAAGGACTTCGAACCAAAAGGTTTTGGTTGAAGTGCTTCTAACGTAGTAGACATTCAAAACTATTATGTATTGTATATGTAATCATAAAATTATAAAACGAAGAAAATCGGTTTTAATTGGTTACTCATACAAAAGATTAAAGTACATATATTTTGTGTCACAGCTTATGAGTACCATAGAGAATTTTTTTGTTCATTTTTCTATTCTATTTTTGTAGTTATAGATTACAATGGCAAGCTAAATTTCTAATAATTGTTTTAAAAACCTATATTTACTGGTTCACACCAAACATAGTAGCTCACACAGTTTGTTATACCAATAAATATATTCGCAACTCTGACATTAGCTTGCTGCCTGTCAGTTCTACAAACAAAATGCGCTTATATCATTTACATCAAATAAGTTCTTGGTTTGCAATTATATTTACTACATGTTTTCAGACATTCGTATAGATATTCACTCCGTTATGATAGGATAAGTGCTTATATATAAAGAAATTCGATTAAATTGGAATAATCTAGAAATTCATTTAAATTATATTTTGAAATTGGAACAAGTTTGATCATAAATGGAATGCGATTTTTTTATTAGGCGCATAGCAAGCAATACATTCCGGAATCTGCTAGTTATTTTATATTTATGTATTTAAACTGTTTGTAACTATGCAAAATATGTTCTTCACCCAAAAAAATCAAACTTGGACGGGTATGATTTTGGAGAATGTGGAGTATAATTCGTATACGACCCATTTTCTCCAAGAACAAATAGAATTTATAATAAAATTACCGGCATCTGTTGATTATGAAAAATAATTTCAAATTAACTGAACTTTATGAAGTACTTATATGTAGTTTTTTAGAAATTTCCTGTAAAACAATTTTGTACGAAATCGATACTGTCTAGACATATGTTAACGATGCCGTCTAGTCGTTAAATTTACGTTTTAAATATTTTCGCATCACAAAAACAAATATGTATGCATTGTTTCAAGGTGATCGACCTATTTAGGAAATTTAGCTGAATTCATTTAATCTGGAACACGAATTAGATCAACCATATAGCTTTTGTTGTGAACATTCAAAATTTGCTCTCTCAAAAGGTAACCTTACATTGATCCAAAATCATCAAAGTATTTGTCGACAATTTGTTGGATGTGGAACATTATTTGGCTTCACCAGAACTTTGCATAAAAGACAAGCAAAAAGTTACACCGCATTGGTTTTGTTCGAGACTCATTCAATCACTTGTAAATTTCGGAGCAATTCGTTAAATGAGGAGCACGAGTTGGATTAACCTAGATTTTGTGAAAAAAAAATTACTTGATTTGCTATAACGTTGTTCGGCAATTAAGTTTGTTTTTTTCCAACAGACAATAATATTTTTCACAGCAAATTTCACACTTACGCCACATAATCATTAAATATGTATTTTGATAACTGATTAGCAAGACTTGCTTGTGAAAAAATTTAATTTTTTCTACGCAGTAGGTTTTGATTGGTACCCTTTCAAATATGGAATGTGAAAAGCAACATTTTCGTTATATTTTATTATTTTGTTATCGAAAGGTAAAAGTAGCAGAGCAATATGCCCATAATGGTGCAATATGCCCTTAAATGCCCATAATGGTGAAAATGTGAAAAAAGGAGTAATAAACTGAAAATTTTCCCATAAGTTTAATACTTTCGCTCAAGTGAAAACGCAGTAATAACCTGGGAAAAGGTTTATTTTCGCAACTGTTTCGCGGTTTGTTTTTAACTTGTAACTTAAGAGATCTTAAAAGATCGCCGAATTAAAACATCTATGAAGATCTTGATATTTCCGAAATTGCAGATTTACGTAAATCAAATAACCATATAAAGAAGATACGATTAGATCTTTTAAGATCTCCATAGTTTAGGTTATAATGACCGTTCTAAGGACGAGGCATAGGCACAAGCGGTCCGTAGCCATAAAGATCGCCATAGGTCGCTCTATTTTTCCCGGAAATCGTGATTTGTAATAATATTATCACGAATTTATCCTTTTCAATTCGGTATTCGTAGTTCTTCAGCCTAATAGATCTCCTCAGCTTATACGCTCACTAAACGCGTAAGTATAATTACACTTTACCATGTTTTTTTATTTAGCGTACAACAATTTTATTGATTTGCAACAACCATCCAATCCGTACTGCAACATTAGTTTTAAATTCATAATAATTGTTCAACTGCACTATATTTCTATAGAACAGACTCAAATTTCAAATTTATTTAAACTACCATATCATGTTCCGTATACAATTGTTATCATTCTCGAAGTTTATTTGTTTATATACAATTTTATTAGCACTATAAAATTCCTTTGTTAACTTCTAACTTGATAAATCGTCATTATTTACTCGATTGCCCCAATGAGAAGTAATTTTTCTCAACCTAGGTCAATAATAATAAGAAAAAATTGCCTAGGTTAATAATGACAAATTTTCTTTAAATTTTTAATTGAAATGAAAAAAAAAACACAAACAAATAATAATTGTATTACGTTGTTTCGTTTTATTTGTATGAAACTAAACTTCCAGGCTACTTGATATTTTAAGATATTTAAAAAATGAAATGGAAAATGATAATATCAAAATCTAATCAAAGCAAATTTGATAATTAGTGTTAGTAGCAGAGTTGGTTTGTTTTAAACACTTTTGTTTTAAACACTGTTTAAAACAGTGTTTAAAACAAATTGTTTTTTTAAAAAAAAACAATGTTTTAAACAAAAATTGTTTTTTTTAAATATTGCCATGTTACTTATTTGCTATCCAATAGAACTGTTGTACGCTGTCGTTTTTTACCGTTTTTAATACATTTGACCGCCTTAAAGCACCTTTTGGCACCTTAAGCGTCATTAAAATTTTAAAAAATTTTTAAAGCTTTCATATGTTTTTTTGTTAATAAAATGCGTTGTAAGGTGTTGAAGAACGCAAATCTTTATGTTTTGTTTTTTTTTTTCAAAGAAGGAAAAAAAATATGACATAACCCAGGATAGGATACATAAAATGAAAATAAAATAAGAGATAAAAAGAAAATGTCTTTTAAAAATTTGCAAAATTACAAAATTAAAAGGGGGTTGCCAATAATTCAGCTAGTGGTATATTCCTTGATCATGTGACGCACTGTCTTCCTCAATTATTAAAGTCCACACAAAGAGAAATATCAAAGCTCGATTCCTCGAGTAAGCAATAACGTGCCATTACCAAAGAACACTTCATAGATAAAATTTAGGGTTGACTAGCTAGTGATATCTTACTACTATTTCCTGTGGTATGTGATATCTCACGTTCACTCGTTTGTCAATACTAGCCAAACTATTATTAGAAATGTGCTGAAGGATGTGTTATTCGATTCCCGACAGACGTTCAATGGAGGAGCAAGTGCAATTTGTTTAATTGTTAAATAAAAAAGTGGTAAATATATGCTATTCTTGTGGATCAAAAGGAACATCTCAATTTTGAAAAGGAAATTAAAGATTAGCTTACGTATTTCATATCAGTGATATATATTAACATTTTTTACCAGATACTTAACAAAGGCTTGATAAAATAGGTTGAGGAACTTTATCAAATTTTAAAACCAGTCGCAAATGCTTTGAACAAATGAATCAAATTTAGAAGCAGTTACTACATGATTCAGATTTTATTTTTGGCCATCAATTGTGATGCATAAAATAATCAAACACGCATATTCAGTATTTTTGTCTCCGTTACTCAGCGTTTTTGTCTCCGTTACATTACGGTTATATTTTAAATTTATATAAAATTATATGCTTTAAAAATTCAAATTCAAAATCTTGTTGTTTTCAATAGATTTTTTGTTAAATGTACTATATCGTTACAGCGAATATTCTTATAAGAATGATATTAATATCGTAATCTGTGATTTACAATCAGAAACTCAATTTATTTATTTAATCAAATCGTTTACCTGTTTTCCATAATCTTTTCAAGTTGAACTATTTAGGTGCATCACGACTCGGAAATACGTAGGTCGCAGAATTCAAATCATAACTCAAATTTCTGAAGTTTACGTTAGCCAATTATTACAACCAATTAATACCATTAGATTGAGGTGTTAACTATTCTTAGTCATCTTGGGACAACTATTTGAGTAGCTACTGAGAATATTCAAGAAATCTTGAGAACGTTTAAGATTCTCAAGATTTCTTGAATATTCTCAGTCAATCCTTAAGAATAGCCACAAAATCTTAAGAATCTTTCCGAATATATTAAGCATTTTCAAAGAACCTTAAGAACATTTGGACGTACAGACCCTCTTCAGATAAAAATTTTTAGACGACCCTTATTAATCTGAGAATACTTAAATAGTAGTTTAATCAATGAGTGAATAATGAAGTGGTTTATTCTCAAGCAAAAGTTTAAAATTTGAGCGAGGCACGAGCGAGAATTTTAATTTGCGAGAGAATAAAATTCATTATTCACGAATCGATTACAATACTTTATTCTCTGACAAAGATTTTATTATAAAAAAGAATTGTGTATTATAAAAAATAAAAACATTTTCTTCAATTAAAACAATAAATCTTTATTGTTTTAATTGATAAATCAAATTTCTTAATAAAAAAACCCTGATGATAAAAAACGCCCTTCTCATACAATCAACCAAGTTCAACTAAACGAAATAAGAGAATTACTCAAAATTTGATTTTTGAAGAAAACTTATCAAAGCAATTGTGATTATAATTTGAAAATAATTTTAATGAAATCAAAACAATTTGACCAATTGGAATCATACCAATTGAATAAAATGTTCATTAGGCAATAGGTTAAGTTCATTAGGATATAGGTTAGAAAACAATACAATAATACATACTATTATTATCGAAAAAACATACAAATAAAGCTGATATAATTAAATGGAAGAGAATAAACACTTATTTTCATTGGAGTTTTTTCACTCCAATTACATATTTTCATTTAAAACCAAAAAAAACGAATCTTTGTAGTATAAAACATATTTAAAACAAAAAAAAAACACAAAAAAAACAAAAAAAACACAAAAAAAACAAAAAAAACTGTTTTAAACAATAAAAAACGCGTTTTAAACAAAAAAAACAGTTTTTTTTAAAAAAAACAGTGTTTTTAACCAACGCTGGTTAGTAGTTAAAAAATTCTATATATGCCTCGGCTGAGAAGACTAATATAGGCCTCGAATATTATATCCCTCAGCGCTACGCGCCTCAGGATCTAAAAGTTCTCGGTCAATAATAGCTTACTTCTCAACCTTGATATATAATGTACTATTATTTTATGTAACATCACTTAAAATCATGAAATTTTACAACGATAACAAAATTTATAGTAATGTATCGTATTTCCAACCAAACTTGCACTCCAAAAAAAGTATTTGCAAAAATGTACTTAAGGCAATAATAGCATATCTAGTACTGACAAATCGAAATCTTATCATACATTTGATAAGTGATATAAAGATATGAATTATTTGACGACCTGTAAAAAACCACAATTACAACTACTAAAAAAATTGGAGTTTCCAAGAGGTTGGAATCAGTACTTTAAAAGATGATAACAAATAAAAGTTAAAATATTGATTTGACAGTTTCTTTTTATACATTGTAAAATCGATAACATTGTCTTTCAAATTATGAATTGTGTGCAGATAAGGTTCCTAGGTCTACTTATGTTTGATAATTTAAATTTGATTGGCATTTTAACAATTGAAAGTTTTGAATCAATTTTGGTTTGTTAGGTTACCTTTATAAACCTTACCTTTGTTAGTTACCCTTATAAAAATAAATTATAGAAAACGATAAGCGTTTTTCGATCGTTTCCTATGCGATTTTTAAATCTTCTTATATATTAATACGCTAACGAAAAATTTTGTGCCTAAGGCTTTTTTATTCGCAGATGGATTCATTTCAAATTTTCACTGCTAACTGATATTAGTGTAACTTAGATTAGTGTAACTTTTCACGCAAATCGGATCATAAATAAAAAATTTATAGACGAATTAAATTTATTTTTGAATTTAAGCGAACACAATATGAAATGGACTTGCCCAAACCATGTTTTTTTTTTTTTCAAAAAAACGAAAAACTTTTACTTTGTTATTATGTACGACTGTTAAAAGTGTGAAACAAACGTAGATGGAATGAGATTTTTGTTTTTTTTTTAATATTATATGTAATTGAATGTGGTGGATGATGAAATAGAAATTCCCTTAGTAATTTTGAGAGATTCGTTCAAGTGTGCTTTGAATGTGATTCCAGGTTACTTTGATTCGTATGTTTGTGGTGCTTTGGATATGAGTTGTCGTTTTTGTCATGCCAAACATTTTGCAAGAGAAGTTACTTCAAATAAATTCCTGCTTATGGTCGACCTCCAATGTATGCACAATTATATTTTTATGATGTTGATACTGCTGCTAATATGAGAATGAATAGAAATGCCAATGTATGTGAAGTTTTTCTTTTGCGTGAGATAGGTTTTGAGTTAGATCGTGTGAATCCTTTTGTTCGTTCTTTTAAATCAATGCATGAATTATGTGAAAGACCTGAGAATGTTACTGCTGATGTGTCAATGGTTATAAAAGTTAACAGAGAATGTGATATTCGTCGTTTTAATGATGCTGTTCAAACTGATGTGGCTGCTATTTTTAAAAATGATGATTCAACTTCACGTGCTAATGTGCTACGTACAAAAGCTACAATGTTGCAATATGCATCTTATCGCCTTGCTATACGTGATGGTTTTAGTCTTTTGCATCGTTCTCAAAAATTATTCCTTCAATGGATTGTTGATATGTATGTTCGTATCGAAAGTACACGAATTCATTATACATTCGTTCAAATCAATCTGCTCTTCGTGCTGATTTGTACAACAATTTAACAGATTTCTTGCATCAATGTCGATAATAATATGCAAGTAGTTGGTCGTAAAGTAATTTTGCCATCTTCTTTCACCGGTTCAGCACGTAACATGTATCAAAATTACTTGGATGCAATGTCTATTGTACAACATTTCGGTAAACCTTCTTTATTTATAACAATGACATGTAATCCTCAATGGCCAGAAATTGTTGATAATTTGAGTAATTATGAGTCTTCGAATTCTCGTCCTGATATTGTTGTGCGTGTGTTTAAAGTGAAACTTAAAGAGCTCATAGATTGTTTAATGAAAAAAAAGATTTTCGGTTCTGTCAAAGCACTTATATATACCATTGAATTTCAAAAACGTGGTCTTCCGCATGCCCATATTTTGTTAAATTTATCAGATGAAGATAGAATTGATGGAAATGAAATGATTAATAAATTTGTATGTACTGAAATCCCTGATCCCATTCTTTTTCCTAAATTAAATGAATATGTGAAACGTCATATGATGCATGAACCATGTGGTGCTCTAAATCCCAATTCTGTTTGTATGAGAGGTGGTAAATGTAGTAAGAATTCTTCCAAAACCTTTCAGTGAAAATACTAAAGAATCTGTGAATGGTTATCCTTTGTATCGTCGACCTGATAATGGTATGAGTGTTGATGTACGTGGTGCATCTCTTGATAATAGATATGTTGTTCCATATAATCCTTATCTTCTTGCTAAATTCAATTGTCATATTAACGTGGAAATATGTACGACTGTTAAAAGTGTGAAATATGTTTACAAGTATGTATATAAATGGTATGATTATGCCAATGTTGAATTGAGAGTGAATGGAGAGAATGCAGTGAATAATGATGATGCGATTGTGGGAAATGAAATTCAAGATTTTTTGAATGGACGGTATGTTGGTTCGACTGAAGCTGCTTGGCGCATATTTTAATTTCCAATGCATTTTCAATCTCATACAATTATTCGACTTGATTGTCATTTGCCTAATAGACAAAATGCTTATATCAGGAATGGTAATGTGGCTGGTGCAGTCGCAAATGAATCAAGAACAAAATTGTTAGCATTTTTCCATTTGAATTCCATTGATAATTTAGCTAATGAGTTTTTGTATACAGAATTACCATTACATTATGTTTGGCATGATCAAAGTAAATCGTGGAAAAGAAGACAACGTGGTGCTGATAAAGTTGTTGCTCGAATATATATGGTTACTCCAAAAGATATAAAATTGTTTCATATGCGTTTACTTCTGTTGCATGTTCGTGGTCCAAAATCTTTTACTGATCTACGTATGTATGAAGGTGTTGAGTACTCTACTTTTGTTGCAGCATGTGAAGCTCGAGGTATTGCAACAAATGATAATGAATGGCGTGAATGTTTACTTGAATCTTCAAAAATTCAATCACCAAAACAGTTACGTCAATTATTTGCATTTATCTGTGGTTTGAATGTACCTCCAAATGCTTCAGCTTTATGGATTGAATTTAGAAATAGTATGATTGAAGACTTTTTACGAAATTACGATGAAGATGTATCAACTAATCGAGCCTTGATTGAAATTAATGAAATTCTTCTTACACATAATACTTCATGTGGTGATCTTGGTCTTCCGATTCCACAATATAACTTACAGATTGGCGATGTAGATTATTTTGATATTGAAGAAGAAGCTATAGTTTTCGATAGAATGTATGAAAATGCAAATAATGAGCAACGTAGTGTTATTATGATATTGTTTTGCGTGAAGCTCAATTCCATGATACTGGAAGTAATGTTTTTTTCTTGACAGCTCATGCAGGTTGTGGCAAAACTTTTGTTCAAACGGCAATCATTCATAAATTTAATTCATTAAATCTTTCGTGTATTGTAACTGCCTTCAGTGGTATTGCATCAACTCTGTTGATTGGGGGACGAACTTTGCATAATGATTTCAAATTACCAATTCCATTATTAGAGAATTCAATGCCAAATATAACTCCAAACAGTGTACATGGCACATATATTAATAATGCATCAATCATTATTATAGATAAAATTTCAATGTGTTCTATTCATGCTTTAAAATTAATTGATCGTTTGTTAAGAGATTTGACTCCAAACGAAGAAAATAAAAATAAACTGTTTGCAGGTAAAACTCTTTTACTGAGCGGTGACTTTCGCCAAATTCTTCCTGTTATACCGCATGGCTCACGTTCTATTTTAATTGAAAATTGTATTACATCTTGGCAAGAATTTATTAACTTTAAAATTTTGAAATTAAATCAAAACATGAGAGCTCTCCCTCATGAAATTGAATTTGTAGAATTTCTTAGAAGACTCGGTAATGGTGATATACAAAGATTTCCACAGTTTGGTTCAGATTTCATTGAAATTCCTCATAATTTGATTGGCAATCCAGACAATATTATTGAAGACATTTTTGGAAATATTTCTGATACAATTTTATCTGATGACATTTTGAGTTCCGTCATTTTAGCCCCCAAAAATAATGATTGCAATGAAAGCAATTCTAAAATCTTGAGTATTATGCCAGGAGAGGAGAAAGCATATTTTAGTTTTGATAAAGTTGTTTGTGATGACATTCGTGAGCAGAAAAATTTTCCAACAGAATTTTTAAATAAATTGAGTGTAGGAGGTTTGCGACCTCATAAATTAGTTTTGAAAGTGAATTGCATTGTTCTCCTCATACGTAATTTAAATACAGGTCAAGCATTAATAAATGGAACACGAATGCGTGTAAAAGTTATGCACCGAAATTCAATAGATTGTGAAGTTTTGACTGGGGTCATGCGAGGTGTGCGCATTCTAATTCCACGTATTCATTTGACTTATTCTGGAACTCTTCTTCCATTTAAATTTCAAAGATCTCAATTCCCTATTATTCCTGCTTTTGCTATGACTATTAATAAACCTTAAGGTCAGACATTCAACAGAGTTGCCATTTTACTTAAAGAACCTGTATTCACACATGGTCAATTGTATGTTGCTGCAAGTATAGTGCGTGCGTTTGAATGTTTGAAATTTTATATTTATGATACATCTGACCAAGGTCATTTGTTCAACGATGATAGAGTTTTCACAAAAAATATCGTCTTCCCAGAAGTCATTGTTACCTGAAAAACCTTTTTCTCTTTAATGAGTATGAGTGTCTGTGCGTTTGCTTTTGCCTCAATATGCGTGTTTTTTAATTTCATATTGAGGCTGAAGTTGCCATTCAGTTTTATCATTTTCATCGTAAAACATATTTGAATATTTGTTTTTGATAATAATTGCTGTTTCAATTGTCTATTAATATATAAAATATAAAATTTTCAAGTATGACCGAATTTCGGTCACGGAACTTCCTTATTTTTAAAAATAAAAATTGAAAATTATGCTATCATTTCTCACTACCACTTTTGAAATCATTGCTTCTACGTTAAGAAAATTTATAAGCAAAAACTTTATTTATAAGCGTAGCAAAGCACGCCGGGCTCTCCTAGCTAGAATTAATGGTTTGTAAATTGTTTTTTTCCGATAGAAACGGAAGCGGACTTTTATATTTCACCTTTTTAAATGCATTATCTGTCGCAAATAAATGTTTCTAATTTTTTTTTTTCGGCGTTCATGCTCCATGTAGAAGCGTTGCCAGGCTAATCAGCTTCGAATATTCACCACGGTCATTCGCATCAGCGACATAATTACCATGGCAGCCGATTTTTTTTAAGGTCGTTTATTACGTCAGTCTCCCATTGTAGTCGTGGTCTACCTCGCGGTCGCCCACTCCCTGGGGTACTAACGTACATTTTTCTAATCATTCCAGACTGTGACTCGGCTCGTAGAACATGCCCAAACCAAGCAATCCAATTAGAACGGATACAACCTATTATATCAGGACCCTCAAGAAGGTCTCTGATCTCAAAGTTATACCGGTTTCTATACTCTCCATCGTCTGTCTTATAAGTGGACCCAAAATGTAACGTAGGATCTTACGCTCAAATACAGATAAATGTGACTCGTCATTTTGTGTAAGGGTCCACGTTTGTGACCCATATATCACAATCGGTCTAATCAATGTCTTGTATAACTTGAGCTTGGTGTTAGTTGATACATACGGTGATCCAAGGAGAGGTTTAATTGAGTAGAAAGTTCGATTACGTGCAGCGATTCGAGCTTTTATATCTGTAAGTATGCTGTTGTTTGAGTCAAGCATTGATCCCAAATATTTAAAAGATTCAACTCCCCCAATTCGTTCATCGCCGCACATCAAATCTTTCTCTTCAGCCTCTCTTGAAACATTCATATGTTTGGTTTTATTGTAGTTAATTTGCAGACCAATTTTCTTAGCCCCACTCTCAAGCGACTTGAAAGTCTCACTCAAAACAGCTTCACTTCGGCCGAGGATGACAACATCATCAGCATAAGCAATCATCTGTACTGAGTTTATTAAAAAGATATTGTTATTAGTCGGTAGTTTCTTTTAACGGCACACATTCCTGTTTCTTATTGTTTGGGGATTTTTGTGAACAATTAAGCGCAAGTAAGGAAATAATTTGAATTTTTTCAATTCGAAGTTATGGTTGCAAATTTCTCAGATAAAAAATTTCTCATTTACGTGTTTCGCATGAATTTGAACTTCCTCATCAGTACCATGTTCGAAACCCTGGCAGAGACACGCTATCAATTACACCATTGAGTCGATGACACTATATCGAAGTTGAAACTTCATTATCACTTATTTATTTTACTTAATTTAAATTTCTCCACAGTCTAAGGACGACTCCTTATAAAGGAAATGTTTTTACATATATGTGAATTTGTTTGCATTAAATTTCTAGACATCACTTTTGTGTGAATTCATAGGATGGGGAATATTTCTGTTCTTATTAACATCCTAAGTCACGAGTGTAGAGTCATTTGATTGTTACAAATCAATGTGAAATCAATGACTGATACGGTCAATTATTATCATATATGTTTGCATATTACTATTAGACAACATTATGGGAATTTAAATTATTTTTTAACACTTACATCACATATATAATTTGCATTTCGTAAAAATGGTAAAATAATAAAAAATGAGTGATAAAATCGAAATGAAAAGAAATGAAGACCTTTTTAACACTTCACGCTTCACAGGTACAGAATTTGGCTGCATCAGCCAAATTGAATACAAAAAAATATATACGAACATATTTTTTGCATCCGATGCACATATACGTCGATTAAAAAATGTCGTGTAATAAATTAAAAATCCATCCATGATTTTATAGAAATTCCTTTGAATTTTAATTTAAGAATAATGTGCCTAGTTTGTGCATGATATTATTTTATATGTTTTTAGATTTAAAAAATTTGTTAAATCGAAGATAATAAATCCAGCACTGCTGACTCATTACGTGATAAAAGCAGAACCTTAATATTAAAATTGATATGCGAATCGATTTTCTACTTGAACTTTGGACCTGATGAGACGTTTACTGTAAACTTTATTAATTATACAACGACATTCAAAGAATAATAAATCGTAATTTATCCTTCATGAACTTAGAAGGTGGTTAATAATATCTGGAAACATTGCCTATCTTGCTCCGATTTTTTTAGGATTGTTAAATACCCAAGTAGGTTTTGCCAGACATTGACATACGGCCAAGCACTGGTCCATTAATGGTTAACAGTACTTGGCTATTGTTGCTGGGCCAATGCTAGAACCAATCATCGGCCGATCTATGGTTTACAGAAAATAGCCAGTTTATTGTTACCTTTGAATGGCCAAGTACTGGCCCATGAATGGTAAATATTACTTGGCTATTGTTATTGGGCCAATACTGTAGCCATGAATTTGCCGATCTGTCATTTTTTTTAAATTTCACTAGAGTATTATCCCTTTTAGAAATACATAGTTTGAAAAATTTCACATATAGTTTAGTTATCGCCTTGTCGGTTGAAAGACTATGGTAATATAGAAAAGGTTGGTATATGTTTTAATTTATTTTCATTTCTATTTTATTTTAATTATTTTGAAAATAATTTATTTAAATTTATGAATAAAAAATATTATTTTATATTTTTTTTTAATGGCAACTGAACCAGTTGTATGGGGAGTTTTGAATTTTTTCCGTCATTTTTATTTTATTTTAAATTTGTTTGTATTTAATTTATTTAAATTTACATATGATAATAATGTATATTTTTTTTAACGGCCCAGTCATGGTTGCCAGTATTTGGCCCAAGAATGGCAACCATTTATTGTCCGAAGTTATCATCCAGTAAAATTATGTTAATGGCCCAATCTTGGTTGCCAGTACTCGCCCATTGCTGCATTACTGGCTGCCAGTAATGGACCATTACTGGACCAGTTGTACAACCTTGTATGGGTAGCATATGGCGACTGTGAATAAAATTTTGGCATGTTTTATACCTGCTCTGAATGATTTCGTTTTCGTTTCTATGAGATTACAAAAAAATTTGATTTAAACAATGCGAAAGTTCAAATTAAATCGAAAGTTGATTGTCGAATTAATTATTAACTATATCGTCGGCTACAGAGCATTTACGTGTAACTACAATTTAGAAAAAAAAAAAAAGAAGCTCACAAAACGATTTATTGTGACTCAAAACAAGCTTTTAAAAAAAAGTTACCATCAATAATTTTAAAAAATTGTTTTTTTTTATTTATTGATAAACAAATTTTGTTTTCAAGCTTGTTTAGAAGCGCAATAAATCGTTTTGTGAACTTCCTTTCTATTTTTCTAAAATGAAGATACACGTAAATGCTAATTGGAACTAGTTTTACGCTTGCTATTTTCCAAATTTCGGAAAAAACTCCTTTCTTATATGACAAATAACATATTTTAGTGAGGATTGGTGCTAACTCCCTAGCAAAGGTTTTCAGAATAATTGGAGGAATACGATCTGGCCCAGATGCTTTGTTAGTATTAATTTGTAAAAGCATTTTCCGAATGATATTTTTACGAAAAATTATTCGCATCATGGTGTGCGAAACTCTAGGAATTGGCTTAGATAAGAAATTGGGTTCTTTTAGTGTAGAGAAATTTTTAGAGAAATAATTGCCCAGAAGTTTAGCTTTTCTTTTGGGTCAATGACCCGCATATCTTTATTAATTAGGGGAGGTAGAGAAGACTTAAAAAAATTGCCTTGGACAGCCTTAACCGCTTTATAGAAATTCCGTGAACCAGTTAGGGTGTTCAGCAAATTTAGATGCGTTTTTTTCTATTAAAGACATTTTTTCTGTAGAATGTTTTCATCAGTTTTGTTTTGATTAAACTTTTGAAATGTCTTTTTCTTACTTTTAATTGCCGTTTTGCATTTTTTGGAAAACCATAGATCTGTCTTAGGAACGGTTAATCTATTGGGAATAAAACTCCGCAGACCCTCAATAATAGCCTCCGAAAAATTTAACGTAATGTTAGGAATTTGACCGGTAAGACAATTACGTTTTCAGGAAAACCGCTTAAAAAAATCTCTAAGACCCTCACAATTCATGGCTTTATAGTCACAAACAAGACCAGGATTGGCTTTAAATTGTTTTTGAATTTGTAAAGTTAACTGAGTAGAGATCAAATTATGATCTGAACCACCTAAAGGTTTTGATACTTTAAATTATCAGAATCTTGTGGAAATCAGAATCTCCTGTTATCAAATTATCAGAACCACGAATCCCCCACTTTTATTTTATGTAACAAATGGGAACGGAAGACTGTTTGTCAATCGAAAATTAGCATTTTAAATTAGTCAAAAATTTAATATGCTAAGATGTGTTAAATACCATTTAAATATTTTTTCTTCTAACAATTTCAAAGGAAATATAATTATAAAAGACATAACGCTGGTGTTAATGCAAAATTTATTTTCTGCTTTTCAAATTTTTTTTATTTATTTTTTTTTCCTATTGAAATAACAATGCCCAAAGTGAAATAACAATGCCTAAAGTTATTATTTCGAAAAACTACTTGGATAAAATAATTTTCTAAAAAAATATTTTACTATTTTGTGTAAATATATGCATTTTTATTTATGCAAATAGGACAGAATCTTACTCGTACAAAAAATCTTGTATGCAATTCAGACATAAAGTATCTTTTTTGCTTTCGAGTAATTGTTTCTCTCGGCTGACGCCTCGAGCAACAATTTCACTCCCAAGCGGAAAAGACATACTTTATGCCCTTAATACATAAATAGCTATTAGTTAACTTAGTAATTATGTTCAAATTCAAATAAAAAAGTATAATTAAGTAAAAATTATTATAGTTAAAGGGACCAAAAATAAAAAAATTTAAGTTTATACATATATATATGTATAATGTACGTATAGTACGTATAAATATATTTAGTGTTTTTTATGCAAAAAATTTATGAAAAGGACCGACTAGGACTTTGTTCAGGTATGCCCTATTATGATCCGGACTGGATCATGGTGTAATAGGGTAAATCCTAATAGTGCTTTTACATCCGGCCCCTATCAAAAATCATACCTGATTTCACTACTATAGGGCGTGCCGTATTTGTCCTGATCCGGCCCGGATTACGGATACCTATCTCATGCCTTGTAGTAAATGCCAATTAAAGTATGCCCTATATTTGTTCTGATCTGAGCCCTATTTCATTTGGTTATAATTCAATAGAGTATTATCCATTTTAGATATACATAGTTTGCGAAATTTCACATATTCTTTAGTCATCGCTTTTCTGGATTACTACATATGGTTTAGTATAAAGTTACAATATTTTTACATATTTTTTTCTAATTTATGTAGTAGTAAATTTTCTAGTTTTCCTAATTTTAAATTATCTGGTCCCGTTCTAGTTGGGCTGCCTGATCCGGTTTGAATAGTTTGAGGCGTTACATTACTGATCAGGGCCAATTCAGCATGCCTGTTCTGGTCCGTATCAGGAGTAGGGAAAATCATACCCGGTCCAGATCTAAGCCCTTACATAATGCTAGTCGGGGTGTTGTGAGTGTCTATAAAATTCGCCACCACCTACATTCATATCCGTAACATGAACTTGGCCATTACTTTGCAGCTGCTTTGATTATATGTAAAAAGAGTAGGATTTTACCCTTCTCCCAAGTTCCATTATAGTTAAATTGTACAGCCGTTTGCCGAAAAAGAATGCTGTTTTTATTTATTTCATTCCATACAAATATGAAAATAAACCCACATGAAATGTCAAATTATAATGCTTAAGTAAGATAATCGTTAATTCAGGAAACCAACATCACCAAAAACAGAGTAGCCGGTCTTTCTATGAAGGTTAGGAACGATCTGTATAAAGAGGACAAGGCCAAAATATGCATAGCATTACATAAAAATTCTGATATACATTTTCTAAACGAGCTACGAGCCCTAACCGTAAGAATGCTGTCTATATTCCGTACGATTTTATCGGTATTTACCAACGAGAAAATTAGCACGCGTAATTGGCTCGTATGATTAAATGAAAAAAAACATAAAAATCATAGTAGCCGTGACGCCAATACACATTACGTGGGCAACACGTTATGTTTCAAAGTAACATAGTTGTAGTAAAATATGAACATATTTTTTTCTTATTTCAAACACCAACATATTGGTTTCTTCGAGCGGGATATAACAAAAATATCCAAAACACTAGCACACAATAAATTGCCGTCGTGTGTATAAAATACTAAACATTATAACTAATTCCTAATTGGAGAGATCAGTTTTTGTTGATTTATAATTTTTTTCAATTTGTGATCTACGGGTGTGACAAGCTCGCGTATTTCAGTTCCTGTTATTGACATATGAGTTAACTTGAAATATTACATATACAACTAGTGTTGTTTAGTTAGGGGAAGCCTGAATACTGCTTGATCAGTTTAGAAATAGCGAGCCCTATTAGAGCAATCTGATGTGGGCCTGTTCCGGGTCTGATTTAGAATACCTTTTTAGGATTAAACTTATTTGAATATATCGGACCCTAATTTGGTTTTTCGTATCCGTCTCCAATAGCTGGGCAATCTGATCAGAACCTAATACGAAATGCCTTACTAGGGTTTGTCCTATTTAATTGTATGAGGCTCCTATCAGAAACCATTCCTATCATTTCTCTATTAGGGTCTGCCTTGTTTAACCTGAACTACTGTTACAGCGGACTATTTCAATTTTTGCTCTGAAAATAATAATTTTCAAACTCAATTATAATTTTGTTAGTTTGCTTAAATTGTAGTAAGTGTAGCTACATTTTTCTGTACTACTGTTGACTGTTTAGTTGCGTCATCAATGTCATATTAATAAACATGTTTATTATTGATGGAAGGGGAAAACAGAAAGCCTGTGGTATGATATAAAAATACGAATTTTTCAAATCAATTCGATTAGTATAATTTCAAAACTCAAAATGTTTAGATCATTTTTAAAGCTAGTGATTATAATTTTTAAAATTAAAAAGTTTGGTAGCAAATTAAAATTAAAACAAAAAAAAATGTTACCATGTAAGGTTAAATATAAAAAAAAATATGAGTTTTTTTATTATAAAGAAAATAAAATTATCTGTTTTTTTATAAATTGTGATATTCATGTTTTCTTGGTTGTTTTATTTGTTTTGATGTAATGAGTGTAGTGAAAACAAAAAGTTCGACATTAAATGTTTTCTTCTCAATTCCGCTATTAATTAATTACTTGACAAAAGTAATAAGTATATACAACAAATCAAACCGTGGTGGACGACGATTTTTTTTCCTTGAATGGAGTAACTTTCAACTAATATAAATAAGCAATTTGAAAGATTACGAGGAAATGTAGATTTTTTGGATATAACCTTTACTTGTGAAGGTAAAAAAATCGGAACTCATAAATTAATTTTCTTCGCTTGTGAAGTCCTTATCTTAAAGAACTGTTAATGGCAAATGGTTCACATCCAGTTTTTTTCTATGTATGGTGTTCAATATGGAATGTTAAAGGCCATAATTTAATATATGTATTTGGAAGAAGTGCACATAAGTAACGGAAATTTGAAAGAGTTTATGTAAACAGTGGTATCATTACAAATAGGAGATATAAAACATGAAGACAACATTGAAGAAACAAAAATATTGTAAGTTCGTTTTAGGTAGATTTCATATAAAAATCTACCTATTGCAATGGGCTTCATCTCGGAATTTCGGAAAAATTTTGGTGCCAAACGACTATGAATGATAAGCGGAGACGGAAAAACAAAAAACAAAAAAATTTATATATATATATATATATATATATATATATATATATATATATATATATATATATATATATATATATATATATATATATATATATATATATATATATATATATATATATATATATATATATAACGATATGAGCTATAACGGAATTTACCGGCACTCTCACGATCGCATTTCTTGACCTACAACAAAAATTTTTTCTGTGTACGTTGCGGCAAAGCATCTCTTGGACAAGTTCGCGAACTGGCCATATCCGGGTACAGGTTAAGTGGCTAGAGCCAAAGAACTCGAAAAATCTAGGACGTTATAACTTCCGTTTGAATCATAATATTTTAATAAAATTTATCAATATTAAATATTTAAACATATTTCTATCATTTGTTTCCAAATGACAACCTTAGCGTTCCAGGTTCCTGAAAAATCAGCTGTTTTAAAAATTTAATAAACTTTGTTGTCCTTGAGTTGGCTGAAAATGGGCAATCTCACTTTTGAATATGTACGCATTCGTTAACTAGAACATAAATCTTTTCAAAATTTAAAAAAAAAATAGTTCAAGTCTAGAGGTTAAGACACCACGACTGTTAGAACAAAAACAAACGCAAACGGCCATGCCTTCCTCATTTTTGAGCTTATGTTATTAAAACTCATATTAACTTTTAGATAAACTTTTCAACTATAACCTCAGAAATTTTCAGCTTTCTAACCCAAGAGGTCTCAATGTAATTAGCATTAAACCTAATGCATGCCATTCAATTACAACAACAACTTCCATAAAAATATCCCATAGAAAAAAAATTGAAAAAATTTCTTTTGTTTTTTTTTCAGTTTTTAGTTTTTTTCGCAAAAATTTAAAAAAAAATTAAAACAAAGCTGAGTCTTTATTGTTTTAAATTAAGGAATATTTTCTTATATGCATATTGATTACACATTTACAAAAGTCTTCCTAAATTGTAGATATTTGAATTATTTGGTGTGTAAAAGTTGTTTGACAATTTTAGATTATAAATTATGTGTAGTGGTGTTGTAGGTATGACGTTGAGAGAACGTTTATTTGCGAAAATCTACCTATTTCTAGCGGATATACGTGCCGCTTGGACTTTTTAAGTTTTACTTTGTATAATTTTTGATTCATTTTTTTGACCAAATTAATTTATATGTTAGCAACTAATAAGTTTCTATTCGATTTTTCTGTGATTCAATAAAATAAGAGATTTCCCAGTGTAGGATCTGTTTGTGTGTAAATTACGTGTTACAGTTTTAATATAGTTATTGAGTTATCCGGCATAAATTATAATTATATTTCAACACATAGTTAAAATCGTTTCATCTATGCTTTAGTTATGGCTTCTTGACTGAAAGACTGTAATAATAGTTATTAAGGTGGCATATGTTTTCTTTTTTTTCATTGTAACTTTTTATTTTATTTTAGTTATATTTAATTTATTGTATTTAATTTATATATTTAATATATAAATGTATATCAGGGCTATTCCAATCTGGGCCTGATCCGATTATCTCAATCAGGGCTTTATCTGGTTAGCCCAATTAGGTCTTGGTCCAGTTATCCGGTTATCTCAATAAGTAGCTGGAAGGAAAAAAGCGTTACTGATGACCAGGGTCCAATCAGGTTGCCCTATCAATGTCTGGTCCATCCTGGGCAAACTTGATCAGAACCCTATTCGAGCGAAGACATATTTCTACTCTGGTTCCTTGATAATGGCACGTTATTACTTTTCTTAGAAACAAACCTTCGTATAAACCTTTATGTGGACTTTAATCATTGAAGAAGACAGCGTGTTACATGATCAAGGCATATATCTCTAGCTGGATTATTGGCAACCCCATTTTAGTTTTGCTCCTGGAAATTTTTAAAACAAATTTTCTTTTTACCTCTTATTTTATTTTCTCTATCCTACCATGAAATATTGGGCTATGTCATATATTATATGTGATAGGATTTACTGTTTAGTTATCCATTAGTTAAAAAAATATAAAACAACACAAAAAGATTTGTGCCCATCAACACCTCAGAGCGCATGTTGTTCTGGGGCTTAGCTCTTAAAAGGTTCTTATGTGTTGTTGTGTGTTGTGACACACATTATAGTTCCTACCAAACAACACATTATATAATATAACTCGCTTGTCGAGGGTTCCGTGTATGTAATATTCTACGAGAATAGTTCTTCTCAAAAAACAAGTTTTTGAAATAAATTAATAAAGTTTACTTCGCAAAATGTTGTTCGAAGTTAAGGTTGCAGAAAAAAATTTTCACATTTTTGAAAATAAGTCAAAAACTGTGCTTTCGAAAATTACAAAAAAAATTGTTTTGGAATAGAAAAAAATTCACCCTTCATATGAACTCGTGTAAAGCTAAAAAATAATTAATTTTCAAAATTTTCACTCCCAACCTCCTCCAAATAACATTTTAAATGATGAGCCAAACGCTATAGTTTTCATTTAATCTTTACAATATTTCCTATAACCGTGATTTCAAATTTTTTCTCTTGTAATGTTGTGTTCGAGATTAAGGGGGAGGAGGAGGCAGGAAAAATATTCACATTTTTGAAAATAAATTGAAAACTGTGCTTTCGAAAATTACAAGCAAAATTGTTTTGAACTAGAAAAAAATTCACCCTACATATAACACTCGTCAAAGTCAAAAATAATTTTTGTTTAAAATTTCTACTCTTAACCCCCTCTAAATAGCATTTTAATTGATAAGCCGACCGCTATAGTTTGTGTTCAATTTTTACAACATTTTCTGTAACCGTGAATTTTTTCAAATTTTTTCTTTAATAATGTTTTCCTGTCCCCTTAACTTGGATAAGGGGACAGGAAAACAAACTCACATTTTTGGCAATATCTCAAAAACTAAGCAGTCGATAATTTATTGAATTTGTTTTTTGAAATATTTCAATCTTTTTCGATTTTTCTAAATCAAACTCGATTCCTTAAAAAAAACTTTTGTTTTACTATCTCCTTATCTCTAGAGTCAATAAAATACAGATAAAACAAATATTTACAATTTTTTGTTTTAAGTAGCGTGGTCAAACACATTTTATAACTGTAGAAATTTTAAAAAGAAAGCATTTATAGTTTGTGAAAAAATCGATTATGTAGAAATTCGGACGAAATCTCACCAATAGGGTACTGTTTTTGCTTTTTCAAAGTACGGAAGCCAGAAAACTAAGCCAATATCAGCCATCATTTTCGGAATGGATGTGGTAGAAGCAGCGAAGGCTTGAAAACTCGCATCATTAATAATAAGGTCCAGAACAGCGAATGATATCCAAATCGACGCGATAGTTCTTCAAAAACGATTAGCCGGTTATAAAGATGATTTATTAAACTTCAAAAATATTTGTAGAACTCGCTGATGAATTATTTCAAACAATGTTTGAGAGCAGATGTCTCTCTACATATTATGCTGGCAGGTTTTAAAAAACTAAATCATGGAGCTCTAATATCTCAATCCTCGGTATTTGGATAGATATCTGGTACTTCTTACAATAATCCGAACGTGTACCATAACCTCGTATTATTTTCCAATAATGTTATAGCCTTAAACATCGACTACAAAATTTTTGAGAAGTTAAAGACTTGGCACCCGAAATACTCTCAGACGAGGATAAAAATGTGAAGCGCATTATGAAGCAACGACTAAAATAAAAGTTGCCACTACTCACAAATTATCCTCTCGAAATGTCTCTATCACACTCACTCTATCGCACTAAAACGTTTTCATTGTTTAAAAGTAGAAGCTTAAAAAGTATCCTATTCAAGAAATGTATATGATGAGTTAATCCAAGATTATTAGGATAAAAAACATATGACAACATCTAGTTCCATAGAATGTCTTGAAAAAGAAACAAAAACCACCTTGCCCAAAGCAACAATTGTTGCTACCTTCCATACCCTGGCATGGCGTTTACAAGCCGAGTAGCACAAGTACCAAATTAAGAGTAGTTTACATTGGATTATTCAAAACTGCGAACAGGAAATCCTTAAACGTGCTGGCAGTAGGCCCAAGTTTGTACAAGATCTTACTTGTATCCTTTTTTTCTGGCGCAAATATTCCTATGTATACACTGCGGATACCGATAAAATATATAGGCAAAACTGGATAAGCTCTATAAGCATTCTAAAATACAATGAGAAAATTACTCTATTGCGAATCCTGTTGGCATCTCGTACGTGATTACCAATTATCAACCGTTACGTTCGTGGTTTCTTCTGCTCCATATTTAGTGATTCGCACCTTGTTGCAGTTAGCCATGATAAAAACAAATCATTTTCAATAGCGTCAAAAATAGTTCTAAATGATTATCCTGTAAGTGAACGATGTGTTATCAGGAAAATATTCAATGGAGGCTGCACTTACCACTCAACACGATCTATGGTAAATGTTAAAGTCCGAAAGTTTTGAATTAAAAAAGTGGGCATCAAATAACCGAAAATTATTAGACCAAATGCTAAATAAAGATCATTTTAATGATGATAATTTGGCACTAGAAGAAAATTTGACAGTCCCTCAGAAATACCATCTAATCGAAAAATGGTGGCCATTTCAAGATACCCATCACCGTTTAAGATACCGACCTAGAAAAATCGACTCAATCTTATTCAACTATGATAGACAGTTTTTCCGTTTACTTCTACATCTTAACTTAATATGTTTATCTGAAAAAAGACAACATTCGTTACAGATTGGCGCCCAAAGTGTGGTTCAAAATCACCTATCCCAATATTATCTTTTATCTAAGTTTTAATGTTATTTAGTGACATTTAACTGAAGGCTTGAATTTTTTTGGTATAAACGATTGACTAGTAACACCTATGTTGATGCTTGTTAGTTCACTATGACCTTGCTTAAAATAAAACCAAAGGTCATCTGAAGCTTGCTAATAAATAGGCAACTCAACGCAGAATAAAAAATTATAGAAAGGTCGGAATGTAAAAAAATGGAATATTGGAATAATAATAATAAATAAAACAAAAATAGTAACCGGAAAAACCCCTGATAAAAATAGGAAAATTGAATATAACACATAATTGTCGTTAAACTTAAAAATTGACTAGTTCTGTTATAAGCTTATTAAAGCTTTGAGCCTTATAACTTTCAAGTCTCGACACTTAAGCCGGGCATTCACATACCACGGAAACAGAAACAGAAACCGAATTTCATGCAAATTTGACAGATAAAAATTCGGTTTCTGTAAAATTTGTATGAAATTCGGTTTCGGTTTCTGTTTCCGTTGTATGTGGTTTCAAGCCTTTAGCAATGTTTTATGTACGTATTTTCTTAGATAAAATAACGAATAAATAATTTATAATTTTTATAATTTTTCCTACGCTTACGCAGTACTTCACATAAAAAATACACCAAATTACACAGGTATTTTATAATGTACATAATTGTTTTAGGTACATTTCATATAAAAATCTACATATTTATTGCAATGGGCTTCATCTCGGAATTTCGGAAAATTTTGGTGCCAAACGACTATATATAATAAGCGGAGACGGAAAAACATAAAAAAAAAATTATATATATTATATGTATACATATATATATATATATATATATATATATATATATATATATATATATATATATATATATATATATATATATATATATATATATATATATATATATATATATATATATATATATATATATATATATATATATATATATATATATATATATATATATATATATATATTTTAAAAAAAGATTTTTGGTTAAAGCCAATAAATAATTAATATATTATTTTTTACCCAACAATTGTTTCGGTTTATTTAAACCATCTTCAAGGATACAATTATACAAAAATAAAAACAAGCTTTGTTCAACAAAAAATTGACATAAATAAATAAAGAAAAGCTTTGAAAAATAACAATAAAAAAAAAACGCTAACTATAATGCAAAATAGTAAAAGAAAAACAAACAATTATACAATTCAAAAAATAATAAAAAATATGGCAGTTAAAGTTTGAACTTTCTTTCTAGACTTCATTTTTCTAAAATGTTTAGCTTCATAGAACAAAATCATAAATGTTACTTAAAAAATCTGTATCCGTTTGTATGTTCATACAATTTTTATTTTGTTTAATACGAATCATTTCTAAAATCCTACGTCTGTTTAAATTTGATTCTTTATCCAAAATTTTAAAATTTTGAAGAGGTAGATTAGCATTACAGCTTTTTTTGTGACTTGATAGTGCGCTCATATTGTCGATTTGCTTTTTTGCGTCGTTGAGATGTTGTTTGACACGTTTACCTAGATATTGTTTTGTTTGGCCTATATATGATTTACCACATCCACAATCAGCTTGGTAAACCAAATTCGATTGAAGATTAATGGGTATTTTATCTTTTAATTTAGTAAAAATGGTGTCATATAACGTTTTATTAGCTGTTCCGACTACTTCAAAATTAAATTTTTTCAGTAAATGTTTAACTTGTTCAAAAAGAGTTTTTACATATGGTAAAGTCATGTAAATTTTGTTGTTGTTATTAATAGATGTTTCTTTTAAAATGATTTTTTCTTTGCTATAAATTTGTTGATTAACTAATTTCTGTATAAAATTTTTTGGATAATTGTTTTTTTCTAGAGTTTCGAAAAGTAGTTTAAAATTTTTAATATGGAATTTCGGATCAGATAATTTCAAAATTTTTTGAACCATTAAGGTAACAGTGTTTCTTTTATAAGATAGAGGCAGCCATGAATCAAAATTTAAATATCGCCCTGACCAGGTTTTTTTGTGGAACCAATCAGTAGCTAGCTGTCCGTTACTTGAACGGTGTATGACTAAATCCAAAAACGGTAAACAGCAATCAATTTCTGTTTCTAGAGTAAACTGTATTTTGTTGTTAAAACTATTAAATTTTGATAGAAAATCTTGAATTTTATTTTTTGGAATTGCCGTTAAAATGTCATCTACATATCGGAAGAAAAAAGGTGGTCTTATGTCCATATCTTTTAAAACGGTTTCTTCAACGTATTCCATAATTAAATTTGCGCAAGAAGGACTCACAGGAGAACCCATTGGACTTCCAAAAATTTGTCTATAGGCCTGTTGGTTGTATGTAAATTCGCAGTTACTTAAAACTAACTCCAATGCATCCACAAACTGCAATTTTGTTAATTTAAGTTTATTTAATTTTTTAATTTCCATCCAATTTCGTTTAACAAGCTGAATTACTAGTTTACTATCAATATTAGTAAACAAAGATACTACATCTAAAGATATTAAAATGTAGTCCTTTGACAAATGGTAATTTCCTAATTTCTCTTTTAAGTCTTCCCCATTTTTTATAAAAGTGTTTGTTCTTCCCACAAATTTATTTAAAATACCAGATAAAAATGACGACAAATTATAGAGAGTGGTTCCAATAGAACTCACAATTGGGCGAAGAGGTATACCGACCTCGAATTGTATAATTGTTTGTTTTTCTTTTACTATTTTGCATTATAGTTAGCGTTTTTTTTTTATTGTTATTTTTCAAAGCTTTTCTTTATTTATTTATGTCAATTTTTTGTTGAACAAAGCTTGTTTTTATTTTTGTATAATTGTATCCTTGAAGATGGTTTAAATAAACCGAAACAATTGTTGGGTAAAAAATAATATATTAATTATTTATTGGCTTTAACCAAAAATCTTTTTTTAAAATATAATACGCAAGCCAAATAACATATTCTCTATAACACTCCCATTTGGTGAAAATATGGGTATTTAAAGAAAAAATTCAAACAAGAATTTTTTAAAATTTGTAAAACGAAGAACAAACAATGATATAATGAAAGTAGTGTCCCAATTCTTTTCCGAAAAATCAAAACTGGCAAAAACTCTAAATAAGAAGTATCTTCTCTTTCGATATCGAAAACAACGTGTTTTACCATTAAACAGGCGTCTCAAAAACACATCCAAAATAGATGAGAGGATTTTCGAAAATGCTGAACAACGTTATTTGTTCACAATTCTCGGTCAAGAAATTACCGAAACTTTTAGTAGTATTAAGAAAATTGAAAAACAAGTTGAAATTTTAAGAAGCTTTATAATGGATAATTTACCTCCTGATCTCTCATCTTTAATCCTTGAACGAGCTGAAAAACATTTCAACGATATTTTTGAAGAAATTAAAACCAAACATCGTCGGAAAATTGACAAGCTCTTAACACCAATGGCTAATGAAAAAGAAAAACAACGCACACCAAACAAACCTTGTAAGTTCGACTGTAGAGGGCAATCAAGTTACAAGTTTATCAGACGATAAGTGGTTAGTAAACCTATCACACAAAATTATACCTGAAAATGTAGAAAATATTTTAAAACTTGGTTGAAAAATTTGCCCCCTCCTGTTTATTCTAAAGCAATACCTTATGATAAAATAGTGTGCAGTGTTGAAAGTGTTTTACTAATTGTGAAGATCATGTTGATGATTTGACAAAATCAGATCTGCGCAATCGATTTGTTAATATTTTGACTAATTTTAAAACTAGAAACACACATAAAAAATTACTTTTCGAATGAAGAACTCAAACTACTGCATGATTTGAAAGATACCAAAAATTTTGTGAATAATAATCTAGACATAATTGTAGTAAAAGCCGATAAAGGAAATATAACAGTTGTTATGCAAAAAAGTGATTACGAGTTAAAAATACAAACCTTATTACAAGATGAGTCTACTTATCAGAAAATTGTCAAAGTACCGATATCAAGTGTCAAAACATTCTTAATAATATGATAATGACTTGGGAAACAGAAGTATGAATAACTGAACAACAAGGAAAATGGTTAAGATCTTATAATGGTATTCCTGCTACTTTGTATGGTTTACCGAAAGTTCATAAGGTCGGTATACCTCTTCGCCAATTGTGAGTTCTATTGGAACCACTCTCTATAATTTGTCGTCATTTTTATCTGGTATTTTAAATAAATTTGTGGAAGAACAAACACTTTTATAAAAAATGGGGAAGACTTAAAAGAGAAATTAGGAAATTACCATTTGTCAAAGGACTACATTTTAATATCTTTAGATGTAGTATCTTTGTTTACTAATATTGATAGTAAACTAGTAATTCAGCTTGTTAAACGAAATTGGATGAAATTAAAAAATTAAATAAACTTAAATTAACAAAATTGCAGTTTGTGGATGCATTGGAGTTAGTTTTAAGTAACTGCGAATTTACATACAACCAACAGGCCTATAGACAAATTTTTGGAAGTCCAATGGGTTCTCCTGTGAGTCCTTCTTGCGCAAATTTAATTATGGAATACGTTGAAGAAACCGTTTTAAAGATATGGACATAAGACCACCTTTTTTCTTCCGATATGTAGATGACATTTTAACGGCAATTCCAAAAAATAAAATTCAAGATTTTCTATCAAAATTTAATAGTTTTAA
>OY856187.1:351046154-351056671 GCA_963693315.1 Diogma glabrata
ACATAGATGGCGTTACTAGAATTTTTCCATATGATTTTTATTTAGTACTAACCTTCAAACGATACGTGTATAAATTTGACAGCAATCCGACTATTTATTCGTGAGTTATAGCATTTTGTGTGAAGCAACTTTTGTTTTTGAAAAAAAATGGAAAAAAGTGAATTTTGAATTTTAATAAAGCATTGCTTTTTGATGAAAAAAATACAGTGGAAACCAAACAATGGCTTGATAAACATTATCCAAACTCTGCTCCATCGAGACAAATGGTAGAGAAGTGGATGCTGAATTTAAATGTGGTCGTACCAGCACAAAAGATGCAGAGCGCAGTGGACGCCAAAATGAGGCTGTTATTCCAAAAAACGTAAAAAAAATCCACAAATTGGTTATGAAGGATCGCAATTGAAGGTGCACGAAATAGCTGACATTGTAAAGGTAGCAGATGGTAGTGTTTTTACCATTTTACATGAACATTTGGGTATGCGAAAGCTCTGTGCAAATTGGGTGCCGCGTGAGCTCACAGTCGACCAAAAACAACAACGAATCGATGCTTCGGAGGAGTCTTTGGCACTGTTAAACCGCAATAAAAGGGAATTCTATCGTAGATATGTGACAATGGATGAGACATGGCTTCACAATTACACACCAGAATCCAAAAGACAGTCAGCTGAGTGGACAGCAGTCGACGAACCGAATCCAAAGCGAGCAAAGACGCAACAGTCGGCCGGTAAGGTGATGGCGTCTGTATTTTTGGGATACGAACGGAATAATATTCATCGACTATCTCCAAAAAGGAACCACCATCAACAGCGAGTATTACTGTGAACATTACTGTGAACTTTTGGATCGATTGAAGGCTGAAATCGCAAAGAAACGGCCACATTTGCAAAAGAAAAAGTGTTGTTTCACCAAGATAATGCACCGTGTCACAGATCGATGAAAACGATGGCAAAATTGAATGAATTGGGCTTTGAATTGCTTACCCACCCACCATATTCTCCAGATTTAGCCCCCAGCGACTTTTTCCTGTTTTCAGATCTCAAGAAAATGCTTGCTGGAAAGAAATTTAAGTCCAATGATGAAAGTAATCGCTGAAACTGAGGCCTATTTTGACGAGAAAGAGAAATCGTACTATAAAAGTGGTATAGAAAAGTTGGAAAATCGCTATACTCGTTGTATCGCCCTCGAAGGCAACTATGTTGAATAAAAAAATCGAGTTTGTCAAAATGTTGTTTTTTTCTTACTTATCCTACGGACTTATTGAACGACCTGTTATATATATATATATATATATATTTATATATATATATATATATATATATATATATATATATATATATATATATATATATATATATATATATATATATATATATATATATTTATATATATATATATATATATATATATATATATATATATATATATATATATATATATATATATATATATATATATATATATATATATATATATATATATATATATATATATATATATATATATATATATATATATATATATATATATATATAAATATATATATATATATATATATATATATATATATATATATATATATATATATATATATATATATATATATATATATATATATATATATATATATATATATATATATATATATATATATATAATATATATATGGGTGATTCTCCAAAAAGGGTACATTCTTATGTCCAAGCAATTTTTCTTATGTAAATAATTGTACAAATTCTGTGTATGCTAGTGGAAATTGCATATGTTATATTTCTAAAAGAATTAAGCAACATTATGTTTCTAATAGAATTAAGCAACAGTATAACAGAAGCAATTTAATTTTATTTTTATTGAAAAATATGTCTGATAAATCACTGATAAATAACCTGATAAATCACGTCCGTGGACTGTCCCAAGAATGAAGTTTTAAAATAATAAAATTCAAACCAAAATAACAATTACATTGAAAATAAAAAATATACTGTATGAAACAAATAAATATGTCTACTTATAATACCTCAAACCTTTATCATGAACATATTAACAAAATCAGTTTTACAGCAGAAACTAGAATGTCCCAAGAATTTTAGTCACTTCCGTGGGACAAAATGTTTATTTCTTCTATTTCATCATAGATGGCAGTACAAGAACCAAATCAATGATTTATAAATTGTCAGTCAGCCATATTAGCTTTCGAGAACTTTTGTTAGCAGGTTGAGTGTTCTAATAGTGTTCAATTTGCCATAGAACATCAAAATTTTAAGTGGGGCAAGATCATAGAGTCACATTCGTGGACATCATAATTCTGTAAGTAATTACTAAATTTAAATTTTTATTGTAGTTATAGTAAAAGTGAATTATATATATAATACATTTCAAAGAACAACTTCTCAAAACCAAAATGTCATCATTCACAGAATGTTTTTAATGAATTTATCACATCCGTGGACATCATGTCCGTGGACATTCAATGTCTCCGTTGGGACAGCTAGGTAACAGATGTGACACAAACAATAATAGTGTGATGTTTAATATTTATAAATGATTTTTGTTGATAAAACATAAATTAACTTACATTATTATCATGTTATAAGCAAAATTAAGAAGAGCTTGTCTGAAAATGAAATCCTTACACACTGTGATTTTTCACAGAATTATAACAGCAAATATTCTGAGGAAGTACAAACAGTACACTTTGGCGGATCGAAAAATCAGATTTCTTTACACACAGTAGTTGTTTATTATCACAATGGTAGTAGTTGTTTATTACCACCATCACGTCTGTGGACAAGTAAAGATTAAAAGTTTTTTTTTAAAACTTCTTAAAACTTCTCAAATATGATCTGGGCCAATAGTATGACTTAATACAGCAAGTTATTATCTAATAGAAAACATAATAATAACGATTTTTAATTCATGTTTTAAACTCAAAAATTTGTTTTTTTTCAAACTACCCCTTTTCAGGAGATATGAGGTATAACGGAATTTAGCGGCACTCTCACGGTCGCATTTCGACATTCGACCTACACCAAAATAATTTTCTGTGTATGTTTCGGCAAATAATGTCTTGGACAAGTTCGTGAACTGGCCATATCCGGGTACCGGTTAAGCAGCTAGAGCCTAAAAAGTCGAATAATCTAAGGCGCTATAACTTCCGTTTGAATCATAATATTTTAATAAAATTTAAAAATATTGAATATTTGAGCCTTTTTTTATCATTTTTATCCAGATGACAACCTTGGCGTTTCAGGCTCCTCAAAAATCAGCTGTTTTGAAAATTTACTAAACTTTGCTGTCCTTGATCTAGCTGAAAATGGCCAAGCTCATATTTGAAAACTTTTGCTCACGTATATACCAGGGTTGCTAATATACACGTATAAAACGTTTTATACGTTTACACGTATAAAATGTAACGTATAAAACGTATAATACGTATAAAACGTATAATATTATTTTGTTTTTGAAATTCATTCATAAAAAATTAAAATTACTTCTTACTTCAGATATTAATTATATTTTTAATTTTTATACTTAGTAAAAATATAATTAGGTAGTTATAAATTATTTATATATATTATAATTTATAAATAAAACTATTTAAATTCTAGATGTTATTTGAATGTATATTTACTTAATACGAAAGACTATGTTACTGTACATTAAACTGGTTAATAATTTTTAATTCACTATGTTTAAGTCTTACTATATATTCAATTGAATATTGAAAATTTTGAATTATATATTAGAAATTTTTCGAGCTCTTAATCTCAGGCAATTAAGTTGTTTTTTGAATTTTTCAATTCGAAAGTATATTTTGGATTTTTCTCAGAGAAAAACTTCATTTTTTTCTTATACGTGTTTCGGGTTGGAATTCGAACTATCTTCATCAGTACCATGGTTCGAATCCGTTTTGGCAGATACGCTATCCAACTAACCTACCGAGGCTATGGTATTTAATTAAGTACTTTAAGTTGAATTTTTTCGGTACTTCTGTTTTTTTGTAATTCAATTAGCCAATTCTAGTGTATTTAGTCTAATTACTTCTACGAACATATGTTTATCATACCCTAAGTTAGCATTGAATGAATAACTTGTGATCAACGAGTTTGGAAGACAATTTCCTACTACTTGTTGTGACTAACACTGATTAAATTCTAGATGTTATTTGAATCTATATTTACTTTATACGAAAGACTATGTTACTGTACATTAAACTGGTTAATAATTTTTAATTCACTAGATTTGAAGATTGAAAATTTTGAATTATATATTAGAGTTTTTGTTAAGCACTTAAACTCAAGCAATTAAGTAATTTTTGAATTTTTCAGCACGTATGCTATATGATTTCTTTCATTTTGATTCCAGCATTTACTTAATGGGAAACATTTTGGATTAGAAACATTTGACCCATGAAATTAATTATTTGGTATCATGAAATGTTACTGAATATATGAAATATTTTTCAATCCAACTTCATCTCCTCCCATCTAATAAGAACAGCTGTCAAATATTTCTTCACTGAAGAAATTTTGTTGTGTGAACCCGGGTTTCACCACTTCCAATTAATAGGCATAGTTTGAAAATATCAGATTCTTGCAGATCAAATATTCTTTTTATACAAAAGTTGTAATAGTTAAAATATGTATTTACGTCAAACGAAAAAGTTTAGTGAGAAGTTTATTGAGTAAATTCAATTTTGGTCATTGATGAATAATAAATATGGCTGGAAATGTCAAATTATTGCAGACTAAATTGTTTTTGAAAACAAATAATTATATTTTGAAAAGAAGCATTTACGTTAAATGTGGAAGTTTTCTGAACTAATAGGTATAGTTGGGTAAGAAGTTATCATAACGACGCTATACTTCCTAAAGCCACTGTTCCTATTAGTCCAGAAATCTAGGCTTTATAAATATTAAATATCAAAAGTACGATGAATATTACGCCCGCGATAATAATATATAAATGTATTTTTATTTATTAAGGATTTTACTTTTATACGGTATAAAACGTAAATAATTGTGTGTTTTATATTGTACGTTTATACGTTTTATACGTACGTATAATACGTGTTTTATACGTTACCGTATTATGCGTTGCAACCCTGGTATATCTTATATATATAAAAATCACGTGTCACGATGTTTGTCCGCGATAAACTCCGCAACAACCTAACCAATCTTAATAAAATTGTGTTCAGTGGGTGTATAATGGTCCAACTTGAGAGATAGATAGTTTTTATTTTGATTAAACGCCTAAATATTTTTTAATTACGAATTAAATGTTAAATATGGATAGTTCATAAGCAAACTTTCAGATGGTAGCGTAAATCAATTTATTCAATTCATAGTAAACTTCAACATCTGTATAAAGCCGTGCATTCACATACAACAGAAACAGAAAGCGAAACTGAAACTGAAAATTTTCAGTTTCTGTTTCTGTTTCTAATTTGGTTGACGGTGGTGAATAATATCAGAAACTGAAACCGAATTTTGTTTGAGTTTGTGAATTTTTTATCCATTATGAATAATAAAATTGAAGAATAACAAAAACAAATAATTTGTATTTATTAAACCTATTGATTAAATTCAAAATTCAAAGCTTTTGTTATCACAATTCAACATAATAATTAATATTATGTGACAGTTTCTGGTCATGTGACAGTTTCGGTACTGAAACAATTCAATTTTAATTGTTTCCGTTTCAGACAAAACAGACGAATTTTCCGTTTCTGTTTCTGTTTCTAAATTCGGTTTCTGTTTCAGTTGCTGTAAAATTTGTATGAAATTCGGTTTCTGTTTCTGTTTCCGTTGTATGTGAATGCCCGGTTTAGGGCCATTTTTAGACTATCAAATATGTTTTAGTAAAGAAAGTTTTGTTTTATTTGATAATAAACGAAAAGCGTATTATGCTAAGTCAAAACCTTTCTTTATTAATCATAGAAGTGTTAGAATGTATCGAAACCTGTAAAAAAATTAATGTATTGGTTCTTATAAAGTTTGAATAAAAATAATGTGGTTTTCTATCTTTTCACTTTTCTAAATCAATTTATAAATTAGGATCTGAAAAGAACAAAAACAAAAATTGATGTGAAATATGGTTTTATTAGTGATATTAAATGGCGGTTGTCTACTTATAAATTTGAAAAATTTCTGCAATATTCTGCAATTGCGTATTGAAATATTTATAAAAGATTCAATTAATTTGTAAATAAATTAATTTTGTTTTATTCATTCATATTTGTTTTCAATTTAAATTACTTCATTTTAGAGAAAAGCGTCTTCGTTTTTTTCTATGATGCATCTTTTTCATCCGCCCAATGAAATATAGTATTTTACTTTTAATAAATCCATTTGGAGTTTTTTTTATTTATTAGGAGTTCTTTTATTAAATGTTAGTTACATTATCTTATATATATAAAAATCACGTGTCACGATGTTTGTCCGCGATAAACTCCGCAACAACCTAACCAATCTTAATAAAATTGTGTTCAGTGGGTGTATAATGGTCCAACTTGAGAGATAGGATAGTTTTTATTTTGATTAAACGCCTAAATATTTTTTAATTACGAATTAAATGTTAAATATGGATAGTTCATAAGCAAACTTTCAGATGGCAGCGTAAATCAATTTATTCAATTCATAGTAAACTTCAACATCTGTATAAAGCCGTGCATTCACATACAACAGAAACAGAAAGCGAAACTGAAACTGAAAATTTTCAGTTTCTGTTTCTGTTTCTAATTTGGTTGACGGTGGTGAATAATATCAGAAACGGAAACCGAATTTTGTTTGAGTTTGTGAATTTTTTATCCATTATGAATAATAAAATTGAAGAATAACAAAAACAAATAATTTGTATTTATTAAACCTATTGATTAAATTCAAAATTCAAAGCTTTTGTTATCACAATTCAACATAATAATTAATATTATGTGACAGTTTCTGGTCATGTGACAGTTTCGGTACTGAAACAATTCAATTTTAATTGTTTCCGTTTCAGACAAAACAGACGAATTTTCCGTTTCTGTTTCTGTTTCTAAATTCGGTTTCTGTTTCAGTTGCTGTAAAATTTGTATGAAATTCGGTTTCTGTTTCTGTTTCCGTTGTATGTGAATGCCCGGTTTAGGGCCATTTTTAGACTATCAAATATGTTTTAGTAAAGAAAGTTTTGTTTTATTTGATAATAAACGAAAAGCGTATTATGCTAAGTCAAAACCTTTCTTTATTAATCATAGAAGTGTTAGAATGTATCGAAACCTGTAAAAAAAATTAATGTATTGGTTCTTATAAAGTTTGAATAAAAATAATGTGGTTTTCTATCTTTTCACTTTTCTAAATCAATTTATAAATTAGGATCTGAAAAGAACAAAAAACAAAAATTGATGTGAAATATGGTTTTATTAGTGATATTAAATGGCGGTTGTCTACTTATAAATTTGAAAAATTTCTGCAATATTCTGCAATTGCGTATTGAAATATTTATAAAAGATTCAATTAATTTGTAAATAAATTAATTTTGTTTTATTCATTCATATTTGTTTTCAATTTAAATTACTTCATTTTAGAGAAAAGCGTCTTCGTTTTTTTCTATGATGCATCTTTTTTCATCCGCCCAATGAAATATAGTATTTTACTTTAATAAATCCATTTGGAGTTTTTTTTATTTATTAGGAGTTCTTTTATTAAATGTTAGTTACATTATTGTATATATATATTATTTATATTATATATATTATAAAACACAATAATTAATTCTTCAAAACTAAACAATTCAAAGTTATATAAAAATTTGTCGTTAACAAAACGATTATTTTTTAAATTTTCTGTGTTGATATTAATAATGTCAACAAAATTTACGAAAAAATGCACATTTTTCTTTTGATGTAAATCGAAAAAAAAAATTGATTTTTTTGCATCAATAGAACAAAATTTTTGATTTACATCAATTTTTTTTATGGATTTGGGTGAAAAGAATTCGACATAAGAGTGAAAATTAAAGAAAACAATAATTTAAATTTATTTATTTTTTAAATTTATCATTGATCTTCAATGTTAATTTACAAAAATCAATATCAAATTGAAAAATACTCTTATTTGTATTGCTAATTAAAATAGAACGATTCCCGCTAGAAGTGAAAAAAATTGGATGAAAAACATCAAACCGGATGAAAAACTTTCAAAGTTTATTTTACAACTCTCCAATTTCATATCAAATTTTTTTTATTGACCAATATATTTGATAGTGTGATATACGCCTTATTAATTTGAGTTAGCCAATAGATGGAGCCGTATTTGTATTTAAAACGTTTTTAATGTCAAAATTTTGAAAATCCACTACGATTAATTTTTCCAATTGTCGTGTATTGTATGAAAAAATTTCATTTTATCCAAATTATGCTGTATATAGTTTTGTATTTTATTATTATTAACTACAAAATAATAATTTTTTAAAATATGTAGTAGTTGCCATGAAGTTATATTAAATTATTTTTCTGTCCTTCTTTCACTAATCCTCTATCTACAATAATATTATGAAATTATATATTTATACATTTCAAAATTTCAAATGATCGTTTTTCGTTTAGACAGCATAAAACTACTCCAAATAATAAATTAAAAATGAGTAAGTATTACTTAATTTGTTTAAAGATAGTAATTTTATTTAAAATAATAATAATACGGCACAGATCTACTTTATCAGACGCCCTTCTTCGATTTTTGTTAAACCTGGTATTCAATGATATAAAACCTTAGATTATGAAAAAACAGGATAAGCAATATTTTCTAAGTTGAAGTTTCTTTATTAACATAAAGTAGTGTGCGAATTTAACGTGATAGTATTTGCATTGGAAAAACACAGTAGCCTAGAAATTTAAATATCATCGAGATTTTTCATTGCTTGACCAAATATGCTTACAAAATAACAGACTTATGTAGATATTTTGTATTTAGCATTTTTATCGATCGGAAAATGACCAACCTTATTCAATTTTATCTTATTTTTGTCAAAAGTATTTCGATTAAAATAAAACTGACAATATTAAACTGAAAATTTGATCCTAACTAAACTGTATCATGTACGCCTTGGTTTTGTTTTCATTTAGAATAACTTTAGAGTGAAATGGATATTATTTGATTGAATGTTTTTGGTTTTGTTTTTATTTAGAATGAAATTAAAATAAAATATATATTGTTTGGCAGTTATTTCTATCTGGCAATAAAAGAATAAAATTATATTTTTTTCTCTAAATGGAAAGAGATAACAATGCTGCATGGGACCCTGTATTTTTGTGTTTATTTTGACAGGAGCCTTTTCTTTTGTGGAAATTTTTTTCAATACGACATTTGAATTCAAAAAACAGCTTCAATTTTTTTTATAGTTTTACTAGCGGGACCCAGCGTGCTTTGCTACGCCTATAAATAAAGTTTGTGCGTATACATTTTGTTGACGTAGTAGCAATAATTTCAAAGAGTAGTAATGAGAAATGATTTAAATGTGTGTATGTTTAAAATTTGTAAATGTGTTTGTATGCAACTTCATCGAATGAGTTGTCGCGATTCTTACTGCCCTTGCTGATAATAAAATGACATCACGATCACAACTGTTTGCAACTTTTTTAGTAACCTAACGGTAAAGAAAGCGTATATTAAACCACATGAGTACTGTGAAAATTTGTGAATCGATTTTTGTTCCGTATAATGTTCTATATAGAGACACACATGAAACCTTACACACCTGAAGACTTATTTGATCGAGTATTTTTTATATATCCTTTATTTTACATACAATACTAATTTTTTATATTTTACTGATCAACTAGACTGATCCTTTTACATTCATATTTAAAAAAAAAAAGAAAATCATTTCTCATTACTACTCTTTGAAATTATTGCTACTACGTCAACAAAATGTATACGTACAAACTTTATTTATAGGCGTAGCAAAGCACGCCCGGGTCCTGCTAGTATAATATAAATCTTTCCAAAATTTAAAAAAAAAATAGTTCAAGTCTAAAGGTTGAGACCCTAGGGCTGTTGAAATGAAAACAAACGCAAAAGGCAATGCTTTCATCATGTTTCAGTTTATGCTATTTAAATTCATCTTAACTTTTAAGCATACTTTTAAACTATAGCATCAAAAAATTTCAGCTTTCTAACCCAAAAGTTTCCATTTTTATAAGCATTATAATGCACTCTTGCAAGAAAAATATCAAGCCATTTAATACCATAGGAAAATTATCAAAATCTCTTTTGTTTTCATTTTTTTTACTAAGTAACCATTTGAAAAAAGATTAAATAAGAACAAAAAAATACAACACAAAGATGATTTTGAAATAAAATTGTTTGATAATGTTTGATTATAAATTATGTGTGATGGTATAATTGTAGTTGTGACGTAGTTCATTGATCTTTGGTGGATTTAAAATGTTATTAAAAGTAGTTTAAACCAGCGTTTCTTAAACTCGGGGTCGCGACCCCAACTGGGGTCGTTAGATTTTTTCATGGGGTCGCGAGAAA
>OY856187.1:351056871-351270158 GCA_963693315.1 Diogma glabrata
AAAAATCAGTTGTTTTAAAAATTTACTAAACTTTGCTGCCCTTGATCTAGCTGAAATAGGCAAGCTCATATTTGAAAACTTTTTTTCACGTACTTAAAATATAAATCTTTCCAAAATTTTCAAAAATAATAGTTTAAGTCTAACGGTTGAGACCTTAGGGCTGTTGAAATGAAAACAAACGCAAAAGGCAATGCTTTCATCATGTTTCAGTTTATGTTATTTAAATTTATCTTAGCTTTTAAACATACTTTTCAGCTATAGCCTCAAAAAATTTCAGCTTTCTAACCTAAAAGGTTCCATTTTTATAAGCATTATAATGCAACGCTTACAAGAAAAATATCAACCCATTTAATACCATAGAAAAATTATCAAAATCTCTTTTGTTTTTATTTTTTTTACTAAGTAACCGTTTGAAAAAAGATTAAATAAGAACAAAAAAAACACAACAACAAAGATGATTTTGAAATAAAATTGTTTGATAATGTTTGATTATAAATTATGTGTGATGGTATAATTGTAGTTGTGACGTAGTTCATTTGATCTTTGGTGGATTTAATATGTTATTAAAAGTAGTTTAAACCAACTTAAATAAAACTGTTCCGAAATTGTATTGATGGAGTTAGTTCGGATAATGTATTTAATTTGGTTCGATAATTTTTTTGAATTATTCTGTTTCTACTTATATTTTTTATTTAAACTAATCTGACTTATCTAATTTTATTTGGACACAAAACCGTCTGACCCCGAAATCTACCTATTTCTAGCGGATATACCTGCCGCTGGGATTTTTATTATTCTTTATAATTTTAAGCATTTTTTATAATTTTTAAAACAATAGCGAGCGTTTATCACTTTCCACAAATCGTAATCATTAAACGTAGTCCGGCATATATAATACAATTTTCAGGAACCTCGTTGAAAACATATAAACCAAAAATTCATAAATAAATAAATTTGAAAGCAGAACACATTCGCATGAAAGTAAAATTAAAGAAAGCGAAATTAATTTGAAAAATAATAAAAGTAAAGGTTTTTCTGATTTTTAAGAAAAGCTTGAGCAGTAACTTGTGATACAAATTTTATGAAATCTTACCTATAATTAAATTATAGAAAATGTGATCAAGATATACAGTATTCCTGTTTATATAGCTTTCGGAAATAATTACAACTGAGACGTGCTGATATTTTACAATCCAACTACTCCTGTTAGTTAGCAAAAACTTGACTCATTTAGCGAAAACCCTTCTTTTCACAAATTACAGCTTTAATTCAAAAACGAGATTTAATCTAACAGTAAATGATATTGCTCTATGAAACTGAGATGACCTACCCCTACCCCCTACTTTTTCCCAAATTTGTCCAAAATCTTTCAAACTATGGAAACTACTTCAAAAGCTTAAATATGCCGAATTTAATCAAAATCAAATGATATGACTTAAAGTTTTTGATAAGTACCCAGTGAACACAAGACGTAAAATATGGAGGGGCTGAAATCTCACAGCTCTGAGATATCAAGACTTCGGTCTGGGTAAAGGATTTTGATATAGTTTTCGGCAAAAAACTTTCACGAGGACATTTTTTTAGTTTTGGGCAGCGATGTATATCAAACATAACTCTTTGTTAACGTCAAGTATTTTTTATATCTGTTTAAAAACTTATTACAAATAGGCTTGCCACCTATACGTTTTTGGAGCGTATAATACGTTTTTTTTATCAGAAATATTTGTGAATACGCTATACGTACGTTTTTTGAAAATATTCAAAAATATACGCTTTTTTGGTTATAAATAGTTAAATTCAGTTGTTTTCAGAAATACGTATCCTAAATGAAGTTTTTCCCTTATTAAGTGGAATGAATTGCAGAGAAAAGTGGACTGAATATTTTAAAATCAACACAAACGCACCTGAATTACTTTAAATTTGCAAATTTGTTTTTGCAGTGCCAATTAATAATTTTAATTGTTTTGTTAAATGCATTTTTAGCGTGATGGGAATTATATGGACTAACAAATCAAAAGGCTTCATACCGATATGGTGAAATCAGAATTATTTATGCGTTTCAATTACAGATGAGTTGCAGTCCAGTGGCGGATCTACAAATTTGCCGCTTATAGGCTAATTTATATTACCGCCTAATATATTTTAAAACATTATCAAATACGAACGCAGCGACCGAAAAAAGCGCGTCACGTTATTTACAAGTACTTTAATATTACGCTTTTATACTGCATTCACAGCGACATAGCAAATTAGTAGATGTAATTTAAATCTGTGCTGTAAACACTTTTTATTTTAAAATCTTGCAACTAATTTGATATCTAGGCTTACTACAATTACAAACGATTCAAATACTTACGATTCAAATTACAATCTACGTTTTAAACTCATATTAAATATGCCAAGATACAAATTATAATTTACTATCTACTAATTTGCTATATCGCTGTGAATGCGGTATTAATTAAAAACGTGCAAATCTGGCAAAAATAATTAATATAGTACAAAATACGAAAATAATACAAACGTTTATTAAAATCAAATAAAATGCAATAAAAACTGTAGAGCACGCCGCCGCGCCGCTATGTTTCGAGTATAGAGTTAAGAAATTTTGCGAATTTTGTTGATTTAATCTGGATACTCTGTTTATAGTAGCGGGCGGCTCTCGCCACCGCGAAACGATTTCTATTTTGAAAAATTTTTATATTTTTAAAATTTTCCGCACAAAAATTTACCGCCTAGAAAATTTGCCGCCGTAGGCTACAGCCTAGCTAGCCTATTTAGAAATCAGCCACTGAGTTGCACTGAATTTGCAAGTTTTATTAAGAAAAAAGATAAGTCTAACAAAAAATTGATCGAAGCAGCAAAATCGAACAAAAAATATAAAATTACATTTGGTTCCTATACTATTTGGTTACCATTTATAAAAATTTTAACTATGTTATTATATTGTTTGGGAATTTTTGTTTACAATTTCTAGATATTACGATGTATGAATTCATAGGATGAGAGAATACTTCGTCAACATCTAAATCAACATTCGAATCAACATCCCAAGTCACGAGTGTAAAGTCATTATTGATTTTTGTCAATCAATGCGAAACTTAGTATCTGACGTAAAGTCAATTTATTGCTATATTTTTGGTTAGGAAATAGGAACATGTGTCTCTGATGAATGTGAGCTCGAATCCTGACACGAAACACAAAAAAATTTTCTGAAGGAATTTTAGAGAAAATTAAAAGTTATTTCGAATTGCAAAATTCAAGTGATTTCCAATATGTACTTAAGCTTAATTGTTCACAAAAAACCCATCCAAATTAAAAAATTCCCCTAAAATTGTCTATATTTCCTAACCAAAAATATAACAATAAATTGACTTTACGTCAGATATTAAGTTTCGCATTGATTGACAACAATCAATAATGACTTTACACTCGTGACTTGAGATGTTGATTAAAATGTTGACTTAGATGTTGACGAAATATTCTCTCATCCTATGAATTCATACATCGTAATATCTAAAATTTTAATACAAAAAATCCCAAAGAAATGCAATTTCCAATATGTAATCAGAGATGAAAAATTCAACTTAAGTGAATATGAAAAATGATTAAGTTTCAATTTAGAAATTACCTGAACATCAAAATTGAAATACGGTTCGTCATCGCCCGCTGTGGCTAAGTTGTGTAAGACACACGGGATTTGAACATGTGTCTCTGATGAATGTGTGTTCGAATCCTGACACGAAACACAAAAAATTTTTCTGAAGGAATTTTAGAGAAAATGAAAAGTTATTTCGAATTGCAAAATTCAAGTGATTTCCAATATGTACTTAAGCTTAATTGTTCACAAAAAACCCATCCCTATGTTATTATATGTTATTTAGTCAATTAAAGTAAGACATTTTTTTAATATATTTATTTTGTTTATATTGTTATCGCTTTTTCCAATTAACTTATAAAATGAATAAAATATATGAGTAAAAAAAATTCCTTTAATTATTTTATTTCAAAATATATATGTATACGCTTTTGGAAAAATTCAAAGGTGGTAAGCCTAATTACAAAACTAACACGAAATATCAATACGTTGCCGGAAAATTATAATCCAAATCCAAAAATTTTGTTAAATTAAACAAAATCGAACTTTTTCAAAATTCCAAAAATATTCCAAAAACTAGAATGAAATCAAATATTTAAACTTTTTCTAAATTCCGATAATATTCCAAAAATTCTTAAAAATTCAAACTTTTCCAAAATTCTAAAAATATTGCAGAAATTATTACAAAATCAAAAATACAAACTTTTTTCAAAATTCCAAAAATATTCTAAAAATTAGAATGAAATCAAATATTGAAACTTTTTCTAAATTCCAATAATAATCCAAAACTTCTTAAAAATTCAAACTTTTTCCAAAATTCTAAAAATATTGCAAAAATTATTACAAAATCAAAAATTGAAAATTTTTTCAAAATTCCAAAAATTATAATAAAATCAAATATTTAAAATTTTTCAAAATTCTTAAAATATTCCAAAAATTCTTACGAAATCAAAAATTAAAACTTTTTCAGAAATTCTAAAAATAATGCAAAAATTATTACAAAATCAAAAATTCAAAAATACAAACTTTCTCAAAATTCCAAAAATATTTCAAAAACTATAACAAATTCAAAAATTTCCATGTTCAATTTCATTTTCAATTACATTTACGTCATAAAAACAGCTACATTTTTTTCCAAAAAATTGGCTTAAAAATAAATGAAATTATTTTTTGACACACTTGACATTATTTTTTGACAAACTTATAATGCCATAATTCTCAATAATAATAATAAAATTTCATTTCAAACAATTTTATTTTTTCCAAAAAATTGGGTAAAAATGAAAAAAAAATCTCTTTTGACACACTTGACAACATTTTTTTGACAAACTTATAATGCCATAATTCTCAATAATAATAATAAAACTCATTTCAAACAAACAATAATTTTATTTTTTTTCCAAAAAATTAGGTAAAAAAATAAATAAAAATCTTTCTTTTGACACACTTGACAACATTTTTTTGACAAACTTATAATGCAATAATCTAGATTTTAGTCTCACATACCAATCCCGACCATCAAGATTTCTCCAAATTCAATGTTTTTACTCGTAATCACTTAAAATGAACGTTTTTTAACCAAAAAATATGCAAATATCCTTGTTTTGACACACTTGACGATTTTTTTGACACACTTCCGGTACAGTTATCAAACACATCGTCCTTTCGGCTCTTCCCATTGAGTAAACCTATTTTTAGAAAAAATTTCGAAATCCGTCCAGCGGTTTTCTAGATTTCGTCGGTTGTGACGGCCGGCCGGACGGCCGACACACAGACACACATTTTTTTTTTTGCTTTTCTAGAATCAGTAGGTCCTAAAACGTCGAGAAATGCCAAAAAAAGTGGGGGTAAGAATTTCAATTTGAGCTCATGAATGTAATACTTAGGTCTTTCAGACCGAAGTAATATGAAATCACACAGAGGTCATATATATGTGATGTAGTTGTTGCGTATAATTGACATAAAACTGACACTCGTCATGACTATAACCTGGTATCATTTATATGATGCTTTCATGATATCACACTGATCTTAAATTTGACTTTGGTATGATGTCATAATTTGGGCTTAAATATGACCTTATTATGATTTTGTTAAATTTCACTAGAGGTATATCCATTTTAATTGTATATTGTTTGAAAAATTTTGCGTATAGTTAAGCTAGAAACACAACACGGGCGAAATGTCCGACGACGACATTAGTGACATTAGCATACACAGGATACATACAACTACAGCGATAAACGAAAAAGCTTTTTTCGTCGGAAAAATTTAGATTCTATTTCTAATGTATCGTCGGCGATGATTACTGCCAGATATCAATTTTATTTTGATTTGGCTGCAAGGGTAATTTTTAATGTTATTGTGACAGTGCCGCCAACTGAAAAATATGATTTTCTGATGTTTTTCGCGTTTCTGAGGTTTTGTTTTGAGTTGTCAACTGAATTTTCAGTTTATGTTTAAAGCAATGTTTAAAGCAATGATTACAACTAAGATTGGAAATGTACTTTATGAGTGCGTAGACATGAGCGGTAAGAGTATTGGAGTCCATCATGCGAAGGACATCAGGGAGTGATGTCTTTCTTTCGGTAGGGTCGTTCCTTCGTCTGGTTGTCGTCGCTGTGGTTCACACTTCCATGTCATATTTTAATATTTTACTGGTTTGTCTCGAGGGTTCAATGGTGCTGACGTTCGGATGGATGGTCGATTTCAGTACTCAGTGACAGTTCCTAGGAACTTCATGAGTGTTGGAATCGGTCATCGGCCCTGACGTCGGTTACTGGTGATACCTCGAGCCCAGATACAGATTTTCAAATAAATGCCAGCTCAGAAGTTTCTTGTCATAGAATGAATGACGACGTTTTCTTTGACTTCAAAGTCAAGTATTTTAATTCTTACCTTTGAATTCATGGTTTGTAACGTCTGATTATCTCCATATTAAACAATAAAACATATTTCAAACATTTCAATAATTTATTCAAACATTTCAATCATTCATTCTCTCTCAATAAAGATTTAAATTCAAATGTAACGATCAATTCCTTGAACATCTAAATAAAAATAAAATAACTGTCTATCCAAGAAGGAACAAAAATTGAAAAGTTGTTGTGGGTGCTATTGCTTATTACAGTAGTCATAATTTAAAACGTCTACTGTGAGAAAAAGATTTTTGTTTGTTTGTATGAAACTCGGAAACGTTTGTATCAAAGTTTCAGGAACATATACACAGTTGAAAAAGTAACTGCAATATTTAAAGCAAGTCTTGCAATACTAGCTATGCGTTGCAGGTTATTATTGAATTGTAAAGTAAATGTTGCATTAAACATAATTTCAATGCATTTCTATAAAATTTAAAACAACTCTTCCATCATAATTTATTTCTATAGAACAGCTAGAAGTTTTAATGCACTTTGCTACAATTTAATGCATTAATGAAATTTTAAAATTCACTAGAGTATTATCCATTTTAGAAATATATAGTTAAACTCGTTTCATGTATGTTTTAGTTATCGCTTCTCAGCTGAAACTTGAAAGTCTATAATAATAGTAATTAAGGTGGTATGTATGTTTTAATTTTTTCCGTTGTAGTTTATTTTAATTTGATTAATTTAGGCAGGTGCGCAATAATCAAAGTATCTCGAAATTATGAGGTAATTTTGTAACGATCGCAATAATCGCGAAACAATAATAAAACCAAATTCATCTTCGTTTTCAATTCAATAAAAATGCATTTCATTAGTTTCCGTTCATTTTTTACATTAATAATAATTTTAAAATTTTCTAAAACTTAACTGCTAGTTAAATTTTGAATATACTATAAAAAGCAAACGAACGTACTAAATTTTTATTTCCAATGCTAATGAACAGACGTCGTTGTTAATCATTTGCTGAATTTCGAATATTACACGATTGATTAGAAGATGTCAAAGGCAAAATCACATTTTTGCAATTTTCAATTCAAAAAAAATTATTCATTCCGGTTTTGATTTTAAACAAGAACACATCTAGTCAAAAGTAAAAATAGTAAGAAAATTATTAAAGACGATTAAAAGTGTAATACGGATATATGTTATATCCTTTATCTAATATGATTATTGGCTTTTTATAGCTTTGCAAGAAAAAAATAATAAAATTGATTGCTTTAAAAACAAACACCGAGTGTATATAATTAAATTAAATTTGTCATGTGATTGTTGTTTTATAATTGAATTCTACGCTGATGGGCATATAAAGTTTGATATTAACAATATTTTTAGTAATAAAACTTTATTATATTGTTACGACATAAAAATTTGTTAACAAAATAATGTCATTCAAATTAGTAACAAAAGAAAGTGAAATTAAAAATACGAAATCAATTTTTTCCTAGTAAATTGATTAAAAAGCGATTGAAAGTAAAATTAAACAAAATAAATGACGTGTCAGATATATGGTTGACACGGCCATACTGGAAGTATTTTGGGGTCCGTGAATGTCCCAGTGGATTGTGGAAACAAAATTTTTTCTTTGAAATATTTGAGCAACCTAATTTGATGAACGATCTGCTGACCTAAGAGGACTTCAATCAACTCCATCAGAAGAATATGCAAGTAATTTTTTTTTTATATATATATATATTAATATTAATACATATGTAATTTTTGTTAAATGAAGGATTAGATTTGTTTAACATAAGAGATTTCCGAATCCAGGATTCGCTGGGGACAAATTTTTAGTACCAAAGGTCCAAGTTAATACGTGACGCCGAACAAAACGGGACCCTTCAGGTTTTTTTGCTTTGTAGTATAACCGAAATTACGGTTAATTTGTGATATAATGTTGATTTATAGAACCAGTTCTGGCTGAGTTATTTATTATTTTTATTGCTGGGCGTTGGCAAGCCGGTTTTTTGGTAATAATATTTTTGGAACATCATATATTATTGTTTTTGAAAATAAAAATTGGTTATATAAATTTTTTGGATAACCAGTATTGGTTTTTTTTGTGGTTATATAAATTTGTGGGAAACCAGTTATTGGTTTCGTTTTGATTAGGAAATTATATATTTTGAATTTTGATAAGAATGTATACAATTATGAGGGGTCAGGGGTTAATAAGGAGGTGTCGGCCAGGTGGGTTTGAGCCCTGGATGAATGAGGTGGATGGGAGAGCGAATGAGGAGAGAAAAGAAAGAATGGTTGAGGCGAGGAATGTAGTGGATGGAATGATAAATGTGATTCTGGATGAAGTAAAACATAAAATATTTTTGGAATTAATGGATGATATTTACGAAGAAAAATATGATGAGTATCTGGATGATTTGATTTGTGAGATAGTGAATGAGGAGTTGAATGGGGTGAATGAGGAAGCGGATGAGACGGATGAAGTGACTGAGGAAGTGAATGTGGGCTGGCGTGAGAGAAGGAGGATAAATAGAAATAGGAGCTCTCACCTGAAGAGGAAGGAGAGGAGAAGAAGGGAGAAGGAGAGTCGCTTGGTCGTGGAGCTGGGAGCTTCCTCGACCAAGAGTACTCAAACTGAGGAGCTGGTTGAGGAGGTCCCCATCTCACCGACCACGCGACAGGTAGAGGAGTGGATTGGTCCACAGGAGGCCCCTGTCCCTCACTGTATAATTAGTTAAGACTAATTTTTTTTTTTTAATTTTGAAAAAAACCGTTTTGGGACAGCAATTTTTTTTGGAGATTGTTTTTTGTGCTGTCATTTGCTTTTAGTAATACTAATTGTTTTTTTATTTGGAAAAAAGAAAACCGTTTTGGGGAAGCAGTTTTTTTTTGAAATTTTTTTATGCTACCATGTACATATTGTACATATAATTGTTTATATATTGTACATATTTTTGGATGATGCAATTAATTTATATATGAAATTAATTGTATGTTTTTTTTGATTATGGTTAGATTTAGTAAGTGTTTAGCTGGTTTTTTTCAATGCACTCATACGCGATCCCCATATTCGTCATTGGTTTAATGTGAGTTACAATTTCGAGGTATCGATTTATGTATTATTCACACTATAGAATGGATGTCAATAGAACATGTCTCATTACAGTTCTATAAACTTTTGAACTTGTACGGAAATGTTGAAATATTTTTATTTTGGCTAATATAATGTTCATTTTTGGCCAAAACGACTTCTATTGCAGTACGCCTTATTAGATTTTATGTCAAACCTGAAAGTCTGGGTAAGTTTCCTATTGCAACACAATTCGTTTGGCGAAAGAATTTTTTGTGGTTAAGTCATGTTTTTAGGAGTTTTAGGATGTTATTGACGTAATAAAAGTTAACATTGACCAAACAGTTTTTCAACAGTTTTGTATAAGTTTAAATCTTTCGTCACTACCTTCAAAGTATTATTGGTCTATGTTTATGGAAGTACATTGAAAATAATTAATTCCCATTAGCTTTATAGAGTGAGCCGGATCCAGATCAATATCTTCACATTTGTCATCATATTGATCCGCTGACGTAGGTATACATATCTCGTATGAGTCCATTTTAGTTACCATTTTTAAAATTATTTTTATTGCGATTAATTTAAAAAGTGGGATGGGTATGGAAGTAATTATTTTTAGCTAACATTTATTTTTGTTGTTTGTTTTGAATACAATAAGTAAAGCGAAAAATTTGACCTGAACAAATATATTAGAGGTAATAACCTAAAAATTAGTGGGCTTGGTTTTGAATTTAAAATAATCGTAATTTTTTTTATAATATAAATTACCAATTTATTATCTAGTCTGAAGATTAGATTTAATTAATTTCATGTAAAACTTTGTTGACACATATTATGTATTTCATGTTTCGATTTAGCACTTTTTAAGTGGGAAATTATTTAGATTATGGATAAGTTATATATTATTTAGGTTTATTGATTCACTTTTCTCAGCGGTAGGCCTAACAAGCCATCCATGGGGCTTATCCCCTTAACATTGATGTCGTTCTTAGATCGCCTATGACCACCGGGGTTATGCGATCGAAGAACATTGGTTTCTTCTCTTCATTCGGCGAGGAAGTCCTCAGGGACGAGGAGTGGTGTTGCTGTGTTTGTACTTAGGTGCAAACCAGTAGTACCATTCTTTGCTCAGAGGCTTCTTCGGTGTAATGAAGAGAAGAACCAATTGTACTTTTGCTTTCAGGATCAGAGGCTTCACCTCATACAAATTCAAAAACTTACCATTTTTCCATTTAGCTTTACAATAGACAGTTTTTCATTTTAGTTTGGGTTTTGAAGTCTGGTGCTCGGGAGTGTTCTTCAACTTTCGCATTTCGGTTTAGGTGTAATTTATTTGTAGATTAAACAAGCACAACTGGGTCAGTAGAAATGGACCTAGTGTCTAATCGTGACAGTTGTGATTGTTTTATTAGGTTGGGGAGAATCTGTTCTGTAGAATCTGGTCGTTAGGGGCTTTTCTAGTCAGTTCTCACATGCATTGTTGGAGTGGGCTCGCGAACGCGATATTTCAAATTTAAATGAAATGGATATTGTAACCATACTTACTTTTTAAATTGTCTCCAGACGAATCTTGACTTTGGGAATCTCTTATCTAATTATTAAATAAAAATAAAATAAATCAAACAAATTTTTCAAAAAACTAAATAAATATTTTTTATTCAATAAATAAATTTTTTTTTAAATTTAAGTTAATTTTAGGTAGCTAAATAAATAAATTTTCTTAATAAGCAAGACATCAAGATATAAATAAATATTTTTATTTTTTTTAAAAAATAAATAAATATTTCAAAGTTAAGACGGTGCATCCGATAAATAAACATTCTTTTGGATATTTTTTATTTTTCAATTTTTTTAAAAAAATAAATAAATATATTTTAGGGGTGCTATCGTCAATAACTAATTTTAGGTATATATATATATTTCAGTATATCTGAAATTAAATAAATAAATTATATTTTTACACATACAATATTTTAGGAACTTTTGTAAAAGATTCAGTAAAGATTAGCGGCGACAGCGGATTTTTTGTTCTTGTACAAGTTTGTTTTTACAAAATTTTTTTTTGGGGCGTTCGTTGTTTTTTTTCGTTTTGCGTTTTTCATTGTTTTCATTTTTCCATCGTACTAACTACATTTGTTGTTGGGAATTGGTTTTAGTGTTGTTGTTAGCGAGTTCATAATTTTTCGGGTTTTACCATCAAAATGTCAAACCAACTAGACGTTGACCATCCGTTCTATGGTTTGGAACCCACCGAACTACAGATCGAGTGTCTGGTTCGGGGTGTGGATTTTAGGGGGGTCAATTGGGCAGAGGAACTGCGAAACCACGTAAATCATGGTGCAGTTCCAGTAACGGTATCTCATGCGAGAGACTTGGTAGCTGAGTCTCAAACGGTGGTGCAGGCAGCACAAGTTGTTTTAGATCAGGTACGTCGACTTCAACCACCGGTTAATCAGATCTTCTTAGATGGTTTGGCGAATCGAGTGTTGCATTATACAGGTAGGATGAATAGGTTGGGTCCTCGCAATGACTTGCAAGAAGCCCGCACCTACGCTATCTCGCAATTGTCACGCGCTTGGGATATAATAGGATCACTGTCAACACGTCCAATTATACAAAATAAACCAGGAGTATCATCTGCTCCATCTGCTTCACCTGCTTTTCGACCAGGTGAGAGATCCACACCGATCCCAGTACAGCCAATAACTGAGACAATAAATAGTCTGAATCGTACAGACCATCAACAACAGAGACGGTCGGAACAATTACCACCGGCTTATTTTCAGCAATCAGGTTTAAGAGCGGAGGACTTCGCATTACCACAACTGGGTTCATCGTTCCAAGCTGGACAAATGTACATCAATCCGGCATTGGTACAGCAGCCTCTGAATTATCAACCGATACCACAGGAGCAGTTACAACAATTTCAAACAAATTATCCACAAGCTCCATTAACAGCACCACCACCATACAACCCACTTCCTCAGGTATCTCGTGTCGCGGCTCCAGCATTGTCACCGGGAGCATACCGAGAGGTACGTAGGAACAATTTGAGTCGTTATGACTCAAATTGGGTTCCGAACTTCACAGGGGATGGTCACTCCCCTGATGTTCATGAGTTTATTCATCGAGTGGAGGCGGCTGCAAGGAGGGACCGTGTGTCCTGGGACGACCTGAGGTCGATCGTTCCACGGTACCTCAAGGCAGCTGCCGATAGATATTATTTGAATTTGACTCATGAATATGAGGAAGTGACCTACTCAGTGCTTAGGGAAGGACTCCTACGCACCTTCGGTACGCTCACCGATGATAAAGCGGTATTACGTGTTCTTTTGAACCGTAAACAGAAAGTCAAAGAGAGCGTTTATGAGTATTTAGTTGAAGTGGGTTCGTTAAATCGGAGATTAGTTCGACCATTTGCTGCAGCTGAATTATTGGAAATCGCTAGGGAAGGACTGAGTGTAGAACTGAAAAACGCTACACTTGCAGCAACAATCACAACTATGGACGAGCTTCGGACATTGTGTCAGAAGTTCGAACGTTTGTGGTCTACACCAGTCCCAACCAGAATGTCAAACTTAAGGATTAGCGAACTACAGCAAATGGACGACTATGAATCAGAAATAGATCCAGAACAAGATGGATATATTGAAGCTGTGGATACACAACCTAGAAGAATTCTGCAACGACCTGCGATATCATCTGGTAATACTAATCAACCTGGTCCATCAATGCCCAGACAACCAATTGTCTGTTTTAGATGCGGGGTAAATGGACATCGAGCTCCTGATTGTTCTAAAAACAGAATAAAATTGCACTGCTGGAAATGTAATAAGCCGGACGTTATATATGCAAATTGTTCATATTGTCACCCGTCGGTAAACTTCCGTCCGAGAGTACATGCTTCGGGGATGGTACCCTCGGTTCAACATCCAACGAGCCCGAAGAAAACGACGAGAGATGTAGCAACGCAGGACGATCGATCACCACTCAGGAAACCAGAATAAAATCACCCAGTACATTTAATTTCCCATCATTACATCACACATATTTTAGACGTCTGGAACGTAACATCAGATATTGGAGGATGAGGAAATTATTTCGTAAAGCTTGTATTTCATCTATCCTTTCAGAAACAAAGGATCCTCGGCCGCGATTGACAATAAGAATTTTGGACAAACATATTTCAGGTCTATTGGATAGTGGAGCGTCAATCACAATACTTGGAAGAAATTCCTTGGAATTATTGGAATCAGCAGGTACAACTTACCGTAAGTACACTTCGTGTATTCGTACGGCAGATGGTACTGCAACAAAAATTTTGGGTTACATCGAAATTCCAATAACGGTGAATGGCTCCACTAAACCAATGCGGTTTCATATAGTCCCTGGATTACGAGAAGAGCTCTACCTGGGCATAGATTTCTGGGAGAAATTCGGTATTGTTCCTTCTTTTGTTAGTGAACTGACTCGCACAGAGCTACAAACTTTTAATACACATAACCTCACCACTGATCAGCAACATGAACTGGATATGATCAAGGATTCTTTCCCGTCATTTGAAGTGTCTGGGCTCGGAAAGACTTCTTTGGTTGAACATGTCATCGATGTTGGTGATAGTGCACCTGTTAAACAGAGACACTATCCCACATCGCCGGCTGTTCAACTAAAGGTTTATGCCGAACTCGACCGAATGCTTCAAATGGGCGTGATCGAAGAGTCTAACAGTTCTTGGTGCTCGCCAGTGGTTTTGGTACAAAAAGAATCTGGTAAAAACAGATTATGTATTGATAGCCGTCGTGTCAATTCACTGACGAAAAAGGACGCTTACCCACTTCCCTTGATTGATGGCTTACTAGGTCGTCTAAATAGCACAAAGTACATTTCAAGTATTGATCTCAAAGATGCTTTCTGGCAGATTCCTCTGGCAGAAGCATCTAGAGACAAGACAGCCTTCACAGTGCCTGGTCGTCCATTGTATCAATTCCGGGTTATGCCCTTTGGATTGTGCAATGCTCCCCAGACAATGTGTCGGCTAATGCACAAAGTGATACCACATCAATATCACGAAAATGTCTTTGTTTATTTAGATGATCTATTGGTAGTCTCTTCCACGTTCCAGGAACATATGGAATTGCTGTCCAAAGTCTCTTCATTGATAAGAGCGGCTGGGTTAACCATAAACCTCAAGAAAAGTAAATTTGTTCTGAGAGAGGTGAAATACTTAGGATTTTTGGTTGGTGAAGATGGTCTTCGAACAGACCCTGACAAGGTAAGAGCTGTAGCAGAGTACCCAGCTCCATCTACAGTAAAACAAATACGACGACTTTTAGGAATGGCTGGTTGGTACCAACGTTTCATACCAAACTATGCAAGCGTGGTATCACCAATTACAGATTTATTAAAAAAGAGTTCGGGAAAATTGAAATGGACATTAGAAGCTCAAGCTGCTTTCGAAAATTTAAAACGATTGCTGACTACAGCACCAGTTCTAATAAACCCTGACTATAATAAAGAGTTCTTTATTAGATGCGATGCGAGTCTGACAGGGATAGGTAGTGTGTTGTATCAGGTTGATACTGACGGACAAGAGTGTCCGATAGCCTTCATGTCGAAGAAACTTAACAAAGCTCAGAGAAATTACTCAGTTTCTGAGCTTGAATGTCTTGCGGCAATTCTGAGTGTGAAGAAATTCAGGGGCTATGTTGAAGGTCACCGATTTACAATTGTGACTGATCACTCAAGTCTGAAGTGGCTTATGTCACAGAAAGACTTGAGTGGTCGTCTGGCTAGGTGGAGCCTAAAACTCCAACATATGGATTTTACCATTGTCCACCAAAAAGGTACCCAAAATATAGTCCCTGATGCTCTATCTCGTCTTTATGACGATACACACGAAGAATTGACGGAAGCATTAGTACATCACATTAATGAAATTAAAATCGACAATGAGGGTTATCGGCACAAGGAATATACGGATATGATAGCTAAAGTTCAATCATCACCCAAGGACTTTCCATCTGTTAAAGTCGGGGATGATAAGCTATACATACGTATTGAGCCAAGATCTGATGCAATACCCAACGATGTTCCTGTGTGGAAACTCTGGGTACCAAAACCGATGACTTCAAACATGATTCAGAAACATCATGATGATAGTACTGCTGCTCATGGAGGTGTTAAAAAGACTTTAGAATTACTTCGACGTCTTTATTATTGGCCGGGCATGGCGTCACAGGTACACAACTATGTTGTGTCCTGCGACACATGTAAACAAACAAAAGCCACGAATCAGATATTGCGTCCTCCGATGCAATATCAATTCGAAACAGCACGTCCATGGCAGAGAGTCTATATAGATTTTTTGGGACCGTATCCTCGTTCTACACTTGGGAATACGGTGTTATTGATAGTTCTGGATCATGCTACGAAGTTTGTACTACTGAAACCACTTAGAAACGCAACTTCACCGAAGGTGAATGCTTTTCTAAGGAATGAAGTGTTTCTTACATATGGGGTACCAGAGTTTCTACACAGTGACAATGGCAAACAGTTCACTAGTAGGAACTTTCAAAGTCTTTTGTCAGATTTCGGCATTAAACACATTAGGACCGGTGTCTATAGTCCTCAAAGTAACGCGTCAGAGCGGGTCAATAGGTCAGTTCTAGTAGCAATTCGAGCGTTCATTAAAGGTCAACACACCAAGTGGGATTCACAAATTGGTGAAATCGCATATGCACTGCGGGCTGCAGTACATTCAGCTACCAAGTACTCACCGTACTATTTATTATTTGGTCAACATCCAGTTTCGGATGGGAATACTTACCAATTGTTGAGATCACTACATCAGCTTGGTGAAGATGCTGGTGAGGAAATGGAACGCACTGATCATTTGACTCTGCTTAGGAACCGGGTTCAGAAAAATTTAAAAGCAGCTTTCAAAAAATCGCAACATCAATACAACCTGCGATCTAAACTACGGACTTTTCAACCACAACAACGTGTGTTTGTACGGCAACATCATTTGAGTGACGCTACCAAAAAGTTCTCGGCAAAATTGGCTCCAAAGTTCTTACCTGCAATGATTAAGACTAAGATTGGAAATGTACTCTACGAGTGCATAGATATGAGCGGTAAGAATCTTGGAGTCCATCACGCGAAAGACATCAGGGAATGATGTCTTTTCGTTAGGTAGGGTTGTTCCTCTGGCTGATTGTCGTCTCTGGGGTTCACATCTTCAGGTCATACTTACTGGTTGTATCGGGGTGTCCATGGTGCTGACGTTCGGATGGATGGTCGGTCTCAATACTCAGTGAAGTTCTTAAGGACTTCATGAGTGTTGGAACCGGTCATCGGTCTTGACGCCAGTGACGGTGGGTATCTCGATCCCAGATACAGTTTAATAGGTGGAAGTAGTTCGGCGGTTTTCTGTCATGGAGGGGATGGCGACGTTTTTGTGATTTCAAGAGTAAAAATCTTGGTTTCTACCTTGAATTCATGGTGTAACGATCGCAATAATCGCGAAACAATAATAAAACCAAATTCATCTTCGTTTTCAATTCAATAAAAATGCATTTCATTAGTTTCCGTTCATTTTTTACATTAATAATAATTTTAAAATTTTCTAAAACTTAACTGCTAGTTAAATTTTGAATATACTATAAAAAGCAAACGAACGTACTAAATTTTTATTTCCAATGCTAATGAACAGACGTCGTTGTTAATCATTTGCTGAATTTCGAATATTACACGATTGATTAGAAGATGTCAAAGGCAAAATCACATTTTTGCAATTTTCAATTCAAAAAAAATTATTCATTCCGGTTTTGATTTTAAACAAGAACACATCTAGTCAAAAGTAAAAATAGTAAGAAAATTATTAAAGACGATTAAAAGTGTAATACGGATATATGTTATATCCTTTATCTAATATGATTATTGGCTTTTTATAGCTTTGCAAGAAAAAAATAATAAAATTGATTGCTTTAAAAACAAACACCGAGTGTATATAATTAAATTAAATTTGTCATGTGATTGTTGTTTTATAATTGAATTCTACGCTGATGGGCATATAAAGTTTGATATTAACAATATTTTTAGTAATAAAACTTTATTATATTGTTACGACATAAAAATTTGTTAACAAAATAATGTCATTCAAATTAGTAACAAAAGAAAGTGAAATTAAAAATACGAAATCAATTTTTTCCTAGTAAATTGATTAAAAAGCGATTGAAAGTAAAATTAAACAAAATAAATGACGTGTCAGATATATGGTTGACACGGCCATACTGGAAGTATTTTGGGGTCCGTGAATGTCCCAGTGGATTGTGGAAACAAAATTTTTTCTTTGAAATATTTGAGCAACCTAATTTGATGAACGATCTGCTGACCTAAGAGGACTTCAATCAACTCCATCAGAAGAATATGCAAGTAATTTTTTTTTTATATATATATATATTAATATTAATACATATGTAATTTTTGTTAAATGAAGGATTAGATTTGTTTAACATAAGAGATTTCCGAATCCAGGATTCGCTGGGGACAAATTTTTAGTACCAAAGGTCCAAGTTAATAATTTGCATTAAAATGTCATACTAAAAAAATGTTGCGGGTAATTTATTTAATGCAAATAACATTTTTAAACAACAAGCTTTTTTATTTTACTCCAAGTACTCTGTTAAATATTGATGCAAAAAGCATTAGTTTAACTTTATATGGCAAGCTTTGTATTGTTTTGTAATGGAAACTTCCGTAGGACCTATATGTGTAGCAATTTGCATTACATATTCAATTTTTTTTTAACTGTGTAGCTGAATTGTTTTTGTTCTAATTATTGTATTAAAACTTAATGATTTTCTTTGAACGTTTGACAAAATAGTATTAAGTCGACAATATGCGAACAATATAAAAACAAAGTTTCATATTTATACTAAGTTTACACCAGTATCTAATTTGCTACGTATCAAATTTGCTAGCCATTTTCACCATCATACTTTTTAAATTTGAGACGGTGATGTAAACTCTTATTAATTAGGCATGACATATTAATTTTTAGCACGTCCTTTTCATTGTTAATTTTTTGGTTAGGAAAAAATAATTTCCATATATATTTTTTATAAAAAACTGAAAACATTTATTATATTAATGCTAAAATTTATTTTACTTTTAATTTCAGCAAAAAAATCACATCAAACATAAATATATATTTATAAAATAAGTTGATTTATTTTTATTTTAAATGTCATACCTAATTTTAGTGTTCACACCGTAAAAATAATACCTATTTGCTACGTACCTAATTTGATACGTAGCAAATCATCCTACCAAATATTTGGTACGTACTTTTTTGATAACTGTTTACATCGACCATAGTCGACCTAATAAGTATAGTATGTGCCTATTAGATCCTGGTGTAAACTTAGTATTATATTATATTTGGGTAGACACTGTCTAATGTGTCTATACCGACGCTTCGCCACTGGCAATGGATGATTGACAGGTATGTGTTTTTGTTATTATATTTTGTTTTTTAAGTAAAAAAGAATACGTCACAAAAAAATGTATAATACTATGATATCAACCATATCATACCAACGTCACGAATATCTATACAGACATCACATTTATGTCATAGTTATACCATTATTGTTATGTCATGTTCTTACGTAAATAAGTGTGAAATAACGGCATACATATGACTTATATATGACCCAATTTTTACATAAGATGTGACTTAGCGTGATGTCATTTTGATATCACAATGACGTAAATGTGTTTTCTGGGATAGGTGTTCGGGACCCTCTTGCCCCCTTTATTAAATTCGGCCAAAGGATTCCATCAGAACCATGAGAAATCGAACTAAAAGCTTATGTACCGAGATTCATCAAAATCGAGTGCATGACTTTTACTCATTGAAGTTTCAAATAAACATTTGCATGAGCGCTCCATCCCCACTTCATCGAATTTCGCCTAAAAGCTTTCAAAGCTATGGGAATTCACGGGAGTGGGAGTTTTATCAAAATAAAACTATGCTTTGGCCTTTCAGACCGCTTCAGATCGAGAACGCTACAAATTTTCAAATTACTACGATCGACCAATGATGGTTTTAAAAAGAAATTAATTCAGTCCAGTAAAAACTAGCTGGAAAACAACTAAACAATTTAGAAAAAAACTTAATTTAAGTAAGTCATTTTTAAATTGGCAGAGAGCTTTTTCCTTAAACTTCAAATCGTCATACTGCGCTACGTATGTAATCTGTCAATATAATTAGAAATCACTATAATTATGTACTAAAATTTATTGCAAAAATAACAATACTGTAACTATAGTAAAAACAACTTCAAAAGGAGGACAATAAATTTAAGAAAAAAATACAATGCAAATATTAGGTTATATAAAAAGTATCCGCCATTTTTGTTCAACTTTAAATGCAATTTTTCGGGTCCGCATCATAGCATCGAAAAATCAAACCATCAAATCGAGTTATAGAGCCGAAAATCAGGATACCGAAAGTTCAAACGTGTTATAACATCATCGAATGGTTTTGAAATTGAAAAATCGTTAGATCGAAATATCATATCACCGAAAATTCATTTCGTCGATAAGTTATTCCATCGAAACATCATATCACCGAAAATCATATAATGGAAAAATTATTATTAAATATATTAAACCGAATTTTATTTTATTCAAATCAATTTTAATAAAGTACATGTATGTGCCACTAATAATTATATAAATACAACCTTTTGCCATTTTATGGATAGTTTCATGATTCCATCGGTATTGTACTTTGTGAAACACAAAACTTGGGAAATTGATTTTCGGTGGGTCTTCTGTCGATAACTTTTTTTCATCATAGGCGTTTTGCAGAGACTGAAATAAATGGTAGTCAGATGACAATAGTTCCGAACATCAAAACTTCCCAAGCCTGTTCATTAATTTTTTAAGGATCATCAATGATGAAGGAAACAGTAAAAACACAATAAATAGAATTCATGGCTGTGTACAAATAAAAACATCTCTGAACAGATTAGATTTAAAATATCGAGAAGATGGACAAAAAGGAGGACACTTTCGAGGAAGGACATAACCTACAAAAGGAGGACTGTCCTCCCTAAAGGAGGACGGTTGGTCACCCTAATGACAACACAAAACAATCTTGATTTGCAAGGAGTAACAATTATTTAAAGATTACGAATTACGAATCAGCTGATCACAACTGTCAAGTTTTTTTTTCAGGAAAAGAGTCTATAGTTTTAAAAGCTTTCAAATATCGAGCTTTTTCCTTAAACTTCAAATCTATATTGGTATGTAATCTACCAAATAATAATAAGAATTCAGTAATTAAGTATTAAAATTTAGTGCAAAAATAATAATAATTGCAACTATAGTAAAAACAAGATAAAGGCAACACAAAACAATCTTGATTTGCAAGAAATAACAATTATTTAAAGTTTTCGAAACACACAACTCAGCTGATCACACCTGTCGAGTTTTTTTCCGGGAAAATGGGTCTTTAATTTATTCTTCGAATTTTGACATTTTTAATGATCTTGTAAAGAAATGTATGCACCTGAAAATAAATTTTATGTTCGAAAATGTGTATTTATTTCGGGACAAAAAAATCGCTCTATAGGGTCATTTTTCATTTCTTTATATATTTTTTATGAATTATACGTTGGCCTACTGTGATATCAGTTAATTATTTCAAAATTAGACTGAAAATTTTTTGCCTTAGTTTTATTTTAATTTAAACCAATGAAATTCTCTAAAATGTAATGACATCATTCAATTTCACCAATAAAATTTGAATTATACTAATAAAAATATTTATACGTCTGGGATATTACAAGCTGGGATATTAAAAATTATCAATCTAGTGTTGAAATAATTCACTGTTATCAAAGTAGGCCAACGTATAATTCATAAAAAATATATAAATAAATGAAAAATGGCAAAAAAATTTCTAAACGAATTCCCCTCGTTCGTTGATAAATTCTCATAATTTTTTGAAAAATTCCTCAAGCAAGTGGTATTGATAAAAGCCCTCGTCCTACGGCCTCGTGCTTTCGAAGACTTGCTTTCGAGATTTTTGGCAAAAAATTATTTCGAATTATCACCGCCCTTGGGAAATTACAACTGATAATTTTAATATCCCATGTAGGCCAGACGTATAAATATTTGTTATTAGTGAAATTCAAATTTTATTTTTGAAATTGAATGATGTCATTATACATTTTAGAAAATTTCATTGGATTAAATTAAAATAAAACTAAGACGAAAAATTTTCTATGAAATTTCTCATTTTACTACAATGAAATAATTTAAATTTGTTTATGAACTATTATTGACTATATATTATGCATAATGTATAAATTATTTTATTTTTTCTGTCCGTAAAACAATACGAAAATGGGTTAAATTTTTCATACAACTTTGTATGGAAATTTTGGCAATTTTTATGTTTCTTTTTAGAGAGACTTACAAATAATATTTTATATATTACGCTTAATATATAGTTAATAATACTTTATAATCAAATTAAAATTGTTCAATTGTGGTAAAATGAAAATTTTCTTAGATAACTTTTAAAATTATTCAAGTTGTGTTTTCTATGGAATCCCATATATAATTTTTGTGATTTTTTTCTTATCCCCCTTTTGCAGCGCCATTGCGGTAAACACCGGAAGTGTTCCAGTGTTTACCGCAATGGCGCTGCAAAAGGGGGATAGGAGAATAAATTCAAAAAAAATTATAAGGGATTTCATACAAAACACAACTTGAATAATTTTAAAAATAGTCAATGAAATTTCTCATTTTACTACAATTAAATAATTTAAATTTGTTTATGAACTATTATTGACTACATATTAACCATAATATATAAAATATTTTAATTTCTTCTGTCCGTAAAACAAATACGAAAATCGGTTAAGTTTTTCATACAACTTTGTTATTCTTTGAGCGACTTAAGAATAATATTTTATATATTACGCTTAATATATAGTCAATAATACTTCATAAGCAAATTAAAATTGTTCAATTGTGGTAAAATGAGAAATTTCATAGATAACTTTTAAAATTATTCAAGTTGTGTTTTGTATTTAATTCCATATAAAATTTTTGTGAATTTTTCTCTTATCCCCCATTTGTAGCGCCATTGCGGCAAACACCGGAACAGAAAAATCGCTCTTATAGGGCGATTTTTCTGTTCTGGTGTTTACCGCAATGGCGCTGCAAAAGGGGGATAAGAGAAAAAATTCAAAAACTTTTATATGGGATTTCATACAAAACAATACTTGAATAATTTTAAAAATTATCTATGAAATTTCTCATTTTACCACAATTGAACAATTTTAATTTGCTTATGGAGTATTAATGACTATATTTTAAGCGTAATATATAAAATATTATTCTTAAGTCGCTCAAAAAAGAAACATAAAAATTACCAAAATTTCCCATACAAAGTTGTATGAAAAATTTAACCTATTTTCGTATTTGTTTTACGGACAGAAGAAAAGAAAATATTTTATATATTATGCTTAATATATTGTCAATAATACTTCATAAACAAATTTAAATTATTTAATTGTAGTAAAATGAGAAATTTCATAGATAACTTTTAAAATTATTCAAATTGTGTTTTGTATGGAATTCCATATAAAATTTTTGTGATTTTTTCTCTTATCCCCTTTTTGCAGCGCCATTGCGGTAAACATACGAACAGAAAAATCGCCCTATAGGGTGATTGTTCTGTTCCGGTGTTTACCGCAATGGTGCTGCAAAAAGGGGATAAGATCATAAATTCAAAAAATTTTATATGGGATTTCATACAAAACACAACTTGTATAATTTTAAAAATTATCTATGAAATTTTTAATTTTACTACAATTAAATAATTTAAATTTCTTTATAAACTATGATTGGCTTTATATTAAGCATAATATATAAAATATTTTATTTTTTTTCTGTCCGTAAAACAAATACGAAAATATGTTAAATTTTTCATACAACATTGTATGGGAAATTTTTGCAATTTTTATGTTTCTCTTTTGAGCGTCTTAAGGATAATATTTTATATATTATGCTTAATATATAGTCAATAATATTTCATTAGCAAATTAAAATTGTTTAATTGTGGTAAAATGAGAAATTTCATAGATGACTTTTAAAATTATTCAAGTTGTGTTTTGTATGAAATCCTATAGAAAATTGTTTGAATTTATTCTCTTATCCCCCTTTTGCAGCGCCATTGTGGTAAACACCGGAACAGAAAAATCGCTCTATAGAGATATGTAAAAGAGCAAAGCGGTGCCGCTATTTATATGACGGCCGTGATTACGTTGACGAATAGTTGGTTAACGTTTTTTTTTAAATAGCGATGAACTTTTGAAATATTGCTCGTTGATTTATGACATTTAAAATCGATTTACGACTTCATAAATAATAAATAGTTTATATTTTTTATAAATATCGATGTAGTGCCGATGTAGTATCCTAAATATGTGCAATAGATTGTTTACTTTTTTACATTTCATTGTGTTTTGAGGTTTTGCTTCTTTTAAATGAAAGAACTGCATAGTAGAGAAACTTCAAACAAATAAAATTTTGCTTTAAAATTATTACATACTGAATTTCCCAATTATAATCAGAGTTAACGTAATTAAATTATTATTAATCAGCACTTTCAGTAATTTAAAGCCTACCAAGTCAAAGTAAGGGTAATTTGTGTGAGGCAAACGGTCGTTTTAAGTAAAATGTGGCATATGAAGAAAAAATATATCAGCGATATTTACAATAATAACACCGCTAGAAATGACAGTTTACAAAAACAAATATGAATTGTTGTATTGAATTTGAAATAAAAACTTTTATTAAGGATCTAATAATTTTCCTAAAATTTTAATTTAAAATAAACTCAACGTAAATTGTGAGCCAATCACACAAACAAAAACTTCCAAAATGCAAAATACCACGGTTGAGGTTAAATACCCAGAAAACACATTTACGTCATTGGGACATGAAAATTACATCACGCTAAGTCACATCTTATGTAAGATCTAGGTCATATATCAATCATATGTATGTCATTATTTCACACTTATTTGCGTAAGAACATGACATAACAATAATGATATAACTATGACATAAATATGACGTTTGTGGTGATATTCGTGACGTTGCTATGATATAAGATTGATATGTTAATATAAAAAACTTTCTGATACTGCGATGTAAATATATGATAAAAGTGACTAAAGCACTTTCCAGTTATTCATTACTCATTACTTACCATTCCATATGCTTTAAGATAGAAACCACTAACTATATGCGCTTAATTTTTCCAACTATATAGACCTTTTTCCCGAAAAAAACTTGACATTTGTGATCAGCTGATTTGAATTTCGAAAGCTTTAAAAAATTGTTATTTCTTGCAAATCAAGATTGTTTTGCGTTGTCTTTAAGTTGTTTTTTACTATAATTGCATTATTATTATTTTTGCAGTAAATTTTAATACATAATTACTGATTTCTAATTATCATTTGACAGATTCCATGCAGCAATACAACGATTTGAAGTTTAAAGAAAAAACTCTATATATTTAATGAATGAAATTATATTTAAGTTAAATATAAAAACTTTTTTCCAACGAATTGTAATCACCTATTACTATCACTCACTCTTTATATATATTTAAATTGGAAATACCTCTAGTGAAATTTAACTTAATATTCGATAAAAAAAATCGGTCATACTTCTAAAAAAACGATCATAATTCTCCAAAAAGTCGGTGGAGATTTATGAACGATTTTTTTATTTCTAAACGCGATAGAAATCGTGCAAAATAATTTTCATAATTTCTCTCTAAAAAGTACACTTTGCTTTAATTGTCCAGCGTTGCGAAAGCTGTCAATATCAAAGCAGTTTAGATAAGTTCATATCGTAACCGCTGTCAATTACTTATCGTAACTGCTGAAGTTTTGGCCTCAAATTTTCTTTTTTAAATCAAAGTACGCGAGTGATTCCTGTCAAACAAACTATTTCAGTTCATTGTTCAACTTCCTTGTAAATTGATTCAGAGCAGAAACAGAAACAAAACACAAATGGAAGATCCTACAAGTGACTTGAGTGATGGTGGACCTAATGAATTTGGTGAAGCTGCTGAGAAATTATGAAAAGCACTGTTCGTAACTCGGGGAGAAAGTAAGTTATTTCAGAATTGGTGAATTGTTTGCACTCGCTATCGCTCGTGCACAAACTTTCACCAATGCTGAAATAACTTACTTTCTCCACTTGTTACGAAATGTACTATTTTGCAACAATCATCAATTAAGTAAATTAATTACATATTATTTAAATAATAAGCTTAATTGTTTATTTTAGTCGATAGGTATCCTAATTTACCATTGGTGGTTTTGTATGGATATTTGAAGATGTAAACACATTATTAAGTTTTCTTCAAAATAAATAGAGCTTTATACTTAAACTTCAAAACGTTATATAGCTGTATGACAATGACACTTTGCCATACTGCAAAGAGAATTTATAGAATTCAATAATTATGTATTAAAATTTATTGCAATAGTAATAACAATTTAACTATAGTAAAAACAATTTAAATACAACAAACCAAAGAATTAAGAGACTAAGGAAATGAAACTACTGTATATATACACAAAAATATTTGAAGTCGTTTTTCTCTCTCTTCTCGTCTCGTATTTGTCCATTTTAAGTTGTCAAAAAAAAACATTGTTTTGTTTGGGTATAATTCAGTTTTAATAAAATTGTTTTTATTATTTATTGTGGTGATATTTTGACGAATTTATAATAAATATAAAAAGTGCTAGTGATTTTATTCTAATTTAAAAATAATTTTAAAGAAAAATTAATATATTTAAGTGAAATTTTTGAATAAAACATTAAATATGAAGTGTGTGATAATGACGTGTAAAAATTACCCAAAAACATATGCAGGATGGGATTTCTTATCATAGATAACTAATATTGATATTATAATTTACTTTTCTATTAATAAGTTTTAAGTTTTTTAAATATTTTCGAGAAAAAAATATAATCTAAAATCAATGTAAACAATAATAGAATGCTTCCATTTTAAATTGTCAAATTTTTTATGTTGTATTGTCAAATTTTTTTATGTTGTTTTTCTATGTAATGGCGTCTCTTTTTTATATTAATTTTGGGGGGCAAAAATACGCTTAAATTTGGCATTCAATGCAATAATTGAAATATTTACGGCGCTTATACTAAAACGCAACTGTGTTAGTAACAATTTATTGCTGTGCAAAAATTGCTTCAATTTTTAACATCAATTTCACTTCCTCTATTCTCTTAATTCTTTGCAACAAACACATAACCAAACAAAAAAGAATTAGCTGATACACCTGTCAAGATATTTTGTGTTAAAAGGCTATACACATTTTCGAACTGAACATATTATCAGCTGCATACGCATCTTTAACAAAACTCCAATCTAGTACATTTGTAAATTCCTATAATTTTGTTCGAATTTCGAACGCACCCTTATTATTTATCGGTCTTCCGGTTCTTCATAGTTCATATATGTTTTGTGTTTTGGTTTGCACGTGTAGAGTTAAAAAAAATAATAAGTGTAGTATTTGAATGTAAAATATAGGAAATAGAAGGTAATTTAATGATATTAAAGTTAATAAATAAGATTAATAACAAAAAGTTCATTATTTTAGGCTGAAACATGTATGTATTGTACGAACAAGCCGTAGGCTATGCACTGTTCGATGTAAAAGAATTTGAAGAAGTTTCTATGCTTCTACCAGCTATTGAATCTTCAGTCACAGATTTAGCTAAATTTAATTCTATTGTTAAGCTTGTGGGATTTTGGCCATTTAAAAATGCTGTGTCGGCCTTAGAAAATATAAACGCTGTTTCTGAAGGGATTGTAACACAAGATTTAGCTCTATTTTTAGATGACACGTTACCTTCAAAATCCAAAAAAGTAATACTAGGTGTTGCTGATGCTAAATTGGGTGCAGCATTAAGTGAATCCTTAGGTATATCATGTACACATATAGGTGTTGTTCCTGAAGTTTTACGTGGAATTCGATTCCATTTCCATAAATTAGTGAAAGGTCTTACCCAACAAAATATTGGAGTAGCCCAATTAGGAATGGGGCACGCTTATTCACGTGCGAAAGTTAAGTTTAATGTTCATAGATCAGATAATATGATTATACAATCCATCGCTTTGTTGGATCAATTGGATAAAGACATAAATACATTTTCTATGAGAATACGTGAATGGTATTCGTATCATTTTCCAGAATTAGTTAAAATTGTACCCGAAAATCATTTATATGCAAAAGCAGCTGAATTTATAAAAGATAGAAAATCATTAACACAAGACAGTTTGGAAGGTCTTGAAGAAATATTAATGGATTCTGGAAGAGCACAAGCTGTTATTGATGCTTCAAGAATGTCTATGGGAATGGATATATCTATAGTTGATTTAATTAATATCCAATTATTTGCAAAACGTGTAGTTAATCTGGTTGATTATCGTAAAAAGTTGGGTGAATATTTGCATTCAAAAATGAATTCTGTTGCCCCAAATTTGCAATCTTTGATTGGGGATCAAGTTGGTGCACGATTAATTTCTCATGCTGGTAGTTTAACAAATTTGGCAAAATATCCAGCTTCTACCGTACAAATTCTTGGAGCTGAGAAAGCATTGTTTCGAGCTCTAAAAACTAGAAGTAATACTCCAAAATATGGATTACTGTTTCATTCCACATACATTGGTCGGGCAGGATTAAAGAACAAAGGAAGAATTTCTAGATTTTTGGCAAACAAATGTTCAATAGCATCGAGAATTGATTGTTTTTCAGGTAAGATTTTTAGAATTGTTAATTAGTTCATAATGCAAAATCTAGAGCCTATATGATGTTTTACAATCAACTATATAGGTGTAGGAATTTTGCAAAATAAAATAATATAAAGGTTTATAATTAATATATGTTCAACTTGTTTGGACATATAACACCTAAATATGTACAACATACATAGATGAATTTTCCAAAAATCGTTTTGATTATTTTTAATTTTAGAAAATCCGTCGAGTATATTTGGTGAAACATTGAAACAGCAAGTTGAAGATCGTCTTAAATTTTATGAATCAGGAGAGACTCCTAGAAAAAATATTGATGTAATGAAAGAAGCATTGGAATTATCATTACAAGCACAGGCTTCGGCGAAAAAATCTAAGAAGAATAAGAAGAAAAGAAAACACGAGGAATTAGAAGAACAATCAAATAGTTTTGTGGAAGCTAATGCAAATGGCAATGAAAACGCTGAAGAATCAATCGTTGAAAATGGGGAAGCTAAGAAGAAAAAGAAGAAAAAAAAGAAAAATAAATCCCAAGATGATGATTAGGATGTCGCAAGGAAGTATTTTGTTTAAAAATATGTATAATTATTTTTTAGTCATCCTTAATATGAATATAAAATTTCCGTATTTGTATATTTTTACAAGATTGGACGATGTCATTTTGACATATTTCATTGGTCTTGTGTAACATTTGTTTAAAGTGAAATAATATGTTCATGGTTTAAATGAATAATAAAGTTAAATGATATAATAATAGCGTATTTAATTGGGTATTATTAAAAATCAACAGGAACTAGACAATTTAACAAGTGATTGATTTATATTTTGTCGAGATATATCAAAGTTGCAATATTAGTTCTTAAATACAAAACACAATTTCATTAAGGTCAGCACCAGTAAGCATTTTAAAAGATTTAACATACAAATCAATGATATCTGCAGAAAAACGGCTGATCCTCTGAGAACCGTTACAGAATATATTTGAAGGGTTTATCTATATAACAAACTCCAAATATCAACTCATTTTTTTAATTTTGCTAATGCGAATGTAGTTGGTACTTTTAAATTTAATCAAAAAATTATTGGCACTGCAGTTGTCATATTCTTAGCATAAGCCATAAACTCATTTCACTTTAAATTGTCATATTGTCACTTTAAATGACATTTTAGTCCTCTAATGTCGAATTCTTTTTGCCAAAAAAATTGCTCTAAACACGACCATTTTTGATCTAGATCAAGTTTTTTTTTACATAACGTAACAAAAAAAAGTGATTTTTTTTGCCCTAAAAACTTTTGTTTGAATCTAGATTTTTAGCTAGAGCAAGCATTAAATACAATAAAGAATACAAATACATTTAAAAAATGTGTCAAAATTAGTAAACAAACAAAACGCCATTTACTTATTATTTTTTTTAATAGTGAAATAGTTACTTTTTAAATAAAATATTGTTTTTTTTTTTTTTTTTTTTTTTTTTTTTTTTTTTTTTTTTTTAATTTAAATTTATTGGTTGAGTCGGTAAGACTATATCACCAAATTAAATACATTAAGAGAGGTGCCCAAGGCCAAGGTGATCAATTTTATTATCATATTTCCATGGTTGATTGGAGCTTAACAAGGCAGACACCCGAAAATTAGACAGGGCTGTGTTAAGACATCCAATCAGGCACGAAAAGTGATAAAGAAATTGCCCTCCTTGGCGATGGTTAACATAGTGTTTAATGCCATTTTGATTGTTTGGCTAAACAAAGATTTTTGAATTTATATAATTTAAATTGTCCTAGGAAGGACGAAATCAACTACATCCTGATGACCTGTCTTGAAAGATACAAAACCTGTCCTCTAATGTCGTCCTGCGCAAGACCAAAACATTTAAAATGATTTGTGTCTGTCAGTCCGACATTATTGGAAGAATTCCGTATCTTTTCAAAACACCTCATGATGTAGTCGATTAAATATTAAATGAATGGTAATTATTTTAACAAATTATTATAAGACCATTATGTTGTGTGGTCAAACAAATTTTATAGTTTTAAATTTTTAATTATATTTCAAATTGATATTAACTGCTTTATGTTTTTATATTTAAACTTGTTTTTAGTTATTTTTGTTATATTAATAAATTTAAATAACTTTCAATTACAATCTTTACAATTCTTTAAAAATTGTGGATATCAGAACCATTGAACTAATTTAAAACTTGAATCGGAGTATTACCAATTATATTGAATTAAAGAAATCCAACAAATAAGATTAACTCCACTTTTCATGGCCAAATTTAGCATAAAGTCATCAATACACAATATTGAGACCTATGACATGAGAGAATTAATTAGTGTGTTAATTCTTGATATGATACCGGAAACACCATCATGAAAATGTTTTCAGCATGAAGATTAAAAAACAGCATATGGACTTGCAATTAAAAATAGTAATCATCTTGTAATATTTCACCTGATCCAATGATGTTGTAAAAATAATAACGAAGACAAATTACATGAAATAATGTTGATATGCGTAAAGATGATGTATTATAGAAGAATCTCCATTTTGAATAGAATGCAGCGAGTTTTTAATAATTTCCTTTTATCAAGTTTTCAGCATGAAGATTGAAAAACAGCGTATGGATTTGCAATTAATGTTGTTATAGAAGAATCTCCATTTTGAATAGAATGCAGCGAGTTGTTAATAATTTCCTTTTATCAATATATATACATAACATTGAGACCTATGACATAAGAGAATAAATTAGTTTGTTAATTCTTGATATAATGATACCGGAAACGCCATCTTGAAAATGTTTTCAGCATGAAGATTGAAAAACAGCATATAGATTTGCATTTAATGTTGATATGCATTAAGATGATGTATTATAGAAGAATCTCCATTTTGAATATGATGCAGCGAGTTGTTAATAATTTCCTTTTAATTCAATGATATCAATTCCATCATAAATTCAATTTCTCAAATATAATATCGAATATTTAAATCACATAGCCACGATTGCGTATAAATCTTCAGGATGCATGAATCAATTCAAATGTCAATCGCCATAACAAAATATGATTACAGCATGGAGAATAATTTCATGTGAATATAATTGATGAAAATCTTACCCATCCGATGTTATTTTTTTCGATTATTATGTTGAATGAGTCAAACACATCACAATTTACAATTAAAGTATTTTAATATTAATTTTATAAAACGATTGAGAAGAATAATAAAAATTTAAATGATTTAAATTTGAGTGGGTATTTAAATTAGACTGGGTATATATAACGACCTACCATTTCGGTAGACCGGACAGAAGTGAAAATATTGTTAAAATCGTGTTTTAAATTAAACATTAATAATAAACTAATTATTTAAATACAATTAATTACAAAAATATTCAATGACAGTTCACAAATACAACTACAAAACTGGATCATATTTTTGCATGTTCTTTTTGTTCTGTTGAAGTAAAACTTCTTTGGCCACTGCAGCAGGTATTACTAAAAATATTAAATATAAAATAAAATAGATATGTCATATTGAAATTTAGAGTTTCTTTCAAATATTCTTGATAATATAATTTACAACAATCTGTAATAAAAAGCCATATTTACATGTTTTATAAAGTCTTACAACGTATTACAAATTAAATTTCACGATGAGTACATGTCCACTTAATTTAACAATTGGTACAACAATTGTTGCATTTTTCAATAAACTTAGCAAATTTGTCATAAACCTCTAATTTCATATTTCAATTGTGCTAATAATTGAATTGACTTTGTAATACATTATGTAAATGTTGCATTTTATTTCACAGTAGATTATATTTCCAAGAAATGCAACTCTAAATTGCAATATGACATATTTATTTTATATTTCATCTTTTTATTAATACCTGCCACAGTAGCCAAAGAAATTTATTTCAACCGCGTGCAAAGATTACACGCACTCATTTTTCTATTTAACAAAATAAATTTAATCAACACAGATATTTTTTCCCGCCCGAGAAAGCCCTGGATGCAAACTCTAAACACCATGATGACCATCATGGTCATCATTACCACCGTGAACACCATGACCACCGTGACCACCATGACTACCATGACCACTTTGATCACCATGACCGCCATGACCACCATGACCATCATCACCACCGTGAACACCATGACCACCATGACGACTATGACTACCATGACCCCCATGACCACGGTGACCACCATAACCACTATGACCACCGTGAACACCATGACCACCATAACCACTATGACCGCCATGACCAATATGACCACCGTGAACACCATAACCACTATGACCACTACGACCACCGTGAATACCGTGATCACTATGACCACCATGACCACTATTATTACCATGACCACCATCTACAGACGACACATCCAACACATATAACATTTAGTACGAGACTGCATAAGTGAGTAAATATATAATAACAAATGAATGACTTGACCATACAAACCAAAAAGATCCACCAAACATGCTCCAACCAGTTATTCGATTTTGCTCAAATTTCAAAACGGTGCTTTTTGTCATCTTATATTTCATTATATATGCCATTTACCAAGATTTGCGACAACTTATTTCTCTGCCTTTAAAAAAGCCAAATATGCTGCCATTTTTATTAATTTACGAGTCTAACCATCCATTGTAAACAAAAATGGAGCAGACATATAATATTTTGAAAACTGATATTAAATTAAATAAAAATACTCCAAAAATTCGGATTGAAAATCATTAAATTTAATTCAAAAATTATGTTTTTTAATTGAATTTCTGTTAAATTTTTAAGCATCGAAAAATATGAACTATTTCTATAATGCACCAAAAACCAGTTAATATTTAAAATATGTATGTCATAATCAAATTGTATCGTATATTTGTGGAATATTATATTCGTTTTTTGTACTTCCGTTGCAAAATTCTCATAACGCGCCTAAAGAAGTTTTACTTCAAAAAGATACTTTTTGAAATCGACATGTTTGACAAATTAAAATTGAAAATTATTACATAAAACTATAAATTGTTTTATCAGTTGTAATTTCCCAAGGTCGGTGATAATTCGAAATAATTTTTTGCCAAAAATTTCGAAAGCAAGTATATTGATAAAAGCACGAGGTCGTAGGCCGAGGACTTTTATCAATACCACTTGCTTGAGGAATTTTTCAGAAAATTATGAGAATTTATCAACGAACGAGGGGAATTCGTTTAGAAAATTTTTTGCCATTTTTCATTTATTTATATATTTTTTATGAATTATACGTTGGCCTACTGTGATATCAGTTAATTATTTCAAAATTAGACTGATAATTTTTAATATCCCAGTAGGCCAGACGTATAAATATTTGTTATTAGTATAATTCAAATTTTATTGGTGAAATTGAATGATTTCATTACATTCTAGAGAATTTCATTGGTTTAAATTAAAATAAAACTATCGCAAAACATTTTCAGTATAATTTGTATACAGCCTTACATAGTAACTTTCAAACAAACCAAAAATATACAAAACCAGCATGGTGATCAGTGTCAAAACTATTGAAAAAATAAAAATAAAAAATAGTACAAAAATAACAATTCATTGTTCACAGTAATAACACACTCCACCAACCATTTGCTGCAGTACTGTGCACAACGATCTTCATTTTCAGCCATACAAAACTCAGATAATTTCAGAAATAAATCCTTCAGACTTCGAGTTACGTTGTCAATTTGCTAATGGCCATACACACAAACTTGAAACTACGAGTATTGTTGGTGTTCGGATGTGGTTTTAGGTCTTATGGAGCAAAAAGATCGTATTTTTTTAAAACGAAGTCTGGATTGTTGATATCACGATGATTTTCGTTAAACAAATTAGAAGGTGGGGTTTTCCCAAAAATTGTGAATTCATTTGACATTCTAACGTCTGACACATCACATGTTGGAAAGAAAATATTTCGGCTAAGTGGGGTCGGGCTCTCTAGGCCCCTACCTAGTAACGCTAATGCACAAGAGGCACCGCATCCTTTTTTACAGTTACAAAGTATTATTAAAAGTAACTCTTCTGGTGCACATCACGTACTTCCTGCTTTGATTTCGAAAATATGCTGATTATACAGTCACGCACTATTTCAAATAGAACTGTGTGCGTATACACGCACACAAACACTGAGACATATTCACACAAATCATGACGAAAAAAACAGAGTTTTTGCACCAAAAAAATGCAAAGGGTTTTTGTAACATACCACGCTCAATTTTGAAGTTACAACGTCCATAAAAAACCATTATATAGGTACTTTCAAGTCATAATAGGGTATTCAATTCAACTTGTTCCAACCTAATGGTTACGGGTTGAGGGGCTCGGGTTGGGTGGTCGGAGCACTATAATGCAAACTTGAAACAGTTACATCTTCAGTATTTTTTATCTCAAAGAAAACAAAATGTAACCAAATTTTTTGTTAAAAAAACAAACAAACATTTTCGTGCTGAATACTTGTTACGTATCTTATTTAGTTTTAGAGTTATTTTGAAGAGAAGGTACTTTTTAAGAAATTTGAAATATACATTTTTCATTATCATCATACTTTTTTCAAAAACTGCGTATTCTAATGCAGCTAAACTTCTGGATCTCATGATTAATACTAAAATACAGCTATTTGTAAAAGGATAGCGAAGAATATGAATTTTTTAATTGGAGTTGCTCACCGTTTTTACCAAAAATTGGTTAGTGTCCATTCTCCACTAGTTGGAATTTGTCTCCCATATTTGTAGTTCCATAATGTTCTTCATTCAATGTCAACTTGGTTGAGTAAGAAGAACGGTAAAACGTTTTCATAGAATAAAATAAGACAAAAATTGACACTAAAAATGAATTAAAAATAATTGTGATGTTAAGTCGATCGTCCAAAAACAAATTTTTATCTCACCGCTGGTCGAGTTGGTTAAACGGTTAACCATAAACTCTGATCAGAAGGACGCTGGTTCGATTCCCGATCTTTCGCTTTTCAAAGCAATTTTTCATTCTATTCAATTGAATGCATTCATTTATAGTGTCTTATAATTCTAAACTACATAATGGTTAGATTCATTGCTATCGTATAGATAGAAATCTTAATAAAAAAATCTTGAACGATGTATATTACTCAAGACAAGTTTTATATATTTTAAGTATAAATCTAGTTATTTTAAGTATAAATCCGGTCAACAGCAAGCAAGCAGTGAAAATCATTTAACTTTTTACAAAACTTAATTCATTATCGCTAAACCTACAAAAAAAATAAAGAGAAATTACCTGTGTAGTTTTGTGAAGATCGGCTATATGTGCTCCGTTTTTGATAAGAAAATACGATACCCAAAATTCAAATTAAATAAAGCAAATGACAAACACAAACTTAACTTAAAAAACAATCGTTTAGTAATTTACATACAAATTTTGTAAATTTAACAATTTATACGTATATTTTTCTAACTATTGTAATATTAAATAAAATTAAATATCGTGCTATTTAGTTAATCAATTCATGCAAAATTGCAATCTCAAACAAAAAAAAAATATTATTGTTTAATCTTTTTTCCAGATTATTGCTTTAATTTGAAAACAAAACAGAATTATAGGGCTATTCTGACAGTCGTATTTAGTGTCGTACGACACGACAAAACGAAAATGGTATTCTGACAGTCGGTTCGATACGAAAAATTTCGTTAAATACGACAAAGGTAAAAAAATTGATATTCTGATAGTCGTACGACACGTCTTTATATGTCAAAAACATCAATTTTTGTCGTAGCCATTTTTGGCTACGACTCTCTAGAAAAATTTTTAAATTGAAGAAATGTTTGTTTTAAAATTAAAATAAAATAAGGAAATGATGAAATTAAAGTAATATTTTACTTTTGACACTGTAATTCACCAAATAAAGGATTAATTTTAATAAACATCGATGTTTAAAATCAAACTAAATTTTTATTGTGTTTGTAATTCAATAATAATAAAAGAATCGTATAATTTCTTTGCAAAAGTGAATAAAAATAATCTTTTAATATTTTATTTTTATTTTACTATACAACATTCCGTTTTAAACTAATTTGTATTATTATTAAATATTCAAAATAAACAGAATTGTGATAGGTTTTATCTGTCAAATTACAATTTTTATTATTGGTGAATAATACGGTAGTGGTGAAAAATTTGTCGTTGCGTACGACAGAATACCATTTTAGAGTCGGTACGATACGAAATAATTTTTCAGCGTTAGATACGACACGACTATCAGAATAGCCCTATTAGTTTCGTTAGCTGCAGAAAATATAGATTTTGTTTTTATTAATAACATTTTTGCTCTACCTGATTGATATGATTTACACTTATTTTAATATTATTAAAATTCTTAATTGCATCTAACCCTAGAAACTTGATAATTTATACAAACGATTATTTGAATTTGATATACTATCAAAACGTCAAAACAACAAGGAAAGAAAAATATAACGATAACATATAATCAATAATCAAAATGATTGGTTCAGTATTTCTTGTTTTTACTAATTTCTACCCATTTACCTATTCTTTTATAAAAGAATAACAAATATGAAATTATATTATTTATATATATATATATAAAAATATTACACATTAACTAAAAATTGTTTCTTTTTATAAATCTACAGTTAAATTAATTAGTTATTTAGTATATATCATTTGAATGCATTAAACTGATTTGATGAATTTAAATAACTATTATTTGTTTGGGATGTTCCAAAATTACCGAATACTGTTTGATTCTGTACAGGAATGTTTTGGAATGCATTCGGTTGTGTTTGATTAGGAAATTGCATTCCGCTACCACCAGTTAAATTATTATTTGTAGCTGGAAAGAAACCGTTACCTAATTGTTTATTTTGTATACTTGGCATTGGTGATAGATTTATATTGCCACCATCCTTTTTACTAAGGCCTTTTGTTGGACTTTGATTTTTCAATTGGTTCATTGAAAGTGTGGGTCCACTATTTTTATTTGTTTTACCAGAAAGAAGATTATCTAAATCGATTTTAAGAGAACCAGAATTTGTCCATGTAGAACCTACCGGCGTTTGTACATTGGACTTTTCCGTTTCTGTTAGATTTGTGTTTTCTGGTTGAAGTAGAGAACCATTTGTTGGTTGTAGGATATCTGTAAAGAATAAATTAGAGATAATTGGATTAAATTTCAGCGATAAATATTTTTGTTCTTAAATAAAAAATGGTGTGAAATCTGGATTACAAAATGTCGCAATACAAATACCTTTCATCACACATAAGTTAGGCCCAACAACAACATGATTTTTGAGGTGTTGATAAATTTTTGTTTTAAACCTTTGTGGGTTGAAGCCACTCAAAACTATTGCTTGAAACAAAAAAGTCCTTTTGGATTTCGTCAGTGATCGCGTCAGATCTCACCAGTTTGACTGTTTGTAATAATCAACTGACAGTGTTCTAGTCAAATCAAGTTTTGATGTAAAATTTTGAACCCGAACTCTTGGCACCACAACTGGCACTCATTTTTCAAAAAAAATTCAAAATTTGACAGCAATTAAGAGATGATAAAAAGTTCTTCTATAATTCAAACAATATTAGACAGAACAATATCAAGTAAATATTAAGTGCCATCCTATATGGTAAGGCTTAATACTACCGTCCTTATCCTGCAAAAAAAGTAAAAATGGCTTACAGCTTGTTAAAATGGCTTCTTAAGCCTAGAAAGAAAATCTATCATTTGGCAGTTATTCTTTCTGAATTTGGCGTTTTTTAAGTACAAATTTCAAGGAAAATACAAATTTCAAGAGTTTCCATAAGTCTATAGCTAAAATTCTTTGAACTGCTTTTCAAATAATGAGTTTTTCATCAAAATTTTTAGAATATCAATTTATGTTAAAGTTTTGCAGTAGTCCATTTCTCCGATGAAAAAATTGACTAAAATATTTCAATTCATTCTGCTATCCTACTTGAGTGAATTTTGAAAAAAATTGTGTTGAAAATCAAATATAAATCAATCAAATATTTGTTTTTCAATAATAACTTTTTCGTAATTTAATTTTTGTGGAAGAAAATAAAGCAAAACAAAAAATAATATTTCAGCTAAAAACGTTAAAATTTCAATTTCATCCCCATTTTCAAGAAATGGGCCACGGCAAAAAACGTAGAAATCCGGCTTTTAAATTTTTTTCCAAGACTGCTGCAATGCTAGGTAGGAGTGAAGTACTTGACTCATTTTCCAATGCTTTCCAAAATAATTGCTTTTCCTGAATGGTTTTGCAAATACTGTTTTAATTAATATAATATTATATCTAATTGATTTCGGTATATTGTGTTTATTTAATATTTTTTTAATGTTAAAAATTGAGCAATTCAGAAAGTTTCACTAAAACTGTTTTGATGTAATTCTGAGAAAAAAGGTTTGTACCAAAAAAGTTAGGAAATCACTAAATAACGTGGATTTGGTTTAAAAGAAAAACAAAATTATGCTTTTTCATATACCAAAATGGTCGTTCTACAATACATGTTTAAAAAATTTAATTTTCGTTTTAAAATGCAAACATCTTTTCGGGTAACCTCGGTATAAAAATTAGCGAAATGTCTTTATATTATCCGCCACAGACAAACAAAAACATGGTAGACATGGGTTTCTTATGTATATATGAGCGATTTCAGACAAGTTCAGCAAATTTTTGGGAAATTTTGATTTGACGCCTTTTAATTTTGATTTTTTTGTGTTTACAGATAGTCTTTCATAAATAAAAAATACAAATTCTCTTAGAATTTTTTTTCGACCAGGGGTCTTCCAGGGTGCCCCTCAATTTTTGTGAGTTTGTGATGTGAGTGCATTTTGACGAGCGATTGTGGAAAAACTACCCAATCGATTTTCATAAATGATATGTCGTTGAATAGGTATTAGAACAAAGATTTTAAAAATGTACACTGTTAAAATGATTTCTGAAATGAAATAATTTTTAACGATGTAGTAACATAAGAAAAAAACTTTAAAGATGGCGCAGCCTTTTTTTTTTTTTTTAAACTAAATTGAAGCTTATTTTATATCTAACTAATTGTGAAAGTTTAGGACACGCGTTTTTTTTTGTTTTAAAGATATAATTCGTTTTGCATACGATACGACGGTCGGGAATCAGTTTTTTTTTCTGAAGAAAAATTATAAAAATGGTGTTATAAACTAAGAGATTGTATTTTAATTTTAATTATCAAATATTTTATTATTAAATAAACTTTGTAAAATATAATAAAAATTACATATGTACAATAAAGAAAGTATGAGCAATTTCAGTCAAGTTCATCAACATTTTGCGACATTTTGACTCGACCCTTTTTAATTTGGTTTATTTTTTATTTATAGATAGCCTTTGATAAATGAAAAATACGACTTCTCGTAGAATTTTTTTTCCACCAGGGGCCTTCACTGGGTGCCCTTGAATTTTTGTAAGTTTATCATGTAGAGTTCATTTTGACAAACGACTGTAGAAAAACTGCTTAATTGATTTTCATAAATTATATGTCGTTGAATAGGTGTTAAAAAGAATTTTTTTCAATTGAACATTGTTAGTTTTTTAATCCTATTTAACGGTGTTACATAAGAAAACAAAATTAAAAGATGGCGCTAGCATCTATGCCCACTTTTTTTATTTTTTTTTTTAAATAAAATTGAAGCTTGTTTTTATTTAATTAACTGTGAAAGTTTAAGATAGGCGTTATTTTTGGTTTTAAAAATAAAACACTTGGAGTATATAAAAGTAGGGCAAAACGGTTCTTCTCCTCGGTTGCTAATTTAAAGGTTTTTAAAACAACGTCATTCATATTTCTTTTTCAAAATCTGATATTTGAAAAAGAAAAACAGATTTTGTTCTTCAGTACACCGTTAATCCCATTAAAAGAAGTTTTTTTTAGATATGCATGATTGAAAAATTTGAAAACCCTACTTTTAATTTTAAGTGAGTATAGGGGTAAACTAATATGGATTAAAAATAAATAAAAACCATCTTAAGGATTTTAAATTATATATGGTTGTAATTAAGACAAAGATTTTAAAAGGTTGAACAGATGCTGAGGTTAACAAATGTAGAGTAATTATATTTGATCATAAAAAATAGGCGTATATTATAATCTTTAATGATGCCTGCAATACTATTTTAAATCCCATTTTTGTTATATAAATCATGTTTGAAATTGGTCACTATCAGTTTAATTCTATTACTTTAACAAAAACTTTCAAAATTTAATTTTTCTAAAACGAGTGAATATAAATAAATGCGCTAAACCATTTTCAAATTCTAAGTGTTCTTCAAATAAAAGAAAAATCACAGAGAATGTTCGACAACATTTAGATGTTCTTGGGATTAGTGCAATGGAGCATAGGCGAATATGTTCATCTTGTTATTTTAGTTTAACAAAAGAGTCAACACTTCCGTCTGGTTCAGATTTATCAACATCACTAATATATATAATTTGTATGATATTTTAAAAAGTTTATTCAATAATAAAATATTTGTAATTTAATGTTAAAACACAATCTTTTACTTTATGATTCCATAATAACATAATACGAACATAATACTTCTCCAGTCAAAAGTTCCTAAATAGATTTAATTATTTACACGGCTTTTATGTTTGCAGTCGAGACTGTCAAATTATTTTTTATAAGAGTGACAAGTGATTACTAAAAGTGGTAAATAAACATTTCATTTTTTTATGCCATCTAATACAAAGAAAATAATTGCAGAAGTGTTTTCCTATTCAAAAGAAACTTCTGTTTGTAAAATAAGTAAATCATTTTCAAACAATTGTATTTATTTTCTTTATTGAGCATATATAATTTTTATAATACAGTGAAACCTCCTAATGCGACCACCCCTTCATTCTGACCACCTCCTTAAATGGACCACTTTTTTACAGTCCCAACACATTAGCCATACAAATTTGTTCTAAAAATTATCTTTAACCTGACCACCTCCCTATTCTGTTTAGCGACCAGTGTATTTGGAGTTATGCGAATTAAATCAACTCCTTTAATATGACCAAAAATATTTTTTTTTAAATGTAAACAGAGAAATACATCTTCTTTTTTTACTCTTTAGTCTCTTCTGTCCACTTGTCAAATCGTCATTGAATACGCTCGTCCTGACTTACATATTTATTGTCTCCACGGATACTAATACATACTAACACATATCCACCTTCTTGAGGTAAGTGCCGGTGATACAGTTATAATCGTACCATCGCTGTCGAAAAAAGAAACAAAGAACTTTGTTGTAATGGATGAATCTGTGGATGTATGTGAGCCACCAGATACAGATGAAATTTTCCACGCAATTGTTAATGAAGTGAGAGCCGAAAATTCAGACCCGGTTGTGGGAGGTAGTTCTGAGGAAAGTGAAGAAGAATCGTTAGAAAATGAAAAACCTCTGCCAATATATTCTGAAATCACCAACAGTTTAGCAACTTTAAAACAATAAGGAGTTAATATGAATGAACTTCACTTCGAACCCAAAATAGTCGCTAAACTTTTAAAGGGGTTAAACATCAACAAAGACACAGGAGTGGACAATATTCCACCCATTATTTTAAAAACCTTTTCCAAAGAACTTGCACCAACTTTGACTAAAATATTCTACCAATCCTACAAATCTGGTATATTTCCCTCGTGCTGGAAGTTGGCAAATATCCAGCCCGTCCCCAAAAAGGAACCAAAATCCGATATATCAAATTATAGGCCAATAGCTTTACTATCGGTCCTATCCAAAGTCTATGAGCATTATATTAATACACACATTTCAAAATTTCTGGAAGAAAACCATTTAATATCCGACAGCCATTACGGTTTTCGAAACAAAAGATCAACTACCGATCTATTAAACTATGTAGCGCATTGTTGGAACAGCATACTCGATAAAGGTAGTGAAACATACGTTATCGCTTTAGACATCTCCAAGGCATTCGTTTGAGTCTGGCATGCCAACTTCATCCACAAGCTCGTTGCGTATGGTTTTGCCAATGTTGTGAAGCTGATTCAAAATTTTCTATCCAACCGATACATTTCGGTAATCTTAGCCGGATTTTTTTTTGAGTCTAAACTAATTAACGCTGGTGTACCTCAAGGCTCAGTATTATCCCCAACCCTATTTTTGATTTATATCAACGAATTGTTGAAAATCACAAGCAACCCAATAAATAGTTTTGCAGATGATAGTACTCTGCACAAGTCGTTCGAGCCTCTTTCTTCAAAAGGTAAAATGCACGAACGAATTAATCCCGCCCGGAAAGACGCTGCCATAAACGTGAATTAAGACCTAAAAAAAGTCGCCGATTGGAGTGACCAAAACCTGGTCAATTTCAAGTCTACCAAAACACATCTGTTGATTGTTTCCAGATTAAAGACCGAGTTCCCCAAAGATATTTTATTCAGTATGTGTGATGAACCAATAGGTGAATGTAAAAACATTCTTTTACTGGGAGTCACAGTTTCAAATGGCCTACTCTCGAACGATCATGTAATGGCGATGGCAAAAAGCACGTCTAAAAAACTTGGCCTCCTTAATAGATGCAAAGAAATTTTCACTCCATACCAATTGCTCCATGTTTATAAGTCCTATATTCGTCCCTGTATGGAGTACTGTTGTCATGTTTGGGGTGCTGCTTCTGTTTCCATCTTGGCCCTTTTTTGGACTCTGTTCAAAAACGGGCTATACGAATTGTGGGTGATCGAGCTTCGACATCAAAACTTGATTCCCTACAACATCGTCGCACTGTTGCTGACCTCGTTGTTTTTTACAAATATCGTTATCAACAGTGCTCAGATGAAATCAGCGGCATCATGCCTCAAACTTATTCTTACCCCCATTCCACTCGGCAATCGGCTACCGCAACCAGTGAAACGTTCGAGATCCCGCGATGTCATACTGGCAGATCGCAGAAAGACTTCTTTGTCCGAGCTGCATACAAATGGAATAGCTTGCCAGAACCCTTAGTCTCATGTGGTTTCAACCCGCAGAGGTTTAAAAAAAGCGTTCATCAACACCTTGAAACTCCAGTTGTTGTGGAACCTAGGCTTTTAAGACCTGTGCGTTGGTGTGACACATATTCTAAACTCTATTATACAGCACTTTTTGTTAAAAAAAAAAGATAAATAAATGTCCCCAAATGGTAACATCAATTGTTCAAACAGAAAATATTTTTCAGTCATATTTAGTTGAGAAAAAGACGTTTGTTTTATTTACCATTTGTCAAAACTTCTACAAAACGACCAAACTCCTAAAATATAATTTTGGTCAATATTCAGAGAAGTTTCTTCATCCCGACCACCTCCGTAATATGACCAGAAATTTACAGTCCCATAAATGGTCGCTTTCGGGAGGTTTCACTGTACTTTAAAAAGTTCATTTAATAATAAAATATTTGATATTAAACATTAAAAAAATCCCTTAGTTTATAACGCCATTTTTTTAATTTTCCTTCAGAACAAAAAAAACTGATTCCCGACCGTCATAAGCACAACGAATATTATCTTTAAAACAAAAAATAACGCGTGTCCTAAAATTTCACAATTAGTTAGATATAAAATAAGCTTCAATTTAGTTTAAAAAAAAAAAAAGAGGCAGCGCCATCCTTAAAGTTTTTTTCTTATGTTACACCGTTAAAAATTATTTCAAAAAATGAAGTGTACACTTTTAAAAACTTTGTTCTAATACCTATTTAACGACATATGATTTATGAAAATCGATTGAGTAGTTTTTCTACAATCGCTCGTCAAAATGCACTCACATCACAAAAATTGAGTGGCACCCTGTGAAGACCCCTGGTCGAAAAAAAAATTCTAAGAGAACTTGTATTTTTTATTTATGAAAGACTATCTATAAACAAAAAATAATCAAAATTAAAAGGAGTCAAGTCAAAACGTTGTTGAATCTTCGTGAAATTGCTCATATGTATAATTATCATTCAGTTTTTATACTAAATAATAATATACATATCTACATAAGAAAACTCATATTACAGTTTCATTAATTTTTTTTGTCTGCCTGTGCCGGATAATATAAATAAATCTCTCGACACGATTGACATTTTTTTAAAGATATATTTGCGACACTCCTTTACACAAAGCTTTTATCACTACCGCACACTCTCAAAACGATTTTTTAATCACTATATAATATTTGACAGATATGTTGATCAAGAAAGATTGCAGGTGTATGCAGGGGCCCTATGGAGAAAAGATGCAAAGCTAATCAGCTTCCAATATTCACCACGGTCACTCGCAACAGCGGCATAATTACCATGACAGCCGTTTTTTTTAAGGTCGTTCATTACGTCCGTCTCCAATTGTAGTCGTGGTATAACTTGCGGTCGTCCACTCCCTGGAGTTCCAAACCAAACAATCCTGTAGAACGGATACAACCTCTTATATCAAGAACATTGTTTTATTGTGTTTAACGTGCAGTTTAATGTTCTCTTGATCTTCATCTATTTTTGTGCAAATAAATAAATATTATTACAATCAAACGAGCCAACGTAAAATCAAGTTCTAGAAACTGTTATTAAATAAAAGCAAAAAATATAATATTTGATCATGTCGATTCTAAAAATATGTATAGATTGTGACATCATTGTAATTGGTTGGTTGGTTGGTCAGTATAATTGGAATGGTTTTTAACTTGCAGTGGTTTTATGTGTAATAAAGTATAACTTGGTACTCCTAATACTAAACATTTGTTAAGTAAATTTTCAATTGAAATTAAGAAAATACTCAAAATTGTTCTTGATAGTGTTCATGGTTTGAGTGGGGTTTTGTCCGGAATGTATGGTTGGAATGAACCAACTAAACTCAATTATTAACTTAACTCACAAAAGCACTGTCAAAACCAATCCAAGCTGCCATAATGCTTACCATCTAGATAATGATGAAAGGGTATCGCCGTTACAACAAACAACATCTCAATTGAAAATAAAGAATCAATTAATTATTGTACTGCTAAAGAACGACGTGTAACTCGGTCGATTACCAAAGCAGCAACCGTTGAAAAACCATTTATTGAACTTACTACACCGAAAGGTAGTGTAAATAGGAATATTCTACTCCAATATTGGTAGCTCCACCAATATCGAGCTTACAGTTTGATGCCATTACTAATACACCATTGATTACAAAGTCTCAACTGGTTGAAGAAGCAAAACGTTTACCACTTTCAGCACAAACTCCTATAACAACAGAGGGTAGTAATGAAGGGTACACGGATCACTATAACCTGTCTGATCTTTATCAAATAAAAGCAGCATCACCAAGAAAGTGGCCCCTTGTTAGTAGAGTTTCGCGGTGTTTCCAAGGAACAATTTGAACTATTCTTAAAAACTGGAATGAAACTGGATAAGGCAGTGTGCATTAATCTATCACATAATCAAGAAAATATTATGAACTATGATTGCTTATCGTTCAGAATAAGTCTTACAGAAAAACAATTTTACGATGCGTTAAACTCTAAGTTATGGCCAACAGGACTTTTAGTTAAAGAATTCAACTAGTCGTCAAAACTTTTCCCAATCGGGCCAAAAGAAAAACCTTGGATAACATCCGATCAAAAATATATTTATACTAACAGCAGGAAAAAACGACAACACTCTAATAGCTCAAATGCGAATACTCTAAAGTCCAATCAAATATGCACATTATACTATCAAAATGTTAACAGAATGCTATCAAAAGCTTCAAAATTTTACAATTTTTTAGTTCAAACTAACTACTTAATATACGTCATCTGTGAAACATCATTAAACCCAGGCATTCTAAGTAAGGAATATTTCGGCAAAGACTACGTTGTATATAGATGTGACCGTTCATTGGCAATAAGTTCAAACCAATCTGGTGGTGGTGTACTTGTTGCTGTACATTCTATGCTAAATAGAGCGCCTGTAAACTTAATTCTATCCTCAATTGAGCAAACATGTGTTAAAATTAATTTAAACAATAAAATGAATCTGTAGATTTATGCTGCATATATTCCACCACAATCTGGTTTTGAATACTATGATGACTGCATCAACACTATTGATCAATTATTAAAAAAAACTAACCCTTTGGATCTAATTTTAGTTCTAGGTGACTTCAATTTGCCTAAAGTTATATGGCGCTATGAACCAACGATGAATTGTATGCTGCCTTGCAATGTAACATCTGATTCTGAGAACTTGTTTCTAGATGCAATGTCGAGCTTTGATCTTAGACAAATAAACAGTACAGCCAATGATCGCAACAAATATTTAGATCTTATTTTCACAAACGAAATGGAACTTCTTAGAATCACCGAATCCATTTGTCGTAAATGACATTAACCACAAGTCCTTGGAAATGGTATTTGAATTTAAAAACCTTATAACACAATCTTGTGTTCAAGATCAAGAATATTATTACAACTTTAACAAAGCCATTCACGGCTTTGAAGGGCTGCATCAATATTTGAAGGAAATTAAGTGGCATGAACTTCTAAAAAGTCAAGATATAAATGATGATTCTAGTAAATTTGACTGTAGGTTTTGAAAATTTTATACCACTGGAACGAATGAATTCTAAAAATTATCCTCCTTGGTTTGGTGAACACTTAATAAACCTAAAAAATAGAAAATCAAAAGCATATGTTAAAATGATAAAGAGTTAATCAGTCCATGATAAGGACATATTTTGCAAAGTAAGTAAAAAATTTCAAACACAATTTAAAGTCAAACATATGTTATATCTAGATAATATACAATACAACATTTGCTATCCTGCAAATATGACATATAATAGCAAATGTTCATCTGATAGAAAAATAATAGTAAACATGTTTGCTGATTTTTTTCAAACGGTTTACCAACAAAATACCAATAAGGTGCACAATATATAGATTTAAGTTCTAATGAAACCCTGAATATAAATATACCAATTATCAAGGAAGATCACATAAAAATGGCACTTCTTGAATTTGGTGAGGGATGTGGGCCTGACAAGATACCATCAGGTTTCTTAAAAACATTTGCGGAAGTTTTAGTTAATCCATTGTGTCACTTGTTTAATGTCAACAAGATCTCCTAATCAACGGGAGTTTTTACCGATACATGGAAAATTTCTAAAGTAACACCGATATTTAAATCTGGTAAAAGAGACGACATTACTTGAATATCATCAATTCCAAAATTGTTTGAACTAGTTGTATGCAACAGCTTTCAAGAAACTTTAGCTCATCATATATACTTCAACCAACGTGGATAAACAAAGCAGATCAACTTCTACCAACCTTGTTGAATTATCCAGTAATATTATAAATGAACTCGAAAAACGCAATCTAGTTGACGTAGTTTGTACTGGTTTTAGAAAAGCATTTGATTCTATCTCTCATAACATAGCCATAAATAGTCTTCGTGCTTTTGGTTTTTCTAACAAATTTATTAAATGGTTCAGCTCATATTTATTAAATCGCATACAATATGTTGCAATCAATAATATACAGTCACTTATAAGTCACAGAAAATGTCACTTCAGGTGTTCCACAAGGGTCTCCTGGGACCATGGATTTTTCTAATCATTATCAATGACATAAATGAAGTGGTCAAATACTCATCTATACTCATGTTTGCCGATGATTTAAAAATCTTTCGTACTATTGAAGATCAGACCGACACTTACAAACTACAAGAAGATATCGATAGACTTAACAATTGGTGTGACCAACACTCACTAATATTAAATAATGATAAATGCAAGATAATGTCATTTCTCCGTAAAACTAACCTAATAAAATTCACATACAATATTAACAAAACGGAATTGAAAAGGGCCAGCGAAATCGTAGATCTAGGAGTAACGTTTACCACTAATATTAGCTTTACAATCCATATTGGCAAATCCAATCATAAATGCAATTCACTGTTTGGGTTTGTTAAACGAAGGACGGGTGAATTTTCCGACACATCAACACTACTCTCACTGTATTTTGCATATATTAGATCTCAAGTTGAATACGCGTCTGTTGTCTGGAACCCATATTACGCAAACCATAACAAAAGAGTCGAGAAAATTCAAAATAACTTTTTAATATTTCTATTATACAAAGATGGCTGGCATTACGAAGGAAATTTACCCTACCATTGAAAATGTAGCCAATTTACCACCATATAAGGCCAAATGTGAAAAGTACAACATATGCAGCCTTCAAAATAGACGTATATTGTTAGATGCTATGTTTATCAGTAAAATTCCGGTTCCGGTTAAATCTTTGCGTCATCATCATCTTCTGGAGCTGGAACACCATTCCACAAATTATGGCGATAACAATCCCATAAATAGACTAATCAAATCTTTCAATATTGCTGAAGAACTGTTCACTCAATTGGAAGATCAGTCCACACCGATGTCAATAACCAAGCCGTAGTCAACATATTAACTGAAGAGAGCTTCACTCCATTTTGTAAGTTTTTGAAACGCCAGTGTGCAGAAATAATAATTATTTGAACGATACAATATTTCAACATCTGAAAAACTTGTTGAAAAGTAATGCTGCAAGAATGAATCACTAACGCAAACCACGAAAAAATCTGATAGAAACTCAAGGAACGTTACAACAAATGATTAGTTTAATAAACTGATCAACAAACGCTGTTATTTCTTTCATCATTGTCACTTTCTATTTGCATCTCAAAAAAGGTTTGTTAAAAATATTTGAAAAAACAGTAAAATTTATTTAATTAAGTATTTTTATATCTTTATAAAGACAGATAAAATTAAAAAAAATCAAATGGGAACTTAGATAAAGGAAGTGTTAGTGAAAGTGTAGTGGCCACTCTCCTATAATAAAATAAGAACGAAAATAATATTTTGGACGCATACAAATTAATCAGAAAGGAAAGAAAATTTTTTTTCTATTGGCCGGTAACAAGAAAGATAAAATTTCTTTTTAATTGTTAGCCGTAAAACTTTCTTACTTTTAAATTAAAATAACCCTTTTTTATAATCTTCCATTCAGTTTGTGTTTCTTTTGTATTTCCAATTTCATTGATTTTTCATTGTCGTACTACTTTCGCATGAAAACTGCTGTCGTACTTTTGTTACAGAGGAACATTGTATTGTGTAGTGTGGAATTTTAGACCTTGACGAATTTCAGTAACTCTACCTGCAATCTCTGCCTCAACAAAATGTTAGCAGGATAAACCAACAGCTTAGCATTAATTTCACCAAAATAAGGTTTTAATTCCAATCTCATTGAGCTTACCATTGCTTTGCTTTGCCACCACTACATTGAAAAAAAATAAACCTGACATATTTTTTCTTACTGAAACAATTATTAGTTGCATAATCGAATACCCAGCTACGAATTGGAACATTCTTTTTCTGTGTATTTGTTCGAAATTCACTTTTATGTATGAGAATTAAGGCTTACGAGTTTAACTCTAAACACCATAATTCTCTAGGACTGAAGATCTCAGGTGTTAATGAAACCATGCTTATAATAGGAATATACAGAGCCTCACACTTTCTCCACGTAGTTCTTTTCTATAAACTATCGTCCATTCTCGACCAATTTAGTGCAGACTATCCCAAAGCATAGCTAGTCATTCTTGAAGAATTTAACATACATAACAAAGAATGGCTGAAATACTCATCACTGGGTCAGCACAAAATGGACAATCAACGTTTATCATCGACGTTTATATACGTAACAAATAATTCTGAAGGCCAAAAACAAATATAACCGTGTGCTCTGACAGTATTGATACAGAGACAGAAAGGTTTAGAAATTGTTTTAATTTTGCGGTATTAAGCTTTATCAAAGGGTTGGTTTGTTGATAAAAATATTAAAATCTCGTTAATTTAGTTTGCCTTGTTTTAGCCCTAGTATTAAAGTTATTTTCTCCAACACCTGATAAAGGTTCGTTAATATTTCTACTCACAGCAAACCACAATTTAAAATAATTAAATTAATTTTAGAACCAAAAAATTTATTCCAAATAAAAAATTAATTACAATTGCAAAAAATATATTTCAATCTTATTCTAAACTATGAAATATTTGTTCACAAAGAATTAAAATTTGTGATGCCAGTTTTCTGCACTCTTCATTCGGTTCATAACGAAATATATTTGTCTGAATTGAATTTTTCAACCATTCTTGAATTTCAAAAAATTCTTCCGAAAACTCAGAGATTACAATTTCAACAGGAACCACTACTAATATCATAAAAATTAAATACATACAGCACCAACGTATTTCTGATTCAATATTAAAACGTAGAATTGTTGTTAAATTTAATATTTCACGAGCAAATTTTACAACAATCGGACAGTTCTCGGAACATTGTAATATTGTTACAAGGGTATGTAAAAATGCTAATATTAATTCATTTTCAGGATCATATTTTAGCTTAGCATCTTTTGAATAAGTTAACTGTTTCTTTCCAAAACCGGATATCAATGGAAAGAAAAACCAACCAGCAACATTTGAAAATTTATTTATTTGTGAATTTTGAAACGGATTTGTTCGTTTTTTGTAATATTTTGTTTTCGTTTCTAATCGATTTTCTATAATAAGATTAGCTTCCATTTTTCGTGTAAGTGCTGATTTTGTTTTTAGTTTTAAAATGGGTTGGTTTTTATTTTCGATTTGATTCGGTATTTTTGTATCAATTTTAGATAATATTTTTGCAGTTTCTGATAGAATATTTAACATTAAGATTTTTTTTCCAATTGCATATTTTCCAATATCTGAATTTATTTCATCACCTAAATATGATGAGATTTCTTTTGGATATATACAACAAATTTTGATTAAGCTATTTATACGATATTTATCGAAATTTTCCATATGAAATCGCATTTCAATTGAAATTAATAATTTCGTTAAATCAATTCCGATTTTAGGATCTTGGCTTGGTAATTGCATTTCGATGAGATGTTCTAATTGTTTAATAGTTTCGGTAAAAATATCTGGATCTTCACTTGAACCTAACGCATCAAATACGTCAATAAGATATTTTGGTTGTTTTTTAGCTTGAATCGTTACATCATTTGACATATCGAAAGGAACTAAATCATCATCAGAATCTATATCATCAGGATTTACATTATTTTTTGATTTAATTAATTCTTTACTTTTAAGAACAACCATCTCTAATTTATTATCAACATTTACTAACATATTTTTCGGTTTGTTATAATTTAATATTTGATGATTAATAATATCGACATTTTCTTCAAGAAAAATCGAATTTATCGCACAGTCCAGAATATTTTTATTCCGGCTTGAATCGTCGATATTAGAATAATTTTTTAAAAACTTACATTTTTGTGGAAAGTTTTGCAATTCACTTACAATCAATTTATTTTTTTCAGAATAATTAGAATAATTAAATTTCAATGGCTCCGTTTCAGATGGATCAATTAATTTTAAAATAATTTCAGTTGTAATCATTCCCAAACATTTTAAATTATTATTTGTTGATTTTAAGTAATAGGGAAATCCTTGAAATAATTTTAATTTTATATCGTTTTTTAACTTATCGTTGCATTTATAAATATTCATATTGCATAAATATTGAATCGATAGAATTAATAGTTTTGATATATAAATTCGTTGATCGAATCCTGTTTTTATTATACTTAAATCAGACGACCATATTTCTAATAATTCGTTTAATAAATTTATTAATATTTTATTATTTTCTTCGTTCTTATCGTCTGATATAATAGATAAATACAAAACTAGATTTTCTATTAATTTTGGATTATCAAAATACATTAATGAAGGAATTTTTGTTGTTAAAACATAATTCCAATCATTTGATACTAAAACTGCATTATCTAAGATCATGTATATATTTGAATATTCCTTTAACAGCATTACACTTATAATTTCAATTGATTGACGTTTTAATTTTATAAAAATATTATTAATTAAATGTTTTAATTTAATGTCTTCTGCCCAATAGGAAAATATAGTGAGAATATTTTTTAAATGAATTGATTGTTGATTTAAATTATAATTTGTTATAATTTTATTAAATAAGTTTGCTAAAAAAATTATGTTAAATATTTCCATTTTTTCAATTGAATTAACTTCGGAAATAAAATGTAACGAGCATAAAAGATTTTTCAGTAGTATCCGACAATATTGATTAGGATAAAATATTGCATTCATTTTTCCATTAGTTATATTACTAATTTTTGTCGGAACATTGATTAACAATTTAATAAATTCATTGATATCAGTATCTAGAAGTGATAGATCAAACTTTGAACTGTTTTGATTGTTATAGCTAATATCAACAAATGAAAAATAAAACGTGGAGTCATCGTTAATCATATTGGTAAGAATTGATTGCATAAAATTATTTGTGATTTGATTACCGAAATCCTTTGTTAAAACCTCAAGTTTTTCAATAGTAAATACATAACTATGATCTTTTCTGAAAATTTCAAGTATATCGTGAAAAGATTTACTATAAATATCATCCGGAAATAAATTATTTTTATTCAAACATTCCACTATTATTTCAAGTAGTGATCCAAATTCATTTCTTCCTATTGTTTTCCAATCAATAATAAAATCTTCATCATAACGTTTAAGCTTCTCCGGAGTAAGTGGTCCAGGTAAAATTTCATTAATCTCTTTTACTATTTTATTGAGATCTTCAATGTTGGTTGAAGTTAACTGGAAAATTCTCTCTTTTTTATTTCTTAGGTGTTTCACAAACTCCAGTGTGGTTGATTCAACAGTTGTTATAGGTTCGTTTTTTGTTGAAGAAGCTGCAAAGCGAAAATTTTTTCCCAATTTATGAATATACTTCTATCATTTTTTAATTTTATATATAACATGCAAGAATACAAAAAATACTCTTACACTATCAAATTAATAAGACTAGGACATTCGGACGAACGACAACGACAATTGTTTTCATTTCCAGCATTTAATCATAATACATACTAGATAATTAAGTTTGTTGTCTGATTCAAACAGTTTATTGAATTTTTTTAACTATACATAAATTAGTATAATTGGATATATTTATATAAAGATGTTTGGCTTTACCACAATAAATAATAAAATCCCGATATTTATCCATATTTGGTGGGGATGGTTTTCAATATTTTGTTCTAATTGATTTTAACACATGTTCGATAATTTTATGAACGTAGCAATATTACAATTTTTCATTGTTGAAACTACAATCCGGTTCTTTCTATCGTTTTTTAAAACTCTACCCGTACTGAAAACAGGTTCAAAATGTTATGAAACTGATTTTGAAAAAGAAATTGTAGGAGTAACGCAAATGTGCCATGACCTTGGAGAGTGAGCTACCAGATGTAGAAATCAGCGAAAATGGTATACTCAACAAACTAAAAACACATTAAATTAATAGAGGACGTTCCTCCTCAAATAAAGTTTGATGCATTATTTATAGAACAGCACCAATGATAGAACATTATGTGAGATATATACATGTGAGTAGATTTTTTTTAGATGAGCAACAACTCAAGGTTGATTCTTCATGATTCATGATTCTTCAAAAGTTGTCCATAATAGTTTAAGCATTTTATCGGCGGAATTTCTACGGTCTAATTGATCGATTTTATGTCTAAATATTTTAACTGAGTAGATATTATAGACCAAAATCATCCCATGCGTCATAAAAAGTACAAAAAAGTACAAAGGGAAATCTAATCTCAAATGATTGGACGTAGTCTGCTATTCAGATAAATCACCACATTAAAAAGTTGCCTCAATTACACTTTTAGGAATATTTAGTCAAAGAATTTTAAACTCGAGTGGAGAAAAACTACGCTTTTATCTCATGTTTCTCCTAATATACTATTTTGCCCAAACATTTTTTATTAATATTAATTTTATAGAACTTAAAACCCAAACAAAAATGCTTGGCCTTACTCTGTGCGTCTGTACCATCGATTCTCGGGAGAATCAAGAATAATTTTACAAGAATAATTTTAAAATTTGAACTTATCCTTTAGATCTCTTCTATATGAATTTTCTACACAAATTGACTGTTTAATTCTTGGCAAGTTATGAATTAAACAGTCGATTTGTGAACCTGAACCTTCTTCTCCAAAAATTGTAAATCTAAGTTAAGGTTCGTCATCGACGAAAGTTGACGATCGTTGATCGGATAGTTCAGGAAAGTTTCTTGAACTTGAAAAGCCGTTTAACCACTGAATCAAAAGTTTCGAAATACCGATTCTATGGCAGATCGGTGATACGGGTTTTTCCTTCACTAAAACCAGGCAATGCTGGTGATTAATCCAATTCATTGCTAAACTGATGGATTTAGTTAAACTTCCAACACTGCATAAATATCAAGTTGCTCACCAACACGGTTTCAAGAAGGGACACAGCACAATTGTAACTGCACTACACAAATATAATACAAAAGGGTCTGCATCAAATGAGACCGAATCATTAAACAATGCTCAGTGCTCGTGGTCGCCAAACGTATGTAGAATTTAGAAACGAAAATTACTAAACACTGCACAGAAAAGCAGTTCGAGACTAAAAAGATTATAAGGAAAACATAATAGTTGATGGCCATTAGCCACCCACGATCAGTGAACTCATCAGAAAGGAGTCGTTTCCTTAGTAACTAACATCAAGGCTTCCTTAGTAATTAATATAAAACACATCAAGGTTCAAAAAGGAGTTAAAAATATATTTGATACATTCGTTATAAAATGTATGTCGTTTGTTATACAATTGTATTGTTTTATTTATAGGGTCATTCCAAAGTGACTAACGTAACATTTATACCGAAATTCACAACTTTGTTTCCTTATAACTAAAATTGTAAAGATCATTTTAAGTACTTGTTGACTTTTTAAAATGTAAATCGAGTTTATTTATCTAAATCAGAAAGCTTTTTATTTAAATTAAATTTTTTAGATAATTTTTTTAATTAAAAATGTAAATGTGACTAACGTAACATTTTTTATACCATTAATTTAACAACTAAATTATGAACCAAAATTCTCTAGATGTTGAAAATGTACATAAAATTTATTGATAAGTTTCTTCAATGTAATTAATGTATTTTTTAAAAAAGCCAATAACTTTTTAAAAAATTTATTAGTTTTTCATAAATTGACGCTTTTGATTTAAATGATGTGTGACTAACGTAACACAAAAGAATTCATGTATTTAGAATGCTTACCTCATTTATTTGGAAAGCAAAGCAGTCCAATTCAGACACTCCAAACTTTAGCTTACAGAAAATAAAAAGTCTAAAACAATTCAGTTTATTATATTTGTGCTATGCTATATTTTTTTTAGATATATTTTAATTCGTATATTAAGCCTTTTTCACAACCATGCGCTTAATTGCATTCTAAACAAAATAACAATATTGGAATTTTCACAGTTGTTGCCATATCTTATAGTAAAATATATGAAAAAAAAATTATAGGTCACAGTTACAGTTTTGTGAAGAAAAAAAACTTTAGCTTGAAGGTTGACTTTAAAATGGAATGACCCTATATCATGTAGAAAAATTTAATATTGTCGTTTGCAAAATTATATAATAATTTATTTTTTTTATAATCTTATAATTAATTATAATCATTCCCATATTTTATAATCTATTTGTAATAAGATATTTTTTCTCTTCAAGGGAAAACAAACTTAGGAAATTCGTTTTTTACATGCGCTTAGCAATTATGCTGTTGTATGCATTCTAAATCAAATAAAGAAAAAAAATAAATTGACAACAACATTGATGTTGGCCTAATTGTAAGACAGGACGCATGCCGCCCGGCATTTATTCGAATGCCGAGAATAATCACTAACCATAAAAAATTACGGCTGATGAGTAACAACAACAATCAACTTTAGTTATAAGAATTGATTGTAATAGGATTTTATGTTATATTAAAGAGTGGTATATTTGTTGAACATGTTTAACCGCTAAGTTTAACCGGACGAATTGAGGTATACCAACATTGATTTTAAACATTTCTCGAGTTTTCTTTGTATAGTAATTTTGGATTTACATAGAATATGTGAGAAATTAACTAGAATTATATTTAAAGAATTCCTTTTGCAAAATAAGAATTAGTTTAAAATAAAACTGCGATAGTATAAAGTTAATTTAAATTAGACGGCGATAGTATAAATAGTTAAAGTGGAATGTGATTATGTTAAGGGGTTAAGGGCAGTCAGAATTTGAAATCGATTTGTTTTTCTTTAAGTATAATGTTTTGAAAATATCAGAAAATTTTAAGTGAATTCAATAAACACTTCGAGTTATTCTACTATTATTGAATCTCTGACCCTCAAGAACAGACGCTGGCAGCAACTGCAAACAACCGGTTTCTTGGGTCCTGAAATCGTATTGTCACGGATTTATTAAAATTGTATTGAATATACAGTAATAAATGCACCTACAATAGATGACTCGTCGTAAGCAATTAAATAACTAACATTTCTATACATAAATCGAGTGTAAAACTTTAAATAAGTTTTCCTCGAAACTATGTTTTCAAAGTCGGTGACCACTAGGGCTGCGTTGATCAATCAGTTTTAGACAAAATCGATTAATCTACTCAATTTTGCACTGATTGATCGATTAATCGAGTTTTAGAAAATATACATCCATAAATTTTTAATATGTACTTCTAGATTTAATTGAGTGTATATCTGTATATACGAAAGCAACGTAGATGGTTACCATTATCTTGCTGATAATTGTAATTTACTAAACTAAAATTGAATAAACTGAATAGAATTAATTGGTCTAATTTACACTGTTAGCCGTTGGCAGAATTAATTCTCGACAATTTTACAAGCATTTTTCGATGTTGTGGGTCATATTCGAAATAAGCAAACAAAAATGTAAGTCTGTCTGCCGGCCATTTTATTAAAATGGTTAAGGGAAAACTAAAAACAAATTAACTAACTAGTTCAGTCTTCATCCAACACTTAATCCAGTAAATAACCCGAAAAATACTTAACAATCTGGAAAAGTGGTAAAACATACCGATTTTAAAGTTCTATTTTTGCTGGATTTCTTAGACCTTTAGGAACATTCATCAGCACTGATCCCAGCATTACCTCGAAAAATTAAAAAAATAGGGTAATTTACCCCATCCCAAGGCAGGGGTCCCAAACCTCCAAAACCATCCCTAGAAGTCGCAGTGATTCAAAAAATTAATATATAAAAAGTGAGAGTGGTTTCAACCCTTCAAAACCACCCCTAGTGGTGACAGTGATTAAAAAAATTATTATTTCTCGTTGGAAATCGTCTCAAGGGTTTTCGGGATCGATAATTACGAATCTGAGATCTAACAGGGTGAGGGTGGTTCCAACTGGTGGTGGTGGTGTGGGTGCAATTAAAAAAGCTAAACGCCCAATGCGATGTGCTATAAAAAGTCGATAAAAATTTCACTTTTTCGTTTTTGATAGTTGAGTTGTAGGCTGAAGAATTTCACTCTCAAGTATGGGAATTTTGCCGTGGAAATCTAGATTAAATTCGTTCTTCATCTGTTTATCATTCTCTACAGTCGGTAACTTAGTTCTTGCTTTTGAATCTGAATGCATATTTGCTTCTATACTTCTATAATTTCCCATAGTATGCCTTTTTCATCGATCTCGTCGTTTTATATGTATCTAAACCTTTATTCCTTTGTACAACAAAAGACAATACAAAGTAGTTTAGATTTTGAAGTATTTTATAGTTTAATAAATATTATTAAAGGAAGAATTGTGTTGTTGAAAACATTTTATTTGTGAATATTGGTGAATAATAGGTGAATGCTAAATAATCAAGGAAAAAATGTTTTGTGATATTTTGAATTGAGATACTCCAGCGTTAATAAATTTACGTAATGTAGCGGATTAGTTCAAACAGAACTTTGAGAATTTTGATCAATTCAATTATTAGATTTTTTTTTTGTTGTAGCGACGTTTATTAAGTGCTACTCGTTCGATTCCGTTTCCAGTTGCAGAAACTCTGCTACAGTCCTAGGGTGGTACCACAGATCTTTCTTCGTCAGGTCCGTCGCATTCTTTGGACATGCAAATATGTGGTCAACATCATGTGGTGAGCACTCACATGCGGGACACTTCAATAATTCGGGGGTCAATTCTATTCATGTAGTTGTTGAGTATTCGTGACCAACCGGTTCTTAGTTGCGCTAGAATGCATCTAGTCTTGCGTGACAATTGGTTTTCTTCTGCAGCGACTTGTAATGGTCTTTCATTGACGACTCGATTATATGTGTAGTTGATTATAGTTTCTTGAACAACCTTTGAAGCCATTTTATGCCACTTCTGTAAGTAGTCTCATCGATATATTTGTTGTTTGAATCCTCTCTAAATGCAGTTTGGAAGAGCTTAGCAGTTTTCCGTATGGCTCTAAGTGGTGAGGCCATTAATAGGATGTTATTGCATGGATGTTGTTCTTTGTTGCAGGCCCATTTGTATTGTTTGGACAGCATTTCATTGTGTTCACGGACCGGTAAGATATTACATTCTTCATGTAGGTGGTCTATGAGCCATAAGGTGACATCCAGTAGCGGTTATCAGAGCTGTGTTTTGTGTGGTTTGCATCTTCCAGTGCGTGTCAGAAACTTGAGGTGTCCATATGGATACTGCGTAGTTTAGAATGGGTCTACCAATAGCTTTGTACGTTGTGATAATTGTGTTTTTGTCCTTGCCCCATGAACTTCCAGCTAGTGCTTTAAGTGCATTGTTTCTACTTTTCATCCTTGAGTTCACCTGTTGTGCATGAGCATTGAACTTGAGCGAGTGGGTCGACTGTTACTCCCAGTAATGTCGAACTTTTGACTGTAGGAAGGAGTACGTTGCTAATGCGGATATTTAATTTTGTATTCACCTCCTTCGTCCAAGTGGTGAAGAGTGTAGTAGTGGACTTTTCAGATGATAGTATCAGTTTTCTGTTACTAAACCATTCATGCAGGGAGTTAAGGTATTCATTCAATTCATTTGTGAGTTGTTCCAGATGGTTTCCTGTGGCAAGGACCGTGCAATCGTCTGCATATGATATGATTGTTATACCTTCTGGTGGTGTAGGTAGACTGCTTAGGTAGAGGTTGAAAAGTGATGGTGAGAGAACTCCTCCAGGTACGGTACACCTTTTCTTAGTGTTCTCATTTTAGATTTGCAGTTTCTGAAATCTACATATGTTTGACGGCCTCTCAAATAGTTACACGACCAGCGCTTTATTCCTGGCAAGTTTGTATTTAAGATGTCGTTTAATAGTGTTGCGTGCGAAAATGTGTCAAACGCTTTTGATAGATCAAGACCGACTAAGGTTGTTCTTGCACATGCCGGTTTTTAATTCAGACCATCGCTGATTTGATTTTAAATTTTATGAAGGGCATATCGGCTGTCATGCTTAAACACATTGAACCTAAGGGAGTGAATTACCTCTCAACAATACTAAATACATCACTCCCCAGATACCGATTGTTTGGATACAGCCAAAATTAGCCCTATTCTGAAACCCGGAAAACCCGAAGAACAAGGAAAGTCATACACGCCGATCTCCATCCTCTCATCTATCGCAAAATTGATTGAAGCCCTTCTACTACCTAGTATATCAAGCTCCTGCATTCTAGCTCCACATCAACAGGGCTTCCGGAAAGCACACAGCACAACTACCGCCCTTCATAAAATTATTAGATGTTGCAACCCAATGCTTGTTAGAATTAAACAACTATAATAATAATAAATAAAATAAGAAATTGATTGCTAGGAAACACGGCGCCGCGCCAGGTATAATATGTTATCGAAAAAAATGTACAGAACATCAATTCTTAAAAACACAGTTAACATAAACACATTGCCTCCCGCTGCTAACGTTTCCGAGAACAATTGAAAAGATTACCATCAAGTGTACTGTTGGACAAGATTATTAGCAAATCCAGATAACGACAAAACCGCAACATTACATCCAATTGATTAAGGTTGGAAATTAATCGATAGCGTGTTGCATTCCATTCGAATAACATAACTGCCGCACCAAAAAGTATTATGGATGCAATAATATGCGGATGTCAAACTGAAAGTGGGGAGGCTTGTGGTTGCAGGAAGAATAGGGCATAATGCTCACAAACTTGTAAATTTTGAAACGAAACTAACTGCAATAATTGCTACTTGCTAGCTACCTGAAACTACTGACATTACAGCAGTTAATCTGGTTTGACCGGTTGAAATGACAAACAATTTGATAGTTACTATGAAGAAGGATCCATCAATCCTGCATCAGCAATTCTCGACTACGAATACTGATGTCAATTATATTTATAAATTATAAGCTCCATCATGGAACGGTTGAATTTCTTTAATTGCACTTCGAATTCATGATCAGCGACTCCGAAGACCCGCTATTATTTTTTGTACTACTACTATATCTTAGGATGGTTTTGAGGGATTGGAACCACCTACACTTGCTTTTAGATCTGATTCGAAATCAGCGTACCCGAACTGCTCCGAGAGGCGATTTCCGAGGTAAAATTTGAAATTTTCAAAAATATTTTATTACTGTTACTATTTGAGGTGCTTGTGCAGGTGGAGAATTTTCTCCCTGAATTTGCTCATTTTTCGAGGTAATGCAGGGGTTAGTGCTGATCAATGTTCCTGAAGGTCTAAAAAATCCAAGAATTTTAAAAATCGGTACTGTTCCACCACATTTCCAGATTTTCCGGCTTATTAAGTGAACTACGACTAACTATACTAAACCCTTCCCACAGACCAAAGTTTTGAAACCTCGGATGGGACGTTTTAAGTTCATATTTTATAATTACTTTGAGGTTGTTTATCCAATTTATAGAAATTTAATGAATCGGGTTAGCATAAAATTTATTCGGGCTTATGTTGTGTAGTAGTTGGTAACCCTGTTAAATACTTAGTTTATAATATGTAATTAAATATACGATATATTCACAAAACAATATAATTTCTCACTTTTTTTCCACAACAATTAAAATTTACTTTTATTATAAAAAATTATAATGTTTTACAAATTGGTTGACATGTCATTTTAAATGTTTATAAGTTTTTGCATTAAAACCTTAACAAACTCTACTTTCGACTTGAGTAACAAAGTTAAAGTACTATGACAGTTAAACTTTATAGTTTTGGAACGATATAGTGCATCTATCATACAAGAAATTTTTGACTTTGTGGTTAATTATGGAACGACATTTAGTAGAGCAAAGTTAACCGCGGTTAACTATAGTTCATTTCGAAGCGCACCCATGATCAATAACAATTCTACGTGTTAGATCAAACATAGACAAAAAAGACAAAACAAGAGGTGTTTTAGATTTAAATAGAAAAGCCGAGAGATATCTAAACAAACTAATTATAAAATAATAAACGCCTTATTCTTGTTAAATTGAGTTTTATTTCACTAAATACGTATTTCTAAAGCTATGCTTTCATCGACATTAGTATCTAAAAACTAAACCGTTTAGTTTTTAGATACTACTGTCGATGAAAGCATAGCTTTAGAAATACGTATTTAGTGAAATAAAACTCAATTTAACAAGAATAAGGCGTTTATTATTTTATTATTATCTAAATATCTTGTTACAGTTTAGAACTTTTAAATTAAAATGTTGGCTAAACAAACTCTCGAATTTTTTTTTTTTTTAAATAAAATGTGTTGTGTTATAGGGTTTACAATTAGTGTCACAACAACACATAAATACCTTTTAAGACCTAGGTCCCACAACAACTGGCGTTCTAAGGTCATGATGAACGCTTTTTTTAAACCTCTGCGGGTTGAAGTCACCTGAGACCAAGGATTCCGGCAAACTATTCCATTTGTATGCAGTTCGGACAAAGAAGTTTTTCTGCGATCTGCCAGTATGACAACGTGGGATCTCGACCGTTTAACTGGTTGCGGTAGCCGATTGTCGAGTGGAACGGGGGTAAGAATAAGTTTGGGGCATGATGCTGCTGATTTCAGCTGAGCACTGTTGATGACGATATTTGTAAAAAACAACGAGGTCAGCAGCAGTGCGACGATGTTGTAGGGAATCAAGTTTGATCACCCACAATTCGTATAGCCCGCTTTTGAACAGAGTCCAAGAGGGCCAAGATGGAAACAGAAGCAGCACCCCAAACTTGACAACAGTACTCCATACAGGAACGAATATTGGACTTATAAACATGGAGCAATTGGTATGGAGTGAAAAATTGTTTGCATCTATTTAGGAGGCCGAGTGTTTTAGACGCGCTTTTTGCCATCGCCATTACATGATCGTTCCAGAGTGACACCCAATAAACGAATACTTTTACATTTACCTATTGGTTCATCACACATACTGAATTGAAAAACAATCAAATGCTTCTCTTAGTTGCTTGAGTTTAATTGTTCACAAAATCAGAGATAATTAAAAAATCTACTCAATTTTAGTCTAGTGAATTATAATTCACAATATGTTCATAAAAAATTCAATAAAATATATACATAAAACATTCGTTGCAACATAGAAAAACTATGGAAGTAGGTTTTAACGTGAAAATAACTTTTCTTTCCTTTAATTCTATTATGTATAAAAGAAGCACAGTGAATCTATAGTAATCCCGTTTAAAGACATTCTCAATTTTCAAACAAAAAAACTGGCGGTACTGAAACAGCTTTCAGATTTAAAAAAACGCACAAAAACGCGATATAAATTTGCTCAAATGTTGTTACGTTTGTTTGTATATTGTGATTTATCTTTTCATATCTGTCAATTTATTTAGAAAAACAGTAAAAGTTATAACAGCAGGGAGTAAAAGAATAATTTTTAATGTTTGTAAACTAAAGTTTGTATTTCTTTCGCATAAGAAATTTTTGTACAGAAAAACATTTATTAAAACAATGACGATTAATCAGTAAAGAAATACCCCAAATCTAGTCTTCAGGAGTTAATATGAGTGAACTCCACCTCAAACCCAAAATAGTCGCCAAACTTTTAAAGGGGTTAAACATCAACAAAGCCTCAGGAATCATGTTAAAAGCCTTTTCCAAAGAACTTGCACCAACTTTGACTAAAATATTCTACCAATCCTCCAAATCTGGTATATTTCCCTCGTGCTGGAAGTTGGCCAATGTCCCGAAAAAGGGACCCGTCCCCAAAGAGGGACCAAAATCCGATATCTGAAATTATAGGCCAATAGCTTTACTATCGGTCCTATCCAAAGTCTACGAGCATTATTTAATACACACATTTCAACATTTCTGGAAGTAAATCATTTAATAGCCAACAGCCAATACGATTTTCGAAACAGAAGATCAACCACCGATCTATTAAACTATGTAGCGCATTGTTGGAACAGCATACTTGATAAACATACGTTATTGCTTTAGACATCTCCAAGGCATTCGATCGAGTCTGGCATGCCAACTTGATCCACAAGCTCGTTGCGTATGGTTTTCATCCCAATATTGTGAAGCTAATTCAAAATTTTCTATCCAACCGATACATTTCGGTCTCCTTAGACGGATTTTTTTCTGAGTCTAAACTAATTAACGCTGGTGTACCTCAAGGCTCAGTATTGTCCCCAACCCTATTTTCGATTTATATCAACGAATTGTTGAAAATCACCAGCAACCCAATAAATAGTTTTGCAGATGATAATACTCTGCACAAGTCGTTCGAGCCCCTTCCTTCAAAAGGTAAAATGCACGAACGGATTAATCCCGCACGGAGAGACGCTGCCATCAACGTGAATAAAGACCTAAAAAATGTCGCCGATTGGGGTGACCAAAACCTGGTCAATTTCAACTCTACCAAAACACAGCTGTTGATTGTTTCCAGATCAAAGACCGAGTTCCCCAAAGATATTTTATTCAGTATGTGTGATAAACCAATAGGTGAATGTAAAAGCATTCGTTTATTGGGCGTCACAGTTTCAAATGACCTACTCTGGAACGATCATGTAATGGCGATGGCAAAAAGCGCGTCTAAAAACTCGGCCTTCTAAATAGATGCAAAAAAATGTTCACTCCATACCAATTGCTCCATGTTTATAAGTCCTATATTCGTCCCTGTATGGAGTACTGTTTTTAAGTTTGGGGTGCTGCTTCTGTTTCCATCTTGGCTCTCTTGGACTCTGTTCAAAAGCGGGCTCTACGAATTGTGGGTGATCGAACTTTGACATCAAAACTTGATTCCCTACAACATCGTCGCACTGTTGTTGACCTCGTTGTTTTTTACAAATATCGTCATCAGCAGTGCTCAGATGAAATCAGCAGCATCATGCCTCAAACTTATTCTTACCCCCGTTCCACTCGACAATCGGCTACCGCAACTAGTCAAACGGTCGAGATCCCACGCTGTCATACTGGCAGATCGCAGAAAGACTTTTTTGTCCGAACTGCATACAAATGGAACAGTTTGCCGGAATCCTTAGTCTCAGGTGACTTCAACCCGCAGAGGTTTAAACAAAGCGTTCATCATGACCTTAGAACGGCAGTTGTTGTGGGACCTAGGTCTTAAAAGGTATTTATGTGTTGTTGTGACACATATTGTAAACCCTATAACACAACACATTTTATTCAAAAACAAAATGTTTTTATCTCGCGTGCAATGCAGTTTTTTCTATGATAGTTAATATACGATATTTATTAGAAATTATTAAATTAGAAATCGACAAAATGACATTTAAAATTCATATTCCATTTTTTCATGGTTGCTTTGCTTTAAAAACTTTGTAAAATTATATGAAGATACCATAGCATCTACAATTTGTTATTCTTTTTACACTAGTGAAAAAGAACCCATTTTCACAGGGGATTAAGCGTGATGAAAATAGACTTTTCAAATGCTATCATAGAAAAAATTGTTTAATCCAAGTAGTTTTTCGTTTGATAACTATTTTCCTAAATTTCTATAACAACCAATTTTTTTTTTAATTTCTATATTTATTTCAAGCATGTTTTTCAGTTTCGTTTGATCTATCGTATTGCTAAGTATGCATATTTCTTGTAAAATATTTTTTGAGAAAATTGTTAAATTCACGTAATATTTTGTTAATTTTTTTCCTAAAGTTCTTCAGCAACTAATTTATTTAATTTTAATTGTATATAAAATTACAAACAAACAAAAAATGATTTTTGCAAATAGTCATAATATGTTTTGTTCTTTTGAGTTCGTTTGATGTTGTCAAAAATATTTAAGGTTTAGAACGTAAAATAGTAATTTTAGGCATTGTAATTCCAATAGGAAAAAAGGCCTGCTTTAGCCGCGCTATCCACTTGAACTAAGCTATTCGAATTATGTTTTTAAAAAAATAATGTTTTTCGGCAAACGGCTGTAAAGTTTAACTTTACTGCCGCTAGGGAGTAGCTAAAGTCTTACTTTTTAGCCGGCGGCTGCAAAAGAATCGCCATTTTTATTTTATCTGGCGGCGGCTGTAAGGTAACTTTCATAATTTTACGGCGGCTGTAAAGTAATTTTCATATTTTTACGGCGGCAGTAAAGTAAAATAACATGATATTATTAATTTGTTCAAAACAGAATGCATTTCATTTTATGTGCGTTCATTTTAATGAATTAAAATCAATAAAAATTAATTTCAGAAAATTTATTACCTAAAACATATTTATAAAAAATTTGATGCATTAATTTCATATTTTTAAACAAATTTAAACATTTGCCGAAAAAATAGTGTATTGAATACGGAGCTAAAGTGACTTTTTGTGTTTCGTCTATAATTGCCGACCTTCCTACGGTCGGCCGCCAAACTATAGACTCAAAACGTACGGCCGCCAAACTATAGACACAAAAAGTACAACTTTAGCTCCTAATTCAAAAATATACTATTTAATGCCAATAATGTTTTTTAAAAAAATATGTAATGATTCCGTTTTTATTTTATTTTTTAAATGTTTTGTTTCCGTAATGTCTTTTTGTATAATTACGTTATATACAAAAAACATAGTTCGCATAGCTTAGCTCAAGTGTATAGCGCACAATTTTTGAATCGTAAAAGTGCATTTTCCGTTTTACTCGTACAAAAAATAAATTAAATTACTGCCATGTTTTTTCATTAAATTACTGACTGCCTTTATCCCCTTAAGTGAAATTTAAATGTGAATAAAGCTTTAATTATTATGTAAGAGAAATATTTTGTGTATTATTTTGGACGATGTGAACTGGAAATTTCTAAAATCAACCGCTGTAGTTTTTGGAGCTCAAACTTGACAACAATACTCCATACAGGGACAAATATAGGACTTACAAATGTGGAGTGATTGATACGAAGTGAAATATTTTTTACATCGATTGAAGAGACCTATTTTTTTTAAGCGCTTTTTGCCATCGCAATTTATGATCGTTCCGGAGTAGGTCATTGGAAATTTTGACTCCCAATAAACGGACGTTTTCGCATTCATCTATGTGTTCGTCACACATACTAATGGAAATATCATTGGGAACTTAGGGCTTTGATCTGGAAACAATAAAAAGCTGTGTTTGGGTGGAATTAAAATTGATCAAATTTTTGTCACCCCGATCGGCGACTTTCCGCTAGTGCATCACTTATTACCAGCCCTATATACGAGACATGTTTATCTTTTACACATTTACGAAACCACTAAATATAGTAAATTAGAACTATGTAGATCGACACTGCGCACTCCATCTACAAACAATTAAAAGATGGGCTGTGAACAGTATTCGCAGTCGACAATCATATGTTGAATGCAAGAAAATATGAAGGCTATCTCAAAGCTCTGAGATGTCGTTTTCAGCAAAAGGCTTTGGTTATGACATTGTTTTTAAATTGGGGCAGAGATGTATATTAAACATAAAACTCTTCTTCTACTCTTCGTGCAAGTATTTTATTTCTGTTTAGAAATATATTACTAGCACGAAACATCAATTCGTTGCCGGGAAATTATAACAGATCATAAATTAACATAATTCAACAATTACAACTTTTCTAAAAAAAATATGGCGACGCTGATGCACACTTTTTTCCAAAGTGTCATCAAAGTTTATTCACGAACGAATGTGGTATACTCCCAACAAACATTGAAAAAATGGTGACACAATAAACAGGTTTTCGGGAGGCCTCCCACTTATCCCAATATTATCCAAAAACTAATCAGTTCTTTGTCATTTAAGTATCCATCTTTTTCAAAGTGTCATTAAAATTGATTAATGAATGAAGTCTGTATCCTCCCAACAAACTTTAAAAACAAAGTGTGAAAAGTCAGCAGTTATATGGTAGACCCCCGCGACTTTGATCAATGTGTCCCAAAAAATGATAATTATCTTCTCATGCTAACTGAAACCTTTTTCATAAGTTTCATCATAATCACTTCATTATTGTAGGCAGTAGTGTGCATAAAGACCCTGAAAAAACTTCAAAAAATTAAAATTACAAAAAAAATTTTTTACCAGAAGTGTAAAACCAGAAGTTGGGATGCAGAACTGTTGTGAACCATACTAAATGCTTATGTAAAAAGTTTCATCCAATTATATTATCAGGTACAGATGTTATTGAGCTTTAAAAAAACAGGTGCTCGGGGACTCCCAACCACTTTGTTCACTATCGCTCAAAAACTAATCAATTCCTTGCCATACATATTTGCATATTTTTCAAGTGTCATCAAAATTCATTCACGAACGAATGTGGTATGCTCCCACCAAACATAAACATGGTGGAAAAAACCACCTGTTGTATGGTGGATCACCCAACCCTTTATCCAATGTACTCCAAAAGGTGATGAAATCTTTCTTATGTTGCTTGAAAGCTATTACCAACGTTTCATTAAAAACGATCGGTAATTGTAGGCTACAGTTAGGATAAACAAGTGAAAAAAAAACTTTTTAACCGGAAGTGACAAACCGGAAGTTGGTATGCAGAAATATTGGAAACAGTACTAAGACCGTATGTACCAAGTTTCCATAAGATCATAATCCGTTATTTAAGATTTAAACTTAGAGGTGTTCGGGAGACCCCCGCCAATTTTGTCCAAATTTGAAATGAATCCAGATCTTCCATTTTCAAGTGAAGCTGGATCATTTGCCAAAGTTTCATCAAGATCCTATGCAGAAAGGTCACACACCCACCCACCCACACACAGACGTACACCAAAATTTTTATTGGCTATTTAGATAGAGAATGGTCCAAAACAAAAAACAAGAAAATTTTGGGTATGTAAGATTTTTTTTCTCGACAGATTGCATTACTTCATACAATTTAAAATTATGGTAAAGTAAAAATACGACATATTATCTACCAACACTCAATAATTACAACTTTAGAAAAAAAAAACGAAATTTAATCTAACAAAACCTAATATTATTAAACCTAACTGTTCCTATTAGTCTCGAAAGCATGAAAGCATCTTAGAAAACATCTCCATTTTGGGTAAATGCTTCGTTTTAAAAATTATTAATTGGTTTTGGAAAAACCTACATTTAGTGTGCAGTAAGCTCACATTTCCTAACTGTACATTTTAGTCATCAGTGGATGCACTCAAGAAACATCTCACAATACTTTCCGTTAAGCTTCTTTCTTTTATTACACTTTTGTACAAAAACAGGATTTAATCTGCAACAACCTGATATGTTCCAACCGTCACTATAAGTTTGCAGTAAGTAGGATGTACTCATATTTTATGTCATCCAAATAATTACTATATGTCAAATGTTTCTAGTTCAAAATGTTTCCAATTATATGTTTGTCATAAAATGTGGATAACAAAATGTATGAAAATCATTCTTTTGACATACTTAATGAATTTTTTTTGACACCCCTATAACACAATAATCAAGCTTGTGGTCTTCCATAAAAATGCCGACTATCAAGACTTCTCCACATTCCGTTACTTACTATCCAAATTTTTATTATATTTTAACACACTAAATGATTTTTTGACAAACTTCCGGTACAAGTTACAGTCAATCGTCCTTTCGACTCTTACCATTCAGGAAACTTATTTTTAGAAACAAAAATTTTTGAAATCGCTACATTGGTTTCGTTGGGACCAAGGAATAGTTCTACCCCCTGATTTAATTTCTATATTTCAATCTGTTTCATTGCCAACCGAAATATCATTAGAGGCTCTTTTCACGAATGGAAATAAATAAATGTGGATAAATAAATAAATATAAAATATGTGACACAGAGTAAGTAAATATGTAATAAGAGCAAGAAGTATCCCCCATTTCAAATCGGATATCGTGCTGTAAACTTGACAAACAGCATCGTTGATGCCCACATTACGTAAAATCTCTAAAACTAAAACCCGTCTAAAGAAAAATAAATAGGGGCATACTCCAGAGACTCGTCTGCATTCATTAGCTTAAGAGATTGATGCGCTAAACCAACAGGAATTTAGTAAGAGCTATTAACGTTCGCTTTTCAAATTAAATTTTTAATTATCGAAATAATTCTGTTCTAATCACTGATAACTCTTATCCGAATTTGTTTAAAGTTAACTATATTAATCGCGGAAAAATTCTACCATTCAACGGAAGATACAAACACATTCATTTCTTTAAAACTTTATAAGCAACTTCTCTTCGGTTAATTGGAAAACATTTTGCGTAAGTAACTAAAAACCGATTGTTTCGAGTCAAAGTTCATCTGATTATTTATTCACCTTATGTCACTTATATCTAATCGCTTAAAATTATATCTCTTTGATTAAACATAAAAAATTATTTTTGTGGTTTCGAAATACATAAAAAAAATTCAGTAACAAAACGAATTTCATTGACTATGATAAAGTTAAATTTAATTGCCATCTGTATGATAGTTTGTGAATTTTCTATTCAAAATGTAAATTCATATCGAATATTATGTGCATATGCATCAATAAGTCCATCACATTATTTTGTGGCCGAAGCATTAATGAAAGGATTGGCAGAAAAGGGACACGATGTTACAGTTATCACACCACATCCTTCTGAATATTCTCATCCAAATTTTCGTCAAATTTCTTTTCAAATTGCTGAAAACACAAGAGGTACAAAGACAAGATTTTGCATAGTTTCAAAATAAATCGTTAAATAAAAAAAACTTACAATTAGATTACTAAATAATTAGAATACTTAGATTGTGATATAAATGTAGCATCATATTGTGATGAAATTGAGACGATGTAGTTTATTTATTTTATTTTAATTACAGAAGAAGTTATGTTTCTTATGAAGAACTTTGGGGGAATTACTGACTATTTTACAGTTTTGCCGAAAACACTAGATTTAGAAAATAGTGTGATGGAAACATTGTTGAACGATCCGGGTGTAAAAAAAATAATGAAAGATGAAACGTTTGATTTATTTGTCACTGAATCTATATTAGAATGGACATTACTTGGATTAGGAGCTCATTTCAAATGCCCAACCATTACAGTTTTCTCATCTACTCCATTAAGCGTGGTACATAAAATGACTGGAAATCCGTTGGCTTTGTCATATGCTCCAAATTCACTTTTTAGTTATCCAATGCCACTAAACTTTATGTATCGAATCATGAACATGTTTGCCTTCATTTTTGAAACTTTAACCTTCGAATCAATGGCATATAATTCACAACAAAAAATTTATGAGTAAGCATATTTTTTATGTATAGTATTTATTATTCAATTTTATATTTAATAAATTTTGATTTTTTAGTAAATATTTCCCGAAACCACAATATCCATCATTTGATGAGATGGTGAAAAATATTTCATTAACCTTGATTGCGAGTCATTTTAGTCAAGGATATGTTCGACCTTACGTCCCATCAATTGTGGAAATTGGCGGAATACAAATAAAAGATAAACCATCACCACTTCCAAATGATCTTCAAAAGTGGATGGATAATTCTACAAATGGAGTTATATATTTTAGTTTGGGTTCGAATTTAAAAAGTTCAACACTCCCAATAAATTTGTTAAATGATCTTTTGAAAGCTTTTGGACAGTTAAGAGTTAACGTTTTATGGAAATTTGAAAATGGAACATTGCCGGAAATTCCTAAAAATGTCAGATTAGAAAAATGGCTTCCTCAAGTTGATGTTCTTCAACACGAAAACTTGAAGTTGTTTATAACTCATGGAGGTTTAGGGAGTGTTATGGAAGCTCAGTATCATGGGGTGCCGTTGGTTTTGTTACCAGCATTTTTTGATCAATTTCCGAACGCAGATAAAGCGATAAAGGATGGGCTTGGAGTGCAATTACCGTTTTCTGAATTGACTAGCGAATTACTAACCAAATTAATAAACGAAGTTCTATCAAATCCTAAATATAGAAATCAAGCAAAGTATCAATCAAACTTATTTCGTGATCGTCCGAATACGGCTCTTGATACAGGAATATTTTGGACCGAATATGTGATTCGTCACAATGGTGCAAAACATTTGCAATCAAACGCAATTCATCTAAATTTTTTTCAGTTACACTCTTTGGATGTGATTGGTTTTTTTTTCTTAATAGTTTTAGTATTTCTACTTTTTATTTATAAATTAATATGTTCGGTCATCCGACAAACTAGAAACAAGTTTAAAAAAAATAAAACGGAATGAATAACTATCAAAAAAATATTGCAGTCTGATTCGAAAACCTTTAAAATTCTTTTCGACCACTTGGTTTTAAAATTACAATGGTAATTTAATGAAAGTACCACCTAACAATAAGTATAGTAATATCGAAGTAAATAAATACTTAACTTTCGGATGTGTAGCTTGTCAGCTCGTCTTTTTTAATCACTTCAACAAATGGAAAACAAAAACAACGCTTTCAAACACAAATAGTAATCGAAGTAATTCACAGATTCAAGAAATAACACAAACAAACAAGATAAAAAGAGATTGTAAGTGAAAACTACGAGACAAATGAAGGGAACATCTAGGACAGGCGAACTTCAACGCGGACATCAGCAAACCAAGATCAACAAGGACGAAGCTTTCCACAAAATTGACAATAGCATCATAGATGTCTCCACTATTTGTAACAATGAACAATACGACATAAAGCATCTTTTCAAATGCCCGAAAAACCACACTAATTTGTATGATCTTTATGGACAAACCACAGAGGTGGCTGCTTTCCTTAGCTTAGATACGATAACGATTCTTTAATCAGTCAGTCAAGGTAATCCAAAAATTCTTTAATCACCAATGTGAATTCAGAAGATTTATGCATTGAAAGCGTCAAATATGTAAGATTCGTGGATGATATCGTCATTGCAACCAGAGGTACTTACCTTACCTTACTTGAGGCGATACTATTTTTAGAGTAAGTATAAGAGATCTAAATATAGCAGACAAGTTGTAGACATCTGGTTGATTTCATCTGTTCAAGACGGCAGTGATTTTAGTACTAAGACGAGGAAATTGTCACACAAAGCATAGGTGGTACAAAAATTACAATATATAGCAACATGATGCTGTCAACGGTGTCAGTAAAAATTGGGGTTGCATCTCATTGTTCCTAAAGCGAATATCTAACATAATCACTTATGGGGGTTCTATGGTGTAAAACTGCGCAACTAAACTGTAGTAACAGAGAATTAAGAAGGAAACATAGCTGGATTAGCGAATCCCTGCAATAATGTGATTAGATGGTACGTAGAGGTTTGAATGACACAACTGGGACGATAGTCAAATACTCTCGACTAATGAGGGTGTATATCAAAATCCACCAGACAGAAATATTAAATATGCCAGAATTTCGAACCAACTGTTAAACCCCTACTATCACAATCAAACATTAATGCCAAAAAATATTACCTTATACTGGATGTCTGAAAACGCACGTATTGTACGTAGTAGAGATCCTTAGGTAGCTAGAAATGCTTTAGCAACAGTTTTTGTCAGTACGGAACTCTCTTGATATATGAAGAACCGATATCCATTCAAGAATTTATTTATTTGTTCGTTTTTTTTTGGATGTGAAATAAAATTATGCAAAAATCGGAGTTATGTAACTCATAGTATCAGGACATTCCAAAGAATTGAAAGTTCAACCAACCAAAGAACAGGGACAACGTTCAACAAAAAAACGAGAACAGATTTTCAAAAATAAATTGGAATAATTTGTTAGTTAGTTATAAATAAATAAATATCAACATAAAGAATATATTTACGAAAAAAAACTCGAATCTAAATATTATACACAATGGAACGATAATTTATGACGGGCTAATAAATCCTTAGGTAAACCACTAACTGTTCCCAAGATGCTACGAGCGGTACGCGTCATAGAACAGCATATAAAACAACCATTTATAAAACAAAATATATTTTTTTTCCAAAACTATTCTGCGTTTTTTTTCAGTTTCCACACGTCTTTATAATATTTGATTGTTTAAATTAGTTTTTAGGTTTGTTTACTTAAACAGTTAGATTCCAAAAGTAATATAAGAATTGACAAAATTAGTGCGATAGTCTAAACAGATCACATAAAAATTCAACCTTGCAACTCACGTAAAACAATTTATGTTACCAACGCGATTTACTTATCAATAAGTAATTTAGATAAACAAACAAAGATATTGTGATATTTTCAAACAAACACATGGTAAATAAAAAAAAATCATGTAGAAAATATTCAATGCATTAATATAATCGTTGTAAAATGTAAATATATAACAGAATAAAAAACTCACCATTATTGGTATTATAATTTAAATTTAATCCACCGAAGTCAGATAGTAAATCTGATGATGTTGATGGTACTGTTGATAGTGGAATGGTATTCAGTAAATCCACATTCGATGTAGATTGAAAATTAATCGGTGTATTTGTTGAAAATGAAGAATCAATCAAAAAATTATTCGAACTATCCACAACTGATTGGGAAATTTTCGCCGTATTAGCTTGATTGTTTCCTGATGTGAAAGCAGAAGAAAAATCAGCAAATTCATCACCATTAATACTAGGCGGTTTCGGAGGAACAATTTTATTTTCGGTTCCAAATGCACCGGTAAAATCACCAAATTCTTGTACTTCTTCAGCTCGAGGATTAAAATCATCACCGCCATCGATATGAGAAATATCTTTTGTATTACTATTATTCGCAAATAGATCATCGAGTAAATCTTTCTTATTGTTATTTACATTTTTTGTTGGTGTAAATATTTCATCACTATGACTATTTTGATGAGTTGGTGAATTTATCCCTACTTCTGAACGTTTTCCAAAATTTGAAGCTGCACCCAAATCAATTTTTTTACTTGGTTTACTAATACTTATTGGTTTATTATTGTTATTATTATTTGATGCTTTACTTATATTAACATTTACATTTAATGCATTTTGTTTTTTATCATATGATGATCCTCCTGTCGACGGACTGCCGATTTGTTTTTCCTTATCGTGATATTTTCTGTAGTACATAGATTATTATTTAATGAAGGAGAATAATATTAAATTTGAATCATTTACCTAGAAAAAGGAGGTCCTGTTGATTCTGTATCCGAATCTTCCTTATCACCATCAAATGTGTAATCATCTTCATAGGCATTTGCTGATTTTGTATTTGAATCTAAAATTACAAAATAATTACCAAATTTTAAGTAACAATCAGGTTAATCAAACCCTAACACTTACTCCAATTTCTATCGGTATCGTATCGATTTGATTCCCAACTATCCGAATATCCTCCTCCACTTCCAAAACCAGCAGAGCTTCCGATTCTCATGCCCATCGTATCGGAACTCATTCCTATATATTTATCTTTATTTTTCTTGGCCTTTTTTCTTTCATCTCTCAACTTATCATCATCCTGGATAAAATCTATTAACTCTCGTACCTTAGATAAAAAATCAACATTAATGAAACAAAAACAAATCAGAATAGAATATATTCATACTCACTTTATGTCTTACATTAATTCCCTGATCTCTTCCATTTTCATCAATAAATGTATAATTTTCTAAAGATCGTAAATCATAAATATGTTCTCTTGATGAAGTTACAACCCTTTCGGAACCATTTCTTACTAAATAATTTAGAAGAAGTAAACCCTAAAACAACAATTATAATGTTATTAATTTTAATTAAATGCAGAATAGAAAAGAAATGGAATGATTTCTCGATTTGAATTTTAGTATAAGTATAAGATAAACACGAGCAATTAATTTATAGGGTTTTCACTTTTCAGAACTAGATTAAAAAGAATTTATGAGAAATATATCCACTTTTTAGTTAAAGTCCAATGGTTGCATAAACTACAAACAAATTCATTTTCAATTCATAAATTTATTCACTAAATTCAAATAAAAACTTCCAAATCAAAATATGGGAGGGTTATATTATACGATTCAAATAAAATTGTAGGGTATCAGTATAGGATTCAAACGAATCACAACATCACAGAAACCGTTGGCGGTTGGAATGTAATCAAATTCTTTAAATCTATTCGAATTAACAGGCCACATCGAAAGGTCTCTATTAACTAAATTATCGGGGGTCAGGGTTACATAAATACAACTTAACAACTCTGTTATGATACAAAAACACAGTAAAATAAACTAAAATAAATATCTTCAAACTAGCCAGTTTTCCTCATTGAAGGGTTGAGTTCATGTCAAAAGCTATACCAGGTACATTCTTTAGTTTTATTAAAAAATGATGCCATTACGTTTAATTAACTTTGTCTAACCAGACGTCAGTGACTAATTTACTCATTTAAACTGTTCCAAAAAATACAGTTCTGCAAATATCAATTAGTAAAATAAACAGACTACTAGCTTACATTTTTCAATAACGAAAACATTATTGAAGAAAGTAACCGTAGAATTACGAAGGTTATGATTACAATTGAATCAAAATATTTTCAAGGTAAGATAAAACATTTTAATTGTAGCCAGATAAATATTTAGCCAAATTACAAATATTAAGTAAAATATATTAATTGAAATAGTTTAAGAAACAAATTACCTCTAAGATTATTGATTTCGGTGCACTTCAGTGAAATAATATCAGTACTCGGAAAACGTGTAAAATGATAATAGTTATTTAATCGCCTGTCAATAACATTTAGTTTAAAAGAATTAAATTTTCCTTATCTTAAATAGTTATTTATAATTTTATTATCTATCGCTAACATAATGGATACGAGATGAAAATTTGCATCTGAAAAATTTATTTACTAATACAGCGAACGGTTTTGCTGCATAAAGAGTGAACCAAAATTCCTTATTTATGTATTTAACAGTAAAGTGTTGCAGTCTTTTTGCCGGACAACGTGAATCTGGAAGTTTAGAGTTATTAAAAAGAAATCCTATAGAAAGAGCAACGCGTTAAAAATAATGACTGTTGCAACCGTTCGTAATGAGACTGGATCAATTAGGGATCTTAGACACACTAGCTGTTCCCCAATTTCAAAACTCAGAAATTGAACATTGCGAGAAACTTGCAACTGAATGTAAACAATAAACATATGATTTCTACATTACGACTACATGCCAAACAACCAGAGAAACCATTTACCGGGGTAATACCGGGGAGAAACAATTTACCAGGGGTAAATTTTGGAGCACCCTATATTGTTTAACTATGAGCAGTAAAGAAATTATTAAATGCAAGACTTGGAAAATAAAAAGATATATAAGGAACCGAGGAAAGACAATAAAAAAATTAAGTCGTTACATAAATTAAACTAATCATCAAAATGTCAAGGTTAATGGAATGGTTTAAAAATACGTCATAATTACTTACAAAAAGTAATTTATCGTTAAGCCTACATATAAATTTTCATACACAAACATTTAAATTTCGCAATCAATTTACTTAATTATAATCTAAATTTTTTTTTATTACCTTATAGGTTCTTCTCCAATTTGTTTTATTATCTTGTAACATTCTTCGCCAAAGCATAGACATTACCTCTGGAAAATGTTCGTATGTAAATGTTGCGTGTGCTAATTCTTGCATTAATGGTCCAGTGGGACCCCATGCCTCATCATTTGTTGCTTCACGCACTTTTCCTTCAATTTCAGTATAATTCATAACCACATTTGTACTAAAAATAAATTTAAAATTCAGAACATTGTTATAATTTTATTGTATGTATTAATAATATACATAAAAACTTAATTAAAAAAGTTAATTATTTGGAACAAATTTAATTGTACATTTTTATTTAAATTGGAACATACTATATTGTGTCACTTGGGTATTTCTTAAAAAAAATTTAAAAGAGATTGTGATAATAATAAGTTAAAATATTTAATCACAATTAAACTAATAAAAGAACATAAACTAAAATTTTATATAGACATTTAAATATTACATCAAAAATATATTGGGATTAAATAATAATGAATACAACCCAAAAATTGCAACTTACACTTTATCTGCGATTTCTCGCATTTTCCACATATTCAAAAACTTATCTACCATTTTTATTTTAAAAAACTTAATAACAAAAGAAAAGAAATTATTTAATTTTATAATTAACAACTATTTAAAAGTTTAAACAGTGATTTATATTTTTATGAGAGACATAAATAAGTTTTTTTTACACTTATTGGTGATTTGGCTTTCCCCAATTTTATTTACGATTAGCACCGAGACAATTTTTTTACTGTACGACAATTGATGACAATTCAATTTACTTTTATAGATGAGTTCGTTTATTTCAAATTCAAAAAATATGTGTAAATTTAGTTCTTGTGTTATGGCGCTGAAGTTAATTATATGAATTTTTGAAAAATAACGAGTTTATTTAAAAAAAATTGTGATGGATTCTGAATCAATTCACAACAAAAAAAAAAGAAGCAATGAAGTTTAAAATCTTTATCGAAAATATGTTGAGTCCTCGATAATTTATTGCTCAAGAATACTTTAAATTTCAAAATATCTTTGAAAAGCCAAAAGGTAACTTGAATTTTGTAGAAGCAATTCTTCTAATGGCAGTAGAAGTGAGTGGAGAAAGATTCTTCATTCTGGTTCTTCCAATTGTTATCATTCTCGTATATGCTTTGGCCCGCATTAGAAAGTTTCAAACTTTTTTCTCTGGACTTTTGGTAGCTCCTAGGCCCAAGCGTTGTTGAGAGCTGAGTAGAGTTGATTTGATTGTTGATTGCCGCTGTCCTTTGGATCACCTACTACAGCAGGAATAATCTTCTAAGTAACATTTAAGAATTTGTGTTGTCATATATTTTCAGCTTGATAAGGTTATATTTTGACCATGTAATAGTTGTGTACAATATAATAGATAAGATTATTTTTATTTCATCTTGAGTTGGATTTTCATTTATTCCTAATATTAGCAATTTGCATTTTAATAGTTTCAGTCAACATTATATCTACTCTCCAAAAGATTTCTATTTTAAACTTTATCATTTAAACATAAACTTTATTAGACATTAAGACAGGATTTATTATTCGTATTATAATAAGTTGATATCGTTTATATATGTTGAAATTAGTTATTACTAAAAAGTATCTTTATTATACAATTAACAATAATACGTTTTTATAAATCCAGATAACTTTTCTTCCCATTTTTCCCGCCAGGCGCGCTTTAAGTATTAATATTGTTTCTCAATTATACATAAAAATAGTATGACGCAATGCGATGCGTAAGGAAGCTTTTGTTATTTATTTTTGCTGGAATTCAACCGTCATAGTTCATTACAGGCAGAAACAAACCAATCCATCATCCATTTCTATTTACACTAGCATCTGTATCCACCGCTTCCTACACAGGTCATTCCACAGGTTTTGACAACAGTTTCACATTAATTCATTCATGTTATGCCTTTCCAAAACCAAATATGCAAAAGATTACCAATGTTTCGAATTATAAACTCTTTTTTTCTCAAAGCGTGTTCTTGAAATGTAAGTGTTCTTTAGAAATGAATTGGACCCTGTAACTACTTTATCAACGTTTTATCATTAGTACAGTTTTGTTTATCTTCTTTTCGACCTCTTGTGTACTGTGGGCGTGGTTTCGAAACCCGCTGTCACAGTTTTTCGAACTTTTAAAATCAAATATGTCCCTATTTTTCTTAGGTTACTTTGTATTGACTCCCACCACCTATCTCTATTATAGTTATCTAATTTTTTGTGATTTGGTGAAAAACATATGAACTTATGCCATTAATCTATAAAAATAATGGACATATGGACAATGCGTGTACGAAAAAAGATCGTCGATGCTCAGTACTATAATTTTACGTGCTTTATTGGTGTAGGTTGAAGATGCACGAGGCATCCTTTTAATTTTAGAAAAGTAGTTTATTATTTTACAAAATAAAACAAATTGTGCTAATTTTTTCCTTCAATTATAAGACATTTGTACAAATAAAATAAAACAATCGTTTCTCTTCTATAATTTATTTATATTCTAACTTTGTAAAATAACAAAAAAAAAAACAAAATAAAAATTGTCAATAAACAAAATGATATGTTAATAAAGAAAACTTAACCATACAAATACAACTAAATTAAATTATTAAGTAACTAAAATTTAAATTAAAATTTAACATTAAAAACTATAATAAAATGGAAGGATTTCAATTGAACTTTAATTCTTTTGTTACTTTTAAATACAAATATTAAATCTTAAACGTGCATTGCTTTCAGAGTTTTGTATGTTTAACGTTATCGGTCCAATAACTTTGAATTGTCATCGCTTCTAACGAATTCAAAAAGGAATCGTTATCTAAGCTATACATCTCATCAGAGTTTTCCTGAAATAAAAAATTAAAGAAATATTATATAATTTACACTGCTTGCCGTTGGCACTTGGCATAAGTATTCAAATAACATTATGTATATAGCACTTGTTACTTTACGCAGAATAACTTAAAAGTTAATTAATAAAAAAACACAAAGTTGATTATTAGATACTCTATTTCGGTTTGTTACACCATCTTCAGGAGTGTGGATTGGTATCAAACAAATTCTACATTCATATACATAATTTAAACAATGAACACAAGGAATAACAAATCCAAGAAAAAGACGTGTTGTTGTCTTGAACAAAATTATACATGAATTATAAAAAAAAATAGAAAAACTAAAACAAAAAAAAAGTCCAAGCGGCACGTATATCCGATAGAAATAGGCAGATTTCGGAACCAGACAGCATTGTGTATAAATAGAATTGGATGTGTCAGATTAGTTTAAATAAAAAATTTAAGTAGAAACCGAATTCAAAAAATTTATCAAACCAACCAAACTAAATACATAAACGGAAACTACTTTATCAATGCAATTTCGGAACAGTTTGGTTTAATTTGGTTAAAACTACTTAATAACATATTAAATCCTTTGGCGGATTAACGTTCTAACTATGTCACAACTGCAATACTACCACACATAATTTATAATCAAAATTATCAAACAACTTACACCTCAAATATAATACAAATATCTTTCAATTTAGAAAAACTTTTGTAAATTTGTAATCAATATACATATATTTATTTCAACTAAACCACTTCCAAATATTCCAAATTCCCAAAGAAAATATTCCCTAATTCAACACAATAATGACTCAGCATTGTTTTAATTTTTTTTTAAATTTTTGCGAAAAAAAAACTCAAAAAAGAAACAAAAGAAAATTTATTTAATATTTCTATGGGATATTTTTATGGGATTTGTTGTTGTAATTAATTGTATGGCGTGAGAGTGGCTTGTATTATTAGTATAATGCTAATTGCATTGGAACTTCTTGGGTTAGAAGGCTGAAAATCTCTGAGGTTATAGTTGAAAAGTTTATCTAAAAGCTAGTATTAGTTTAAACAAAATAGACTAAAAAATGATGAAAGCATGGCCGTTTGCGTTTGTTTTTGTTTTAACAGCCCCAGGGCCTTAACCTCTGAACTTAAACAAATTGTTTTTTAAGTTTTGGAAAGATTTATGTTGTATCTACGTGTAAAAAAGTTTTCATTTTTGAGCATGGTCATTTTCATCTATATCGAGGACAACAAAGTTTAGTGAATTTTTAAAACAGGTGATTTTTAGGAACATTTTGCGCTGAGGTTTTCATTTTGAAAATAATGATAAAATAGTATATTAAGAAACTAGTTTCATAATCGACAATTTTATGGCAGCGAGGAGTTTTCTTAAGGATAAGTGCGATAAAACGTCTTATGAAACGAGTTTTTTATACTATTTTTTCTATTTTTCATTTTTTGTCTTGAAATTTTAAAAAATGTGTATTTTGTTAAAAAATAGTTAATTTAATATTTTGTTATTATTACTAATTATTTTAATTAATTAAAATATTTAACACTAATTTAGATATTCTTATTAATTTTATTTATATGATACTAATTAATTTTATTTATATTTATTTTATATTTTATTCGTTTTAATTTTTACTGACGTTTGTATGACCAATGTGACCAACCTTGAAAAACAAAACTTTGCGTATCGTAATGAAAACCATTTCGATACGCAGTTGGGTATCGAAATGACTTTATTTTAGACGCAAAATAAGTCAAATATTCAATATTTATCAATTTTATTTAAACATTATGATTCAAACGGCAGTTATAACGCCTTAGATTATTCGACTTTTAGGGCTCTAGCCGCTTAAATGGTACCCCGATATGGCCAGTTCGCACTTTTCTAGGAGATTGTTTGCCGCAACACACACAGAAAATATTTTTGGTGTAGGTCGAAAAGTGCGACCGTGAGATATATATCTAAATTTTTTTTTCATTTTGATTTTCCGTCTCTGCTTATTATATATAGTCGATTGGCACCAAAATTTTTCCGAAATTCCGAGATGAAGCACATTGCAAGAGATAGATTTTTATATGAAATATACCTAAAAGAGAAAACAATATCATATTGAACATAAACTTAAAATTAACATATATCTTTAATTACTAAGTGGAAAAAACCAAGAACAATAACCATAAAATTAATACAACTTAAACTAAACTTAAACAATAATCCTCATCGTTAAGAAGACCCGATCTGCATTGGTGAAACCTATAAAGAAGGAAAAGAAAGAAAAGAAAATTCAAATGCAGTATCTTATCCAGTCATTAATTAAAAAACAAAAGAGATATTGCCAATTTTTGGATTATAACAATAAATAAAAGGACGAAAATTTAACAACAAGCAACAAAGAAAATTTATGAAGAAATTAATAATTTTGAGGTAGAGGGCCAACAGAAATATTTAAAAGTCGGGTAATAAAATAATAATTTTGTAATTATTAATGGAAAAGAGACGGATCGGTTAAGGAAGAAAACAGAATTTCTGTTTGTCCATTCAAAATATTCTGTTTTAAAAACAAAGCCTTCCTAATTTCATATGATTCCAAAATATCTAGTTTTTTACCTTTTGCTTCGACATGTAAAACTGACAGATTATTCATAGTTATATTATGGTTAGATTCGATAACATGGTTGGCTATGGCAGTATCGGTTTTACCCAGTTCCAAAGAGGCAAGATCTTCTTTTGCTCTCACCTTGAAACTCCTTCCTGTTTGGCCTATGTTTTTAAAATTGCAGTCATTACATTTCATTTCGTATACACCGGATTTTAATAATCTATCGGTCTTGGCTATATTATTAAAAAGCAGTTTCTTAATTGTGTTTTTGTTTGAAAAAGCAAATCTAACTTTTGAATGCTTTGAGACAAAATTAATTACCTAACCTAAAACAAAATCTACCACTGTAACCAACACGTCTCCACTTATAATCTACAACTTTTTCAACTGGGTTAATACTATTTAACACTTTCTGTCGTTTCCTTTTTAATAAACCATATACTACTCTTTTTTCATAACCATTGTTGTTAGTAATGGTTACAATAGTATTAAGCTCATTTCTAAAGTTAGCCTTCCGACATTGGAATATTTATTAATCTGTCAATAAAAGGATTCAAAGCTGCCATTTTTGTATTGGTATGGTGATTAGAATTGGCTGGCATGATCGAATCGGTGTAAGTAGGTTTGCGAAAAATAGAAAACTCAAATTTAGGTGGAGTAGAGCAGTGGTTCTTAAACTTTTCCCAGTTGCGGTCCCCTTAAAATAAGTTTTTGGCGATCGCGGCCCCCTTATAATAAAATATTCTCGCTGTGATCATATACTCACTACAAAATAATATAATAATTATTATAATATTCATTTTAAAACAATGAATTTATTGACATATTGTGATAACAATAATTAATGGATATTTTTTAAATATATCTAAAGCAGTGGTGGTATGATTGAATAAAAATCCGAGTCGGAAATATTATATATAACTATTCGGAAATTTAAAATGGTATATGATTGAAAGTATTTTTCGAACATTTCTCTCGGAAAAATTTTCGAATCCATTTTGCTTGTCGGAAATTTATATTTGACGTTTTGTTGTAAATTATATTAAGTTATACGTTATGTTTTTTTTATATATCATTTTTACATTTGTTTAATAAACATTTTACAACGGAAAAGCTATCCATAATCATAAAAAAAACTAAACTCGCCATTTAAACTATATATCCTATCAATATCAACACAAAACAATTGATAAATACGAATATTAAACGGTTTTGACATTTTTAAATTCTGTACTAAATGGGTGCGTTTATATGAGAATCGAAAATATTACGAAACATTTCAATCATACGTCGGAAAAAAAATTTGTCGTAGTATTTTCGATTCGTATAAAAATTTCCGATCAAATTCAATCATACCATACCAGAATCTTACTTAACCTTATTTGCAAATTCATTTTAAAGTATTCAAAACTATAATATCAAGGCCTTCAAAATTGAACCTTCATGTAATTAAAATTTGCAAAGGTGTCTTGATCCACTCTTCCGACTGCTATATTCACGACCGCGTCAACACCACTACTTTGACCTCAGTGGAAGTAGACAACATTGCCGTTTAATGTTTATCGATAACAAAGAACCAAAATTGTGCCTATACGATCCTATACAAAAAACATTTAAGTTATATCTACTTTTAAAATTGACAGTGACCTATTTCGATAGTACGGCAGCACTTATTTAAAAATATTAGTTTTATTTCACTTCTGATATTGTCCGTTATGGAAAATCCTTTTTCGCGCAGATATGTGCAAGCAGGCATGTATTCAAAATTGAAAATTGGGTTCCAAACTTCCTCCCTCAATTTAAACAAAATGTTATCATGGGCAATAATTTAGAATTATATTATTTATCAGAAGGATCGTGTTCAAAGTCTTTTGTCGAGTTCATTATTTGAAGTATTAAAATCAAATTTTCAATCAGTGTTTGGGATGTCATTAAATTAACTAATTTGTACGTAGATTTTATAGATTTTAAATTACGTTCCGAAATAAATACACATTTTCGAACTGAATATTAATTTTCAATGATATGCATATGCGTTTTAAATAGAACTATTATTTCGTCTGGTAATTTGAAAATAAGAATTATCTCCATGCCTAGCCCAACGACTATATATTCGCACGGTCACGTTTCCTTTTTTGCAGCTGCATACTTAGGCTGGGGCCGTTACCTTTTTGAGATGAAAAAATTAGTAGCAGGTAACGGCCGGCTGGAATATATGGTTGAGGTCATAAACAATGAAAAAAAAAACTTTCGAACTTGAGATGAAGGGAAGTAGTGAAATGGGGTGATGTGTAAGGGGAGAAAACAGTTTTTCGTTATTTGTAACGAAACGAGGCCTCCTAGAGAAAAGTGTTTCATACAAAAGTTGTAGATAATAAAAAAATCTAAAACTTTAGTGAACACTTTTTTCGCCATAACCTCAAAGTTTGCGAGAAAATGATGCAAAACCGATTTTTCAGTTTTTTATTTTTTTTTCGCGTGAAAATTATTTAATTTTAATGAAACTTTGTGAAAGTACGTAATTATTTGGGCATAATAAGCGTGAATTTTTTCAATTATGGAAAATAAATATTTTTCGAGATTTTACCATTTTTCCGAAAAAACACCCCTATCTCCGGCGAACAACTTCATTGATGTTTTTTTGGATTTTGATGTTGTTCTAGTGCTTATTTTTTTTGTCAAGATGTCTACTCTCAAATAGTATTTCGATTTTAATGATTTATTGTTATTTAGCAGCTTAAAATTGAGAAAAACCGAAAAAAAAAGTTTTCGAATCTCGAACTTGTCGATTTTTTTAATTTTTTTCAATTTTTTAGCATATTTATGTTAAAAGTTCATAATATTTTAAAGAAAACACTTTCTTTGGTATAAAATAAATAAAGTTAAATGAATTTACTTATTGGAAACAACGCTAAAATTGAATAAAGTAAAAAATAAAAAAATGCTGTTACGTATTCAAACAGAAAAAAATTTACAAAGTTTAAAATTTAACAGCATACTATACGGTTGCCACGTGTCCTACATTCGGTAGGACAGTCCTACTTTGGAGCAAGAATGTCCTACGTCCTCCTTTACTATAAAAATGTCCTACTTTAGACAAACTGTAATACAATATCTTACACTGAAAAAAATAGATTTTTTTTTCCTATTTCTCTCAATAAACGCGCTAGCAAAATAAGTAATTGTTATTGCACCTTTACTTATATTAAAATTGTAACTGATTATTTAACTTTATGTCGAAAGGTTAGTAACAATAGCAAATAATTTACATTACTGACATATGTGAATATCGATGCTTTATTGCACGATTTATTCAGGTTGTAAACCACCATTGTTTAAATTTTGAAATAAACTCACCGTTAAACCTCTGTTTTTTTAAATAACTTTTGTTACAAAGTACCTGTTCTTAGAATTATTAATTATTATTAATTATTATTAAAATAAAATGACTCAACCGAATTTTGTTATAAAGTAAAACCTTTGGCTACAGAAAGCTAACGATTTTGAAGGAATATGTAAATACACAAAACTACTACTTATGAGTAACTTATACAGTTACTTAACTACTTATGAGTAACTGGCTTACAACATAAGTTTATTGATTTTTTTGAAACTGCCAATGAATCAGCAGACGGCATGTTTGGCTGTATTTCTGAGTTCTTAAAACTTTAAGTTTAAGTTTTTCGAGTGTTACTGCATTGGAGGCTAATAATTTCAATGCGAATTTGTATGCCATTATTCATTATAAATAAATAAATTAGCATTACAGAAATAACGCCCATACATTCATTCATACTTACACCAAACCGAAACCGAATTTTTTTTAAAAAAATTTATTTTTAACTGAAAATTGATGTGGCACAAATCCAACGAGTTTTTTAGTTTTGAGACATTAGGGGTAGTGTGTCCTAGTGTGTGTAGTAGTTTTGTGTATTTACATATTCCTTCAAAATCGTTAGCTTTCTGTAGCCAAAGGTTTTACTTTATAACAAAATTCGGTTGAGTCGTTTTATTTTAATAATAATTAATAATAACTAATAATTCTAAGAACAGGTACTTTGTAACAAAAGTTATTTAAAAAAACAGAGGTTTAACGGTGGGTTTATTTCAAAATTTAAACAATGGTGGTTTACAACCTGAATAAATCGTGCAATAAAGCATCGATATTCACATATGTCAGCAATGTAAATTATTTGCTATTGTTACTAACCTTTCGACATAAAGTTAAATAATCAGTTACAATTTTAATATAAGTAAAGGTGCAATAACAATTACTTATTTTGCTAGCGCGTTTATTGAGAGAAATAGGAAGAAAAAAAATCTATTTTTTTCAGTGTAAGATATTGTATTACAGTTTGCCTAAAGTAGGACATTTTTATAGTAAAGGAGGACGTAGGACATTCTTGCTCCAAAGTAGGACTGTCCTACCAAATGTAGGACACGTGGCAACCGTATAGTATGCTGTTAAATTTTAAACTTTGTAAATTTTTTTCTGTTTGAATACGTAACAGCATGTTTTTATTTTTTACTTTATTCAATTTTAGCGTTGTTTCCAATAAGTAAATTCATTTAACTTTATTTATTTTATACCAAAGAAAGTTTTTTCTTTAAAATATTATGAACTTTTAACATAAATATGCTAAAAAATTGAAAAAAATTAAAAAAATCGACAAGTTCGAGATTCGAAAACTTTTTTTCTTCGGTTTTTCTCAATTTTAAGCTGCTAAATAACAATAAATCATTAAAATCGATATACTATTTGAGAGTAGACATCTTGACAAAAAAAATAAGCACTAGAACAACATCAAAATCCAAAAAAACATCAATAAAGTTGTTCGCCGGAGATAGGGGTGTTTTTTCGGAAAAATGGTAAAATCTCGAAAAATATTTATTTTCCATAATTGAAAAAATTCATGCTTATTATGCGCAAATAATTACGTACTTTCACAAAGTTTCATTAAAATTAAATAATTTTCACGCGAAAAAAAAATAAAAAACTGAAAAATCGGATTTTTCATCATTTTCTGGCAAACTTTGAGGTTATGTCGAAAAAAAGTGTTCACTAAAGTTTTAGATTTTTTTATTATCTACAACTTTTGTATGAAACACTTTTCTCTAGGAGGCCTCGTTTCGTTACAAATAACGAAAAACTGTTTTCTCCCCTTACACATCACCCCATTTCACTACTTCCCTTCATCTCAAGTTCGAAAGTTTTTTTTTTCATTATTTATGACCTCAACTATATATTCCAGCTGGCCGCTACCTGCTACTAATTTTTTTTATTTCAGCTATAAAAATCCGTAATGGCCCCAGCCTAACTATGCATTTACGAAATGGAAATCGAAGATTTTTTCGTTTGCTTTTATTTTGGGTTTTCGGTGGCATACGGTGCTTAATCAAACACAAGCGTTCCATTGGTGATCTACTCAAAAACTCGTTTGGGCAACTAATTTTTTTCAAAGGTACGCATGTTAAACCAAATATAAACTAAAAATTTATTTATAGAACTCATGTTTTCGAATTGAAAAATTCAATCAAAATCTATTCAAAAATCTATTCAATTTTCAGTCTAGTAAATTATAATTCAAGCCAATTTTATATATTTGCAAAATGGTGATGCATTTAAAATTTAAATAAATAAAAACACGTAATTTTATGTTTTTTAAATGTCTTAGAAATAGTATTATTATAGCCCTCACTACGCTTTCGCTGTTAATTTCATACTCGAGTGATATGAATATCATTTGAGCATTGCTATGCAATATAATAACTTCAACCATAAATAAATATTTCATTTTATCCTATATAGTATCAGTTTCATTGCAGCTATTTTGTTTGCACTTTGCTTTTGAACGGTTTGCAGAAACCTTGACAAGCCAGTTTTTAATTTATGATGTCGTTCAAATATTGAAATGAACAGTAGAGTAGAATTAACTTTATCATAGTTCTGTTTACCTGTGTCTAAGGGTATGAATTCATGCCATGGGACATCTTTAACAAGATTTCTCTGTGTTTGGACAAAATTAGATAAAACGATTTGAGGAGGGTGTGTTCCTAACAATTGTTTTTCTGCATCCTAGCTGCCGCTATGTCACTTCGTATGTGTTGCATAAACTCGAAATAAAATGATCCAAAAATTATATGCTTTACTATCAGTATTTAAAGTATTTATTGAAAAATAATTGCATACACATTCATACACAGATATAACACAGATTTCGTACATAAATTCAAAAAAAATCTGGTAATATTTTCGCAGCCCTCCAAATACTTCTCACGGCCCCCTTGTTAAGAATCACTGGAGTAGAGAATATAGTAATATCCAAAAAATTTATTGATTTGATGGATTCAATTTCTGAGGCAAAATATATTGTCAAAAATTGAGCGTTAAGCCAAGATAAAAAACAATCTAACACTCTATTAGTGCCTTGCTAATAACATATAGTACATCATCCACATATCTATACCAAAAATTATATTTTTACCAAATGGGTTTGCTGGAGAATGGATTGATGCTTCAAAGTGAGTGCTCACAACGAAACGAACCTATTTCTAAAAATATAATATAAGCCCTCTACCTCAAAATTATTAATCTCTTGTTCCATTCATAAATATTATTTGTTGCTGTGTTGTTAAATTTTCGTCCTTTTATTTATTGTTGTAATCCCAAAATTGTCAATATCTCTTTTGTTCTTTAATTAATGACTAGACTAGATAAAATACTGCACTTGAATTTTCTTTTCCTTCTTTATAGGTTTTACCAATGCAGATCGGGTCTTCTTAACGATGAGGATTATTGTTTAACTTTAGTTTAAGTTGTATTAATTTTATGGTTACTGTTCTTGGTTTTTGCACTTAGTAATTAAAGATATATGTTAATTTTAAGTTAATGTTCAATATGATATTGTTTTCTCTATTTTTTTTGTTTAGTTTTTCTTTTTTTTTATAATTCACGTATAATTTTGTTCATTATGTGTTGTTGTCTTTTTCTTGAATTTATTAATCCTTGTGTTCATTGTTTAAATTATGTATATAAATGTAAAATTTGTCTGATACCAATACCTACTCCTGAAGATGGTGTAACAAACCGAAATATATATAGAGTATCTAAAAATCAACTTCGTGTTTTAACTTTTAAGTTATTCTGCGTAAAGTAACACGTGCTATATACATAATGTTAAAGAAATATCAGTTTATAAATAAGAAATATGTCGGGAAAAAATTTAATCTCAAGGAATAAATTACGAAGTTTACGACAGTTCGTAATTATGAATTGAAGTAAAGGAGCAGTGACTCGCTCACACAAAATTAGGACTATATCCCTACGATCCACCAGTTAAAATAATAACTAAACAATCACTCTTTCCACCACTGAAAACCTCATTATTTTTACTTCACTACAATTTTAAATTGTGTGAAGTAATGCCATCTATCGAGAAAAAAATCTTACATACCCCAAATTTTGTTTTTTCTTTTGTTTTGGACCATTCTATATCTAAATAGCCAATAAAATTTTGGTGTAGGTCTGTGGGTGGGTTGCTTGTTTGAAATTCCTGCATAGAAATTTGATGAAACTTTGGCAAATGATCCAGGTTCACTTGAAAATGGAAGATCTGGCTTCATTTCTAAATTGGACAAAATGGTGGGGGGTCTCCCGAACACTTCTGAGTTTAAATCTTCAATAACTTCTAACTCCGGCTTTCGATCTTATTGCAACTTGGTATATTTTTTTTTTTTTTTTTTTAATAAAATGTGTTGTGTAGTAGGAATTACAATATGTGTCACAATAACACATAAATACCTTTTAAGACTAAGGTCCCACAACAACATACGTTCAAAGGTGTTGATGGACGTAAATCTTTCTTTTTCTGTTTTTTATATTTTTTGTTAAAGAATGAATAACTAAACAAAAAATCCTATCACTGACAAAATATGACATAGGCCAATATTTTATGATAGAATAGAGAAAATAAAAGGAAATTAAAAAGTAAATAGCAAATTTTTATAAAAATTTGATGAAACAAAACAAAAATGTAGTTGCCAATAATCCAGCCGGTTGCATATTCCTTGATCCCGTGACGCACCGTCTTTCTTGAAGATTAAAGTCCACACATAGTTATATGTAGGCTCGTTTCCTCAAGGAAGCAATAGCGTCTCATCATCAAGGATTATTTCACAGCTAAGATTGAGAGTGCTACTGTTGACTGAATACAGTTCATCCGCCACCACCCCTAAGATGTCACCTTGGCTAGTGATATCTCACTGCTATTGCCAGTGGTATGTGATATCTCACGTTAACTCATATGCCAATAGCAGGGACTGGAGTACGCGGGGTTGTCACACCCGTAGATCAAAAATAAAAAAAAAATCTCAAAACAATAAAAACTGATCCCTCCATGCGGGAGGTTTTAGTACTGTTTCCTATTTCTACATACCACCAACTTCGGGTTTGTCACTTCCGGTTAAAAAGTTTTTTTATCAGGTGTTTATCGCTACTGTAGCCTACACTTGCCACTTGTAGGTGTGCCTGATGCCCCTTTGAAAAAGGATGCAAATATGTATGGCAAGGAACTGATTAGTTTTTGAGCGATATTTAACAAAGCGGTGTGGGAGCCCCCGAGCACCTGTTTTTTTTAAATCTCAATAGCACTGTATCTGATAATCGAATTAGATGAAACTTGGTAAATAAACATTTAGTACGGTTCACAACAGTTCTGCATTTTCTCGTACTACAGAATTTATGTTTGTTGGGATACTACAGCTTTCTATAATATAGATATAATTAGAACTACGTGAAATCTATAACATTGGTTAGCTATTAATTAAAGTTTTTTTATGGATAGTAGCTAACTATATATCCAGAACATTTTGTTTCCAGAGCTGTGGTGAAGAGAGCCTATGCATCAGCGTCGCAATATTTTTTTCAGTGTTTTTCCACACAACAGCCTACAATAATGAAGTTATTATGATATGAAGAAATTTTCAATTAGTGTAAGATCGACCAAAGTGGCGGAGGGGTCCATAATACAACTGCTGAATTTTCTCACTTTGTTTTAAAAATTTGGTTCAGAGCATCCAAACTTTGTTCATTAATTAGTTTTGAATTTTGACAAAAGATGGAGATTTGAATGACAAAGAACTGATTAGTTTTTGGACGATGTTGGGGTCTCCCGAACGTTGGAAACATTAGTAAACAGTTTTAATCATGATGACAAAAATTTTATTAGCTTTTGAGGTCACTGGACAAAAGGGGTGAGAAGTCCAGCCTACAACAGGCGACTTTTTCGTTGTTTTTAGAGTTCCGTTTTTTATAACGAACCCTATTGGTGAGAGTAAAACGAGTTTTTCACAATATATCGATTATCTCGTAAACTATAAATGCTATGGAAGTTTGAGGAGCGTATAAAGCTAACCTGTCCACATAAGAAAGTTGTTTTCGTTTGGTTTACAGGGGTACGATGTGAGACCTTTGAGAAAATACATTTTTTTATAGATTCAAGTAGGGTATCATATGAAAGGGCTTCATTTCAGTATTCCTTAAAAATTTATTTTGGAATTTTACACCTCACCATTTTTTGTATAATTTTGAATAATGACGTTTTCTTAATGTTTTCTTACCTCGATTAGCTCCGAATCTAACTGATCGAAAATCTTTAAATGTATTTGGAATGATAGAAAAATTAGTAAGTTTTTAATAAAAAATATATAAAAGTGTCACATACATACATACACAATTATTAAGGGGGTGGAAATGAACGCTATTTAAAACATGATCTAGGTGTCATTTAAAAGAGCACCTAATTTAGAAAACATTGCAATTTTTTTTAGAATTTTGCGGTGCACAGTTTTTGAGTTATTGCCAAAAAAGTGCGAGTTTCAAATCGTAAAGAGACTCGACAAATGGGCCAGATTTTCGTTATAGGTTTTAAATTCATAAACGCTCTATATTTTTAAACGTATTGACATGTTATACATCGATACTAGTAGTTGAACATTCTTAGAGTATAAGTTTAAAACTCAATTAATCAGCGTTGATAATTCGTTAAGAATTTTAATTTTTATTTTATTAAATTTGTAAATAAATAAATTAACTTAAATCACTTACGCGTATTGTACTATCATCAATATATCCACTGGAATCTGGTTCACTTAATGTTTGTGGTTGATTATTATATCTTCTTCTATATAATATAAATCCAGTTACACTAACACCAAATATTAATGCTACTAAAACAATACATAAAATTGAAATCGCTAATTCATTTATATCACTTTGTCTACTAATCGCCGAAGTTAAAAGAGCTTCCGAAGTTAAACCATTTCCACCTAAAGTTTCTCCGCTTTCTTGTAATAATGAATCGGATGCCGATCGTGCCAATATATTTTTTGTTTCACCTGTAAAATTGTTTATTTTAAATTTTTCACGATATTCATTTAGGATTTTGGATTTTCGTTTTTGTTCAATATCAACAACATGCGTTACATTTTGCTTTATAATAATTTTTTCTTTTATAACATCAATAAAATTATTCGTTTTATTATCCCTTTGTGATGATTTTATATCTTCTTCGATGCTAACGACGGTTGTATTTATATCAATAGTTCCAAACGTACTTTTATTTATTGCAATGTTGATATTAGTTAGATTAGTATTATTATATAAACTGAAATATACAAAACATGCATTACATTATATTAGCGATAAAAATGATTTAATTAATTTTAACAAAACAAAAATGATGCTTTTTATATAATGAGTCATTTTGATCTGTGATTTTTAATTTTTTACATTCGTCGTTAACATTTTGTTAAAAACATCTTTTACCGATAAGTCATCATTAACATTCAATCAACGTCCTCCACAATTTTTATTGGTTATTTTATATAAGATAAAAGGCAAAAATGCTGACGCACTTGTGACTAACTGTTTATTTTTAATCACAGGTAACAATCGTCTTATAAGTAGATATCAAGCCATTGTATTCAAAACAGAAACAAAATTTCATATTGTTCATTGGCGATTTTTATCGCACTTTGATAACATTAGTACGCTTAACTATAGCATATATTTTAATCAAACTAAATATTACAAAATGTATTTTAACTTACTCAGCAATTCCATCTTCCACCGAATTATCTACATGATCACTTATTGTGTTATTAATATAAGAACTTCTATTTTTAGATAAATTTCTTTCTTTTGATATATCTACATTAGTTGACCAATTACTACTATTTTCCATCCAATTAATATCTGATAAATTATAATTATCTCGTTCAAAATTTTCATCGATTGCAGTTGGTTTAGCATTTAACAATTTCGTTTGTGCCCATTTGTTTTTTAAAAGACTGTCTGGCGGCAGGGTTGATTGTTGACCATTTACTAATACTGTAATGAAATAATCATTTTTTTTTTAAATATTTAATCTATAAAGACGGATGTTGGGGTTATTTAATGAATACATTTGTGGTTCAGTACAACCTTGAGTTATACTTGTTTGCTTTGAATCATAAGTAGATGGATCAAAACTATACAAAAAAATCTTTTTGGTTAAAGAAAAGTGAAACAAATTCAAACCAAAAGATTTGAAAACTCATCCTGTCCTTGGAAGCATTTTTAGATAAAGGTCTGGATAGTTTAAAACGAAAATGATCAGACCTTACGGAGAACGCTAAGTCCTTACCATCTTCATTCTTCATATTTATGAGACCGTTTTCATATTTATGAGTTGTGAGGTTGTCTAAAACAACGGGCATTTAAAAAATAAAATTACACGGTTCTTGTACAAGGTGTCTCGAAAGCGTCATACTTCTTTTATTTTGAGATAAATTTGAAATAAAATTTTTTGTTTCACAGTCTAAATGTTTTCCGTAAGCCATAGAGTTGATTTATGCAACTACACGGTTTTGCTTGCTACTACAGGATGCAGTGATTCGCTGGATCCAACACATTCCTAAAAATTACGACAGGTTCGTTGGAGCCATCATCTCAACTGCTAAGAAATGCATCCTAAGAGGCTTTCGTGAAGAATATATTCCTGGCTGGAGTAGAGAGAGAGCGATATATTATATGAGGAGTACCTTAGTAGTGGTGAGGCAGACGTGGCTGATGACCTAATATATTCACTGGACGCCGCGAGGAAACAAAAGTGAATTAACGCTGTGGAAAACATTGATTTTTCCAATTCAAGCAGGGAAGCTAGAAGTCTCCTTCGGAAGCTGGGTGGCTCAAACTCAATTACTCGTGCTAACAATGAAATAAATCCAGAGGACATTGCAAATCATTTCGTAAACATGTCTCGTTCTTTTATTAATCGCCTTCATAAGAGAAACATTAAACGTAAATTAAGAGAAATGAAGCGCAATTGCTCGTTTCCATCGAAGTATGCGAACTCTTTTAGTAGCGAAGAAATAGATTCAGTTCTGTCCCAAACAAAAAACGGAAAAGCAGCTGGCTACGATGGTATTTTTGCAGAATTTCTTAGAAATACTGGACAAAATGTAAAACAATGGCTAACTAAATTTTTATCGAATAGCCTAGAAACTGGCAATCTTACAAAACATTTTAAGACTACGAAAGTGATATCGATACTTAAGCCAGGTAAACCATCCAATGAACCAGGAAGCTATCGCCCAATTGCCCTTTTGAGCACCTGTTATAAATTGCTAGGACAACTCATATACAACCGTATCGCACCCATCTTGAATGACCAGATCCCAGTCGAACAAGCTGGTTTCCGTCCCAATCGCCGTTGCACTGACCAACTGCTCGCTTTAACATCCTATATTGAAGCTGGGTTTCAAAAACAATTAAAAACAGGCGCAGTCAGTATTCATCGATTTCACTGCAGCATATTCTAACGCATGGAGGGATCAGTTTTTATTGTTTTGAAATTTTATTTTTTATTTTTGATCTACGGGTGACAACCCCGCGTACTCCAGTCCCTGCTATTGACATACGAGTTAACGTGAGATATCACATACCACTGGTAATAGCAGTGAGATATCACTAGCCAAGGTGACATCTTAGGGGTGGTGGCGGATGAACTGTATTCAGTCAACGGTAGCACCCTCAATCTTAGCTGTGAAATAATCCTTGATGATAAGACGCTATTGCTTCCTTGAAGAAACGAGCCTTCATATAATTATGTGTGGGCTTTAATCTTTAAGAAAGACGGTGCGTCACAGGATCAAGGAATATGCAGCCGGCTGGATTATTGGCAACTACATTTTTGTTTTGTTTCAGCAAATTTTTGTAAAAATTTGCTATTTACTTTTTAATTTCCTTTTATTTTCTCTATTCTATCATAAAATATTGGCCTATGTCATATTTTGTCAGTGATAGAATTTTTTTTAGTTATCCATTCTTTAACGAAAAATATAAAATAACAAAAAAAGAAAGATTTACGTCCATCAACACCTTTGAACGTATGTTGTTGTGGGACCTTGGTCTTAAAAGGTTTTTATGTGTTATTGTGACACATATTGTAATTCCTACTACACAACACATTTTATTAAAAAAAAAAATATGACACGGTCTGGTGAATTGGAATTATATATAAGCTGTTCAATGCATTACCTTGTAGCACCATCTCACGTTTAATTAACAACATGCTGAGTAATCGTGTATTTAAAGTTCATCTAAACAATTCCTGTAGTAGGTCCAAAATGCTTAACAATGGTTTGCCACAGGCTTTCGACCTGGCGCCATTACTTTTTAATTTAATAAAATAATATAATATAAAATAATATAATACATCATAAAATATTATATCTTAAAATATTTCATTTCAAATAATCTAAACCCCACCCCTCCGGCCTAAGATACATATATATAACCCCCACCACCTAAGCTTTCCAACAAACCCATCCCCACCCCCAGGGGGCGGATCCCATATAACGCATTTTAGCTCTGATGACTCAAGGGATTGAAAACCCATTGGAATCAATTCCAAGGGTAATTACAAAAGTACTTTTATTATGCTTTTTTACATTACATTTACAAAAGTAATTTTAGGATTTTTGGTACAAAGTTATATTTTTAGGATTTTGGGAATTAGGAATATTGGGAAAAGGAATAATGGGATTAGGAATTTTTGGATTAGGAATAATAGGATTAGGAATAATAGGATTAGGCATAATGGGATTAGGAATAATGGGGTGGAATCGTTTTTCTTTGCTAGAACGAATATGTATTCAATTATAACCCGGGTAGGAACTGCCAATGTTAAACAATGGGCCAACTTCGGGCCAGTATTGGCGAGCCAAGCCTTGGCTAGTTAGTCCCGGTTTTAGTCTGGGCCAGTTGTAAATACCTAGACTGAACCAAGATCCAGTTTATTGTATTACACGTACGAAGATTCAAATAAAATATTGAAGATTGTAAGTGCTACCAGTTCATATTTTTCTGGTAGCGGAGATCGTGAGGGTGGAAGACGCCTTCGTTAAAACTTCTATAAAAAAATAACTTAACCGAACTTGAAATCATAACATTTTTAACATGGAATTTAAATAAAAATTATGATCATATTTAATTTATTGTATTTTTGTATTAAAAAAATTGGTATTTGATTAATTGGTGTGCCAGGCTTGACCCTAGTCTTATATACCAGGCTTGGCCCTAGTCTGATTTGTCAGGCTTGGCCCAAGTCTGGTTTGCCAGTCTTGGCCCCAGGACATCATTCCAAGCTTGGGCCAAGCTAGGGCCGTTTGAAAATGTTAAGTCTGGCCCAAACCCCAAAAGCTGTGGCCTGGGCTTGGCCCAGGCTTGGCCCATTAGCTAATTCTTACCCGGGAATGAATCTATCTATATATAAATACGCAAGCATAATTTTTGCGGTACAATTTTAAAATATTTGCTCCATCAAAAGTGTGGCAATATGTATATTGTAGGAAAGGTCTTGAGTAGATGTGTCGAAAAATACTTTTTTTTTTTTAATTTTAACGATTTTTTCAGAAAAAATGGCAAAAATGTGATAATTGTGTTTTTTGTTCGGTTATTTTGTTTTTTTTTTCAAGGTATTTGTTTCACAATTCAAAATCAATCTATATTAATTAATTAAACTCTGAAATAAGGTGTTGTAGCTATTTGGTTAGGAGGTCTATTTACAATTTCTATTTACAATGGCCGAATTTCGGCCACTGGGCGATTCCTAGTTTATGTTTATTATATAGATTTACTTTATTTGATGAAATGTCTAATGTAGTTTCCTGTCAAACTATTAATCTTAAAACTTAGATACGGTGAGTGTTAACTAGAGGGTGTCAATATTTTTTGCTGAAAGCTACTTTCCAGTCATATTCCGATTTTAATGACACTGTCTAACGTGTAAGTATTTCCAAACCCCTTGAATAGCAGACAAGTAAATGTGTGAAGAGTCCCATCTATTCAACGAACTTCTTGGAAACATTTTACATGCACCTTGTAATTTTAGAGGTTCAGTTGTTAGTGTGATATTATTTTGATTGATAAGTTTTCATAACTTCTACAGTTTTCTAAAGTATAAAGTTCAACCAGCATAAGTTTATAACGTACATATTTGACAAAAAATAATCGAGCCAAGGTTATTCTAAAAAAACGATCTTTTTATTCATTTTTAAACTAGATTTTGCTAAGTTTAACTATACATATATAAATTATTTTAATGCATTTGATTATAGTAGTATCACACAAATCATTGAACAATCCACTACTATCTATTAAAAAACACTAATCTAGTATGCATTAATTATCACTTCCCTGGTATGGATTATCAATAAACAAAAAAGTTGTCATAAATAATGAAATTTCTTAATAAATTTTTTTCCATCAATTTGATTTTTTTTTGTTTGTTTGGTGGATTCGCTCTGATAAATTTACAATTGGTTTTCTGGTTTAAAATTTAACGAAAGCTTAAAAATCAAACATTTAAATATTTAATTGATTTTTTTTCTAAACAGACAATATAATTTATATAAGTTCTATTTATTTTTATAAATTGGGAAAGTAACAGAACAGAAATGCATTTTATAACAGAAATGCAGTTAGGAGGGAGCAGAATATAAAACAAAAATTGTTGATAGGAATTTCTTTAGTCAATTTGTCAACAAAAGACACTGAAACTTTTATTTTACTTTTCAGATTGAATTATAAACAAAAATAACGAATAAACATTACTTACCGTTTAGAAGAGTAATCCAGAACCAATGTGTCCACCAGTACAAAGTCATGCTGAATCAATTAAATTTATTTTAATTTGTACTGGAAAAGTTTGATCGTTAAATTAATTAACTTTAGCGCTGAAAAGGAAAATAAGAAAAATCAGTAATCGAGAAGATTTTTAAATTGTACGTGTTTATCAATATAGCGGAAAACCAATTAAATTTGTTTATAAAACGAAGGCAATCTTGTTCGAATCGAGGAAAATAAGATACAAAAGTTGTAGGACTCGTCAAGGACAGGCGCCTCACGAAGTATAAAATATGTGGTAATCATCAAATGAATGGGACATCCCTTAAGATCTGTGACTATGACATCCCTTAAGATCTGACTAATTCTATATTAATCCCTGGAACCGTCCAAATTTTTACATAATCGATTTTCTTACAAACTATAAGTGCTATTAATTAACTTGAACTTTTCTACAGTTATAAAATGTATTTTTTCTATTTTGCGTCTAAAATAAAGTCATTTCGATACCCAAATGCGTATCGAAATGGCCTTCATTAAGATACGCAAAGTTTTGTTTTTCAAGGTTGGTCACATTGGTCATACAAACGTCAGTGAAAGTTAAAACGAATAATTATATAAATAAAATTATTCTTATTGATTAATCTTATTATTAAAAAATAATCGAAATTAGTGTTAAATATTTTAATTAATTAAAATAATTAGTAATAATAACAAAATATCAAATTGACTATATTTTAATAAAATACATATTTTATGAAAGCTAGTTTTGCAACAAAACAATATATAGAAATATGATGAAACGCAGAGCTTACTATTTTGAATTGAAATTTTTAGAAATTTTCTTTAAAACATTAAAACACAAAAAATATTTTTAAAATTTCAAGACAAAAAATGCAAAATAGAAAAAATAGTATAAAAAACTCGTTTCATAAGACGTTTTATCGCACTTATCCTTTAGAAAACTCCCCGCTGCGCGGGTCGTTTTCTAAACAGATTGCGTGCGATAAAATCGTCGATTATGAAACTAGTTTTTTAATATACTATGTTCACGCCTATTGTAAACAAAAAAATGCAAATATTTGTTTTTATACTTTTATACGAAAGTTGATTTTTTTCTAGTCCAAAACAATTTTCAGTTGTAATTTCCCAAGGGCGGTGATAATTCGAAATAATTTTTTGCCAAAAATTTCGAAAGCAAGTATATTGATAAAAGCACGAGGCCGTAGGCTTGAACTTGCTTGAGGAATTTTTCAAAAACTTTTGAGAATTTATCAACGAACGAGGGGAATTCGTTTAGCAAATTTTTTGCCTTAGTTTTTTTTTAATTTAAACCAATGAAATTCTCTAAAATGTAATGACATCATTCAATTTCACCAATAACATTTGAATTATACTAATAACAAATATTTATGGGAAATTACAACTGAAATTTTTTTGCCATTTTTCATTTCTTTATATATTTTTTATGAATTATACGTTGGCCTACTGTGATATCAGTTAATTATTTCAAAATTTATTTGATAATTTTTAATATCGCACTAGACCAGACGTATAACCATTTGTTATTACTATAATTCAAATGTTATTGGTGAAATTGAATGGTGTCATTACGTTTTAGAGAATTTCATTGGGTTAAATTAAAATAAAACTAAGGCAATAAATTTTCTTTGTAATTTTCAAAAGCACAATTTTCGACTTATTTTCAAATATGTCAACATTTTTACTGACCGCCTCGCCCTTAACTTCAAACATTACAAAAGAAAAAATTCACAGTTACAAGAAATGTTGTAAAGATTGAATGAAAACTTTAGCGGTCGGCTCATAATTTAAAATGTTATTTCTCAACCCCCTCCCGTTGAGAGTTAAAATTTTGAAAAAAAAGTTTTTTTGACCTTGACGATTGTCATATGAAAGGTGAATTTTTTTCCAGTCCAAAACAATTTATTTTGTAATTTGCGAAGGAACAGCTTTTGATTTATTTCTAAAATTGTGTTTTTGAGAAGAGCTATTCTCGTAGATTGTAGAATATTATATACACCGAACCCTCGACGAATGAGTTATATTCGCACTTGACTTGTTCGACTTTTTTTTAAAGTGAAGTAGTTATTATTTAAATAAAAGTTATGTTTAAATCGTGTTTTAACTTAAAAGTTAATTAAATACAAAAAATTCAATAACAGTTCACAAACACAACTACAAAATTAGATAATTCTGATTTCCACATTCATTTTGTGAAAAAATCACTCTTTTTGCTCTGGACAAAAAGAATTCGATATTAATTTTTGTTTGAAATTTTAATTAATTTTCGATGCTTTCCTTCATTTTAAAAATAAAAATAATAATTTCTTTGAATGCTTTGTTTAATTATGCAAATACATATTGTTATAAAAATGTATAAAAAGGATAACGAAAAAGTACTAATTTTCCTTTTCTGCATATGAAATAAAATAAAACAAAAATAAAATCGAGTTCAAAGGAGTGAAGTAAAAAAATAAAAATTTTATTCTTACGAGTAAGAACGATATTAAAAAAATAAAAATTTTAGCACACGAATATTATTTTGAGGAGTGACATGAGGGGCTCGAATAAATATAAACTCTATTATACGAAAGGACTTATATCTCTCTATAAGCTCACAAGTCACAACGTCTTAATCAAATTGTAAAATAGTAAAACTGTTTAATTTTGCGCTTGAGCATGCTATAAGAAAAACCGCATCGAGACACAAAACACAATTTTAGATATCGTCGGCTCCAAAGCATTTGCGTGTTACTACATTTTCAAAAAATTGAGAGGAAGCAAAGAAAATGTTTAATTGCAACTCTAAACAACCTTGAAAATAAAATTTAGTATCAATACATCAAAAAATAAATTACTTTTTTTTTTGATTGATTGATAATAAATTTGATTTTTAAGTTGTTTAACATTGCAATTCAAATTTTCTTCGCTTCTTCTCAATTTTTTTAAAATTACAACACATAAATGCCTTGAAGCCGACGGATATGATAGATGAAATTGTGTTTCTTAGAAACCAGTGTTTCTCAATTGATAACATGCTACGGACCAATAAATATTTTACAATTCTATTGCGAACCTTGCGAAATATTTCCTGTTAGATGGGTGTGAATATAGTTTAGAGAAACCAAAAGAAGAAAGGAACGAATTTTGTGTGTAAACAAAGTTTAAAACGCAATAAACAAAGTTTAAAACGCAAATATATGGCCCATCCTTTTACGGTTCGATTGACAAGATTCATAAATATCGCTTTCCAGCTTGATTTGTTCAACAGTCTCTCAATTTTGGAATGCCTTATTAAACAAACACAGGAGTTTTTCCTGACAATTTTAACCCTCAGAATTTTAAAATCAACGTTTATAAATTTCTAAAAGAAAATTAATTTATAATCTCAAACCCCACAGTTGGCATGGTATCTTCGGATATTCAGAGTCGTTTTTTATAATTTATTATAATTAATAATAAACATGTTAGGGAAAAAAAAATTAAATGACCTACAAACATCGAAGTTCTAACTACTAATACTAATGAGAATTGTGAAACCAAAAATAATCATAAAAGTTTTTTTTTTTTCCTTAATCTCCATTTAGGTCTACTAGACTGGACCATCTAACTCTGTTGGGGGCAATCGCTTTCAGTTCACCCCATGTCTTGCCAATTTGTTTTGCTTCAGCTAGCACCGTTTTCTTCCATGTCATGGGTGGTCTTCCAACGCTCCTTTTACTTTGTGGATTCCACTCTAGGGACATCCTTGTTATATCTTCGGCTGATTTTCTCAGTGTATGTCTTATCCATCTCCATTTTCTTTGTTTTATCTCGGTCTCAATGTCCAACTGCTCTGTCTGCCGTAGAAGTTCCTGGTTACTGATGGTGTTCGGCCAGAAGCATTTGATCAATCTTCTCAGGCATTTGTTCACAAACACCTGTAGTTGGTTTGTGATCTTTCTTGTACGTTTCCACGTTTCATAAAAGTACTAATTTTTTTCGCAATGAAAATTTAACTCAATTTAATCATTGTTGCTCTTTTCAATATTTTAGAGACTAATGCTCATAAAAAAATTTCAGAAATTGCACACCATATATTGTTAGATTCAGTCTTATTATTCATGATGGGATAACTTCCATCGGACTCGGAGCGATGTTATATCACAAATAATTCTTTGAATTAATTGTAGATAATGTGTCGATAGACATAAGTGAAGACGGGTCATCTGCTTCTCGCCGATACAAGCTTGTTATTCAATTCTAACTTGGTTAGAGTATAACAACAATAGTGATCAACTAGAGAAATAAATTGACAAAACCTGAATCTAGTATATAAGTTTTCTAGTATGAAAGTTTTTTGTTTTCTTGTACTTCGCTAGAACAGTAGACCAATTTTGGTTTATAAGCGTTCACTTTCTGTTGATCTAGTCGGCTAGCCCTGATGAGAATGGATACACTTTTTAATATTAAAAGTATTCTTATTGGGTTCGAAACTAGATCGATCGACAATTGTATGGATAGCAAAACAATTTCATAAATTAAATACCATATATTGGTAGATTCAGTCTTATTATTCATGATGGGATAACTTCCATCGGAGTGATGTTATGTAATCACAAATAATTCATTGAATTAATTGTAGATAATGCTCATAGTTTGAATTTTTTTTTTTTATAATCAGAGCGAAAATGTTTTTTTTAATATCTCTTAATAAAGAGATATAAACAACATATTTGTTTTTTTTAATGTTTTATAAAATACAGTCAAATTATTTATAAAATACTGTTACGATTACAGAAAAATCCAGACGATTACAATCACTTCCAGAAAAATCAAATCACAACAAAACACAATAATAAATTAATGAAATGAAAAGTGTTGTTGTTGTATTTCTTAGAACTTGGGTCAACATAAATTTACTTTATGAATCAAATCATCATAACGTAAAATAATCGAATATTCTAGTGCTTTCTCAAGGTTTCTAAAAAGTGACCTCGAATGGTCGAGAACTATGCAGAATCGTATATAAGCAGTTTACCTCTTGTGGAATGAATTAGTTTTATTTTAAACGTGTGATGATAAAGTTAAAATTATAAAAGTGATATTTAAAATTAGTTTTTGTAAATAAAGTTTAAAGTCTTATTAAGTAGAAATAATTTGTGTATTATTTTAAAAGTTGTATTACTGGAAATTTCTACAATCAACCGTTGGAGTTTCTGAAGCTGTTGAAAGAATATTCTAGTTAGAAATATTGTTTGCTGTATTGTTTCCTGTTGTTGTGGAACTATAAAACCATAAAACCCACCATGAAAAAGCAGTGCTGAAATGAAAAATCAGTGCGGAAATAACTCACTTTTCCGCACTCAAACGAGTTTCGATATATGTCGTATTGTGGTACTCGAGTGCAGAAAAATATTTTCGCTCTGATTATATAAAAAACGATAAATTCAATCTAATGCGCGCATGTAGCATGGAGGGATCAATTTCTTTTATTTGTAAATTTTTTTTATTTTTGATCTACGAGTGTGAATACCCCGCGTACTCCACTTCCTGCTATTGACATACGCGCTAACGTGAGATATCACATACCACCGGCAATAGCAGTGAGATATCACTAGCCAAGGTGATATCTTAGGGGTGCTAACGGATGAACTGTATTCAGTCAACAGTAGCACCCTCAATCTTCGAGGGTCTACGAGTGTGAATACCCCGCGTACTCCACTTCCTGCTATTGACATACGAGCTAACGTGAGATATCACATACCACTGGCAATAGCAGTGAGATATCACTAGCCAAGGTGATATCTTAGGGGTGCTGGCGGATGAACTGTATTCAGTCAACAGTAGCACCCTCAATCTTAGCTATGGAGTATTCCTTGATTATGCCACGTTATTGCTTACTCGAAGAATCGAGCCTTCATATAACTCTATGCATGGGCTTTAATCATTGAGGAAGTAAGTGCTTCGCATGATCAAGTTATATGCCACTAGCTGGATTATTGGCAACCACATTTAGTTTTGTTCCTGCAAATTGTTAAAACAAATATGCTGTTTCCCTTTTATTTTATTTTTATTTGTTCTATCTTATCATGAAATATTGGCCTACGTCATATTTTATATGTGATAGGATTTATTGTTTAACTATTGCTTCTATAAAAAAATATAAAAAAATCAAAAAAAAATGTTTATCCATCCATACCTTAGAACGCATGTTGTTGTGGGACCTTGATCTTAAAAGGTTTTTATGTGTTCTTGTGATACATATTGTAATTCCTAATACACAACACATTTTATAAAAAAAAAAATTAAAAAATGTTCCTCTCTCGAATATTGAAAAAGGCGAAGGCTTCTATGATTAAATTGAATTGAAATTATATTGTGAAAAAAATGAGTGTTTTTGAAGTGAAACTTCTTTAGCGACGTTTTTGTTTGAAATTTTCGTTACGCTAGAGATGTAACGTTAAGTATAAATATATTATATGGTTTAAGCATTTATATTTTTAATGTTTTTACATTTATTTGTTCGTATTGTATTGGATTTGATTTTTTACATGTTGTGATCAATCTTGCTGTTATATGTATTTATGTATTTATACATACATAATAACCTTATTTCAATGTTTTGAAATGTATAAATTTGTTTAACTACAAACAGCAATTTTCTATTCGCTTATTTTATTTACGACCGGTTTGATTTTCAAAAAATCATCGACAGGTTAAATTTGCAATTATCAATTCAGTTTTGTTCATAAGCAAGCTACAGACCAACAATCAAATTGACAATCAATCGAAAACGAAAATAAACGAAATAAAATTTTAATGTAAAAATCCCCTAAATTTTATTTCGTTTATTTTTGTTTTCGATTGATTGTCAATTTGATTGTAGGTCTGTAGCTTGCTATACTGTGAACAAAATATATAGAGCTTTTTCCCGAAAAAAACATGACAGTGATCAGGTGATTTTTATTATTAAAACTTTAAATAATTGTTATTTCTTGGAATTTACCGCCCTTTATTAAAAATAGCACAAAAATATCAGTGAAATTGTTTATATATTCGCAGTGGCGAAGCGTGCTTCTGAAACTAGGGTAGACATATTCAAAAGTTTTATTAATTTGCAAGTAGAAACTAATTATAATACATTAAGATGAGAGGACAGAAAGCTAAGGTTTTTGGACGTATGTGGAGTTTGTGAGTCGAAGCGCCAACCGAGATTTGCACCCACATTTAAAATGACTTACGTCCGTGCATCATATACTATATTTTTTATTCGCGGCAAGCAAAATATTTAAAAAAAGCTTGTTCAATCTAAATCAAAATTAAAAATTTTTAAAATTTTGAAATAAAAATATTTTGTACAAAAGATAAAGGATATTGTAGATTAACAAAAACATTGTTTTAAGTTTTAGGGAGCGATGAATATTAAACATAATAGTACATTATGATGCTAGGACGTAAAGCTAAAGATTTTGGACGGATGTGGAGTTTGCAAATCGAGGCGCTAGCCGAGATTTGCACCCACATTAAGTCCAAAATAGCTTACGTCCGTGCATCATATACTATTTTTTATTCGCCGCAAGCAAAATATTTTAAGAAAATTGGTTTATTCTAAATTAAAATTATAAATTTTCATAAATTTTAAAATAAAAATATGTGGAACAAGTAACCTTTGACAAAATCTTCTTTATTATTATTATTATTATTATTATTTTTTATATATTAATACGCTAGATTAAAACTTTGTGGAGCATTAGGCTTTTTTATTCGCAGATGGATTCATTTGAAATTTTCACAGCTAACTGATATTAGTGTAACCTATAGTCGGATCCGGGTTCAAACAAATCGGATCATAAATAAAAAAGTTATTATATACGGAAAACTTTTTCTATACATATGCATTATAAGTTTACATACATATAAAAACGAAATTTAAAATTTATTTTATTTTTTTATATTTTCTTTTTTATATATTAGCGAACAACGAACAACAAAAACGAAACTTTTTTTTCTCATTCATTTCAGTGATCAGTCGTCTTTTGTCTTTGAACAAAGGATGGTTTTCGAGTCGTCGGAATAAAACAGATTTATGCGTAATAATGTTGATTTTATGAATGATATTTTATGAATGATATTTATGATGATATTTTATGAATGATATTTTCTTTTTTATATATTAGCTATCGAAAAAATTTATTTTCATTTTTAAATCATTCATTTCAGTCGTCTTTTGTCTTTGAACAAGGACGGTTTTCGATATTATTTCGATTATTTTGTTTATTGATATAAAGATATTTGCGTAATATTTTTCTTTGGTACTCTGAATCGGCGTTATGCGCGGTTGAATTTTTGAGGCTTTTTCACGTAGTTTTGGTAATGGTTTAAAACTTAAAACTTTTTTTCTTTTTTTATATATACTAGGAGGGCCCGGCGTGCTTCGCTACGCTTATAAATAAAGTTTTTGCGTAGACATTTTGTTGACGTAGAAGCAATGATTTCAAAAAGTGGTAATGAGAAATGCTACCATATAATTTTTAATTTTTCTTTTTAAATATATGAATGAAAAATAATCAGAACTCTAGCTGATCAGTTCGGATATATGAAAAATTAGCGAAGCTTACTTGAAAACTTATTTGATCGCTAATTTTTCATATGCTAATTTTTCATACGAAGCTTACTTGAAAACTTATTTGATCGCTAATTTTTCATATATCCGAACTGATCAGCTAGAGTTCTGATTATTTTTCATTCATATATTTAAAAAGAAAAATTAAAAATTATATGGTAGCATTTCTCATTACCACTTTTTGAAATCATTGCTTCTACGTCAACAAAATGTCTACGCAAAAACTTTATTTATAAGCGTAGCGAAGCACGCCGGGCCCTCCTAGTATTTATTATTTTTTCCAATGTATTGTGTAGCTATGACAACAAATGATAACAACTATTTTAATTGGACAATGAAATTTTGAATTTAAGGGTTGCTTTGATAAAAATTTTTATTTTTCATAGAATTTAAACAAATACAAATGCTTTTTACTTTTTTGGACGTAGCTATGACAACAAAATAAATAGTTGAAAAGTGATACTTTAAAGCCGCAAATCACAGTAATAAAGTAACTCTTTAATATGCAGACGAATAAAAAATTCTTTGTAAAAGCATAGAGAAACATATATAGAGAGACGTAACCTCTATTCACACAAATTGTATATAGAATACTGATAATACAAATAAAAGTACAACCAGAGATGAAAGGTTAAGCAATATACAAATTTTACAAATTATACATTGCATTCTTTCTGTCTTATATGAAACAATAAACAAAGCAAATCAAAATAAAAAAATGAGAATTTATATTTGAAAGAGAAATATTTCTTTTGCTTTATTTTCTATTTTACTTTTACTTAAATACGAAAAAATACGATAATTATAAAATAGAAAATAAAAAAAAAGTACTCGTATGTATGAGTGTTTAAATATATAAGGTGCGTTCGATTTGACTGAAACAACTGAAAAAACAACAACAATTGCATTTAATTTTTCAGTTGCTTCAGTTGTTTCAGTCAAATCGAACACGGCTATAATTTAAGGATTGTTTTGGGATGATAATTTTTTATATTTAACAAATATAATTTCATTCATTGATAATTTTTTGTTTTTGTATATTTTCTATTTTACTTTTGCTTAAATACGAAAAAATACGATAATTATAAAATAGAAAAAGTACTCGTATGTATGAGTGTTTAAATATATAATTTAAGGATTGTGTTGTGATGATAATTTTTTGTTTTTGTATATTGAAGAAGCAAATGATTGAATTTGTTATTTGGGCTACGAATTGTTTGTTTTGTTGTCAAGATTTTTTATTTATTTTTTCATCTCTTTTTAAATGGATTTGAACTATATTAAGTTTTTATTGTCCTAGGTCGATGACTTTAGATTTTAGAATATATCAATTTAGTTTGGTCAGAGTTTGATTTAAATTGATTCATTTGGTCGTGTTTGATATAATTACTTCGGTCTGAAAGATCTGAGATTACATTCATGAGCTCAAAGTGAAATTCTTACCCATGCTTTTTTGGCATTTCTCGACGTTTTAGGACCTACTGATTCTAAAAAAGCGACAAACAAAAATGTATGTCTGTCTGTCGGCCGGCCGTCCGCCGTCCGTCCGTCACAACCTACGAAATCTAGAAAACCGCTGAACGGATTTGAAATTTTTTTTTCTAAAAATAGGATTACTCAATAGAAAGAGCCGAAAGGACGATGTGTTCGATAGCTGTACCGGAAGCGTGTCAAAAAAATCGTCAAGTGTGTCAAAACAAGGAAATTTGCATATTTTTTGCTTAAAAAACGTTCATTTTAAGTGATTACGAGTAGGAACATTGAATTTGGAGAAATTATGATGGTCGGGATTGGTATGGGAGACCAAAATCTAGATTTTTGCATTATAAGTTTGTCAAAAAAATGTTGTCAAGTGTGTAAAAAGAAAGATTTTTATTTATTTTTTTACTCAATTTTTTGGAAAAAAATAAAATTAATAATATGTATGCATGAAAATATATTATTATTATAGAGAATTATGACATTATAAGATTGTCAAAAAAATAATGTCAAGCGTGTCAAAAATGATTTCATTGATTTTTTTAGCCAAATTTTTGGAAAAAAAAATTTATCTGTTTTTATGAATTGGTATTATTGAATTGGTTATAGTTTTTGAAATAGTTTTGGAATTTTGATAAAAGTTTGTATTTTTGATTTTGTAATAATTTTTACTATATTTTTAGAATTTTGGAAAAACTTTGAATTCTTAAGAATTTTTGGAATTTTATTAGAATTTAGAAAAAGTTTAAATATTTGATTTTATTCTAATTTTTGGAATGTTTTTGGTATTTTTCAATTTTTGATTTTGTTATAATTTTTGCAATATTTTTAGAATTTTGGAAAAAGTTTGGATTTTTAAGAATTTTTGGAATATTAATAGAATTTAAAAAAGTTTAAGTATTTGATTTTATTCTAATTTTTGGAATATTTTTGGAATTTTGAAAAAGTTTGATTTTATTTAAGTTTTACAATATTTTTGGAATTTGAAAGAAATATGAATTTGTGATTTTGTAATATTTTCTCGAAACGCTAAATGGAGATGATTTTGAGTAGTTAGCTGAGTGTATCATCTTTTCACTAAATTATGTTAATTTTTGATCTGTTATAATTTTCCGGCAACGTATTGATGTTTCGTGTTAGTTTTGAAATAAATTTCTAAACAGAGATAAAAAGTACTTATACTTTAACAAATCAAAATAAAAAAAGAGAAACATTTATATGTATTTGAAATTTCTTTTGCTTTATATTCTATTTTACTAATGAGACAACAAAAAATACGATGATAAAATACAATTAATAATAAAAAAAAAACTCGCATGGATTAGTGTTTCCTTTGACATGTTTATATAAATATATAAAGGTTTTTAGAATTCATTGATAATTTTGGTTTGTTTTTGTAAGTTAAAAAAGGTCAAAATAATTTTTCAGTTTTTGAAGAATTTGGGTTACGCGTTGTTGTTGTTGGCTACATAGATAGATATTTGATTTATTTTTCATCTTTCAAATGCACTTTAACCATATGTTTAGGTTGTTGACTTTAGCCAATTTTTTTTGGTCAGAAATTGATTTAATTTGATTTGGTTGTGTAGGATAAAAATATTTTTAAATTTCATCTATGTATGAAAATTTGTATCAATTTAATGTTTTAAATTTGAATACATGAGTTCTAAAAGAATAGATTATGAAATTTAAAAATATTATTTTCCAATAATTTGTCTTATGATAACTTTAAACAAATTGGGTTTAAAGTAGTTATGCGGTTATGTGTTCTAAAAACTTTTTTACTTTATATGGCTCAAAAATACATTTACCTTAAAATTAATGTTTAATCATATCAAAGCGATACAGTAGATCGTTGTTTGTGATATATTTATAACACCTGCAGCCAAATTCTGTAATTGTGAAGCGGTGAAGTGATAAGTTTTTTAATGAAAAGAAACGAAGAAATTTTTATCACTTCACCGGTTCACAGTTACAGAATTTGGCTGCTGCAGCCAAATTCTGTGACTGTGAAGTGGTGAAGTGTTAAAAATTTCTTTATTTCGATTTTATCACCAAATTTTTATCATTTTAACATTTTTTGCGATTCTATATGCAATTTATGTGCGATGTAAATGTTAAAAAATCTTATAGTAAGTAGGCGACTCACTAAATATCAAACGTCAATGCATAAAATTTTCATTGATTGTTTTATTTAATAGAATTATTATAAAAAATCCTTTCTTTATTATTTTCAAAATAAATTATTTTTTGTGAACAAAATATAATGGTTGAGCGAAATTAATTTTTAATTGGATTAAATAAAAGATTTGTTCAATTAATTCATGCCGTCAGTTATGCAAAGACATATTTATGAGAAATGCTGAAATAAACGAAATGTCAAGTATATTGCTATTTTTTGCAGATAAGACTTATTTTGACTCTAGTGGGGTTATTTTAAACATCAATTTAACTATATTTAAATATTTTCGAAGTTAAATTTGAAAAAAAAATTTTTGATGTTATTTTGAAATCTTAAATAAACAAATCACATTGGTGTAATTGTGTTTTTTGACATAATGACGTTAGCAACAAAAGCATTCATTTTATTTTTTCACAAACCAAAAGTCAGTGTTAACTTTTCAGTTTTAACATTTCACTAATTTAGATTTTTTTACGGTGAAGTGATAAAAAATTTATCACTACACCGCTTCACAGTTACAGAATTTGGCTGCTGATGTTCTAAATAATATGATATAAGTTTATCCTTTGAGCTGCTTGTTTTAGGTAGATTTCATATAAAATCTACCTATTGCAATGGGAATTCTTGGAGTTCCGGATAAAATTTTAACAAAATGAATTTATTAGGCGTCGAGGAGAAACATATTTCTAAGGCCGGGTGAAAAACACGTGAAATCAGCAAGGTCTGGAAATGAGGTTTTAATTTTGTATAATTAGAATTCATTGACATCAATAAAAAAAAGTTTTCTGCGTTTTTAGTTTTTTTTTAACCCTGTCTAAGATACAGGGTGTTGAAAAATCAAGAAATTGCTCGACCCTGGTGTATTGAAATGGCTCTACAGTCAAAACTACTGGACTGATTTTATGGTTATATAACTCAAAATGTATGTATTAAACAGAGCAAAATAATAATTCACATTATATGACCTTGAACAGTTTCTTTTAGAAACATAACGGTAAAATATTCAAATTCGATTTGTTTTTTTTATTAATTTTATTGCAACACGCCTTAAAATGTTTCATCATAAAAAAAGTGGAGTTAAAAAATGAACAGTGTTTTTTGGATTTACATATATGTTTTTATAATAAATTTTTAATTTTAACTCAAAATAAATATTTTACATATTTTTTATCATTTATTTAATTTTACATTACTAAATTCCGTTTGCAGTAACTGTCCGTGTGCTTTGTTGATGGTAATTGGAAAAGCGAGTTGCACTGGAAACTAAACGTTTGAATCTGTTGGGATCATTGAAATATGTGGCCTGTCTGTCGTGGCAGCATCCTCTTCGAATTTTCCACTCAAAATTGTAGCTTCTATGACATTGTTCATCATCTTTTTCCCCGAAGTTCAAAAAAGTTTGTGCAATTTCAAAATATGTGACATATTTGAAATTACAACATGTGTCACAACAACACATATAAACCATATAGGCTCTACAACATAATGCTTTTTAAGACGTTGATGGACGCAAATTTCTTTTTAGGTAGATTTCATATAAAAATCTACCTATTGCAATGGGCTTCATCTCGGAATTTCGAAAAAATTTTGATGCCAAACGACTATTTGTGATAAGCGGAGATGGAAAAACAAAAAAAAAAAAAATTATATATATATATATATATATATATATATATATATATATATATATATATATATATATATATATATATATATATATATATATATATATATATATATATATATATATATATATATATATATATATATATATATATATATATATATATATATATATATAACGATATGAGGTATAACGGAATTTAGCGGCACTCTCACGGTCGCATTTTTCAACCTACACCAAAATAATTTTCTGTGTATGTTTCGGCAAATAATGTCTTGGACAAGTTCGTGAACTGGCCAAATCCGGGTACCGGTTAAGCGGCTAGAGCCTAAAAAGTCGAATAATCTAGGGCGCTATAACTTCCGTTTGAATAATAATATTTTAATAAAATTTAAAAATATTGAATATTTGAACCTTTTTTTATCATTTTTATCCAGATGACCACTTTGGCGTTTCAGGTTCCTCAAAAATCAGCTGTTTTAAAAATTTACTAAACTTTGCTGCCCTTGATCTAGCTGAAATGGCCAAGCTCATAGTTGAAAACTTTTTTTCACGTACTTAAAATATAAATCTTTCCAAAATTTCCAAAAATAATAGTTTAAGTCTAACGGTTGAGACCCTACGGCTGTTGAAATAAAAACAAACGCAAAAGGCAATGCTTTCATCATGTTTCAGTTTATGTTATTTAAACTCATCTTAGCTTTTAAACATACTTTACAACTATAGCCTCAAAAAGTTTCAGCTTTCTAACCCAAAAGGTTCCATTTTTATAAGCATTATAATGAAACCCTTACAAGAAAAATATCAACCCATTTAATACCATAGAAAAATTATCAAAATCTCTTTTGTTTTTATTTTTAGGTAGATTTCATATAAAAATCTACCTATTGCAATGGGCTTCATCTCGGAATTTCGGAAAAATTTTGATGCCAAACGACTATTTGTGATAAGCGGAGATGGAAAAACAAAAAAAAAAAATTATATATATATATATATATATATATATATATATATATATATATATATATATATATATATATATATATATATATATATATATATCTGTAGGTGGGAGGTAAACTACACCAAGTCACATTTTTTTCAAAATACGTTTTTTTATACCGTTAGAATCAGGATTTTGTTCTTTACCGAGAGGTTAATAGCAGTAAGTCCTAACTAGTGTAGTCTTCGAGATAGGACAATTGTAAATGACACCAAGTCCAAAGCCCTTAGAGGTAAAGAACGTCAATTGAACAAATTTTGACACCAAGTCCAAATGTTATGACTAAGTAGTGTTGTAGACGACAACAATGTATTAAGAGGTAAATCACACCAAGTCCACTTAGTCAATGTGTCCTTAGGTTTTAACGTCTTTTAGTTTCTTAAAAAATGTAAACAATTTTAAACGTTTTTCAACGTTAAACTTACATTGTTAATAATATATTTTGAGGTAAAGTTTATAAAAAAACCTTTAACATTATTTGTGGAAACACCTTTTATGTACAATTATTGTCTTGGACTTGGTGCTGTATGTTTCAAGCGACTTGGGAATATTAAGATCCATCATTGTGAGGTAAAGCACACCAAGTCCTTTTTAACAAATAACCGTTACATAATATGACGTAATTTAATTAAGGATATCATGGAAATTAAAAAAAAATTACACTGTAAAAAAAATTTTCGGGGTAAGGGGAGCAGTTAATAAAGATATAGCAGAGTTTGTGATTTTCAAACAGTTTTTTGGCTTTGCTGTAAAATTTTAAAAATGTGACTTGGTGTAGTTTACCTCCCACCTACAGATATATATATATATATATATATATATATATATATATATATATATATATATATATATATATATATATATATATATATATATATATATATAACGATATGAGGTATAACGGAATTTAGCGGCACTCACGGTCGCATTTTTCAACCTACACCAAAATAATTTTCTGTGTATGTTTCGGCAAATAATGTCTTGGACAAGTTCGTGAACTGGCCAAATCCGGGTACCGGTTAAGCGGCTAGAGCCTAAAAAGTCGAATAATCTAGGGCGCTATAACTTCCGTTTGAATAATAATATTTTAATAAAATTTAAAAATATTGAATATTTGAACCTTTTTTTATCATTTTTATCCAGATGACTACTTTGGCGTTTCAGGTTCCTCAAAAATCAGCTGTTTTAAAAATTTACTAAACTTTGCTGCCCTTGATCTAGCTGAAATAGCCAAGCTCATAGTTGAAAACTTTTTTTCACGTACTTAAAATATAAATCTTTCCAAAATTTCTAAAAATAATAGTTTAAGTCTGACGGTTGAGACCCTACAGCTGTTGAAATAAAAACAAACGCAAAAGGCAATGCTTTCATCATGTTTCAGTTTATGTTATTTAAACTCATCTTAGCTTTTAAACATACTTTTCAACTATAGCCTCAAAAAGTTTCAGCTTTCTAACCCAAAAGGTTCCATTTTTATAAGCATTATAATGAAACCCTTACAAGAAAAATATCAACCCATTTAATACCATAGAAAAATTATCAAAATCTCTTTTGTTTTTATTTTTTTTACTAAGTAACCGTTTGAAAAAAGATTAAATAAGAACAAAAAAACACAACAACAAAAGACGATTTTGAAATAAAATTGTTTGATAATGTTTGATTATAAATTATGTGTGATGGTATAATTGTAGTTGTGACGTAGTTCATTTGATCTTTGGTGGATTTAATATGTTATTAAAAGTAGTTTAAACCAACTTAAATAAAACTGTTCCGAAATTGTATTGATGGAGTTAGTTCGGATAATGTATTTAATTTGGTTCGATAATTTTTTTGAATTATTCTGTTTCTACTTATATTTTTTATTTAAACTAATCTGACTTATCTAATTTTATTTGGACACAAAACCGTCTGACCCCGAAATCTACCTATTTCTAGCGGATATACCTGCCGCTGGGATCTTTTTTATACACTCAAAAAAATGCTACCGGTATAATTTACAAAATTGGTTTGTAAAAGTGCTAACAAAATATTTTTGTGAATTTACCAAAAAATGTTACATTTTATATAAAATTTTGTGTTGTCCATTTGCCTTTTTTTAAATCTGAAAAGCATTTGTAAACTTACTAATTGTTTTTGTGATTTGGATTAAAAACGTATAAATTCATAAATAGTTCTAAGCACAATTCATTTTCATTGTTTAAACAAAAATAATGTTAAGGTAATATCGCTTTTTTTCAATTTTAAATCATAAATCATATATACATAACAAAATAAAAAATTAATTATACAAAATTTTGTAAAATTTTGTTAAGAGAAAAATGACATTCTACAATTTTTGTTGTAAAACCTAATACGAATATTGCAGATTTTTTTTTTAAACTTTACAAAGAGACTTATGCAATTTAAGAAACAAACATATTTTTTACAAAAAAACAGTTTGCTGTTACAAACGTTTTATAAAATTTCATAATTGAAGTTATAACCAAAATATTAAACAGTTTCAATTTGGTTGTTGTCTAAGTAAAAATTCGAAGAAATTTTTTAAAATCGTGGTAATTTAGTGGTTCATTATTGATAAATAGTGGAAGTGATAAATGATAAATTTAGCAGACATATGCTATGCACAGGTAAGAAATTTTAGATATTTCGATATTAAGATGCCCCTGACCGATTAAGGAGACATTGGAATTAGAGATAATGGCGGCATCTTTCCTAGGGCGGAACGAAATTGGATAATAGAGGATAACTGTAGTTTCCGAACTGCATATCCTTAAACAAATAGAGAATAATCAAATCCAGCACAAATTTCAAGAACCACTTAATCGGTGACGGGCAGTATAAAGTAAAAAGGTATCAAAACTTTTTCATTGTTTCAGATGTTTCAAAAGACATTGATGCTCATTTAAACGTTTTTCTCACTCTTTCTAGAACCAGTGAGTATTGTTGTGTTGCTGATAGCTGCAAAAAAATTTTTCCAATGTAGATAAATTTAGAAGACATTTAAAAAAGAATAAGCATGATAATATTTTAAATGTGAGACATTCTTCTTTAGGAAATATTAGTAGAGTAGTAAAATTGTCACTTTATCTTCGTGTAACATTCAAGATGCATCAGTTGAGCAGGACTTCGAAAACAACACTTTTAACACATACAATTCATATAAGAATATTCGCTGTAACGATATAGTACCTTTAACAAAAAATCTATTGAAAATTTGAAAACAACAAGATTTTGAATTTGAATTTTTAAAGCAAGATAATTTTATTTAAATTTAAAATATAACGTAATGTAACGGAGTTAAAAAATGCTGAATATGCGTGTTTGATTATTTTTTGCATCACAATTGATGCAAAAAATAATCAAACACGCATATTCGTTTTGGCGATTGGCCAAAAATAAAATCTAAATCATGTCGTTACTGCTTCTAAATTTGATTCATTTGTTCAAAGCATTTGCGACTGGTTTTAAAATTTGATAAAGTTCTCACGGATTTTATCAAGCCTTTGTTAAGTATCTGATAAAAAATGTTAATATATATCACTGATATGAAATACGTAAGCCAATCTTTAATTTCCTTTTCAAAATTGAGATGTTCCTTTTGATCCACAGGAATAGCATATATTTACCACTTTTTTATTTAACAATTAAACAAATTGCACTTGATCCTCCATTGAATGTCTGTCGGGAATCGAATAACACATCCTTCAGCACATTTCTAATAATAGTTTGGCTAGTATTGACAAACGAGTGAACGTGAGATATTACATACCACAGGAAATAGTAGTAAGATATCACTACCTAGTCAACCCTAAATTTTATCTAGAAGTATTCCTTGGTAATGGCACGTTATTGCTTACTCGAGGAATCGAGCTTTGATATTTCTCTTTGTGTGGGCTTTAATAATTGAGGAAGACAGTGCGTCACATGATCAAGAAATATACTAGTCGGATTATTGGCAACCCCCTTTTAATTTTGTAATTTTGCAAATTTTTAAAAGACATTTTCTTTTTATCTCTTATTTTATTTTTATTTTATGTATGCTATCCTATCATCATGGGATATGTCATATTTTATATGTGATAGAATTTATTGTTTAGTTATTCCTTCTTTGAAAAAAAAAAAAAAAACAAAACATAAAGATTTGCGTTCATCAACACCTTACAACGCATTTTATTAACAAAAAAACATATGAAAGCTTTAAAATTTTTTTAAAATTTTAATGACGCTTAAGGTGCCAAAAGGTGGTCAAATGTATTAAAAACGTTAAAACACGATAACGTACAACAGTTCTATTGGATAGCAAATAAGCAACATTGCAATATTAAAAAAAAACAATTTTTGTTTAAAACATGGTTTTTTTCAAAAAAAACAATTTGTTTTAAACACTGTTTTAAACAGTGTTTAAAACAAAAGTGTTTAAAACAAACCAACTCTGATTTCAATACACCAGGGTCGAGCAATTTCTTGATTTTTCAACACCCTGTATCTTAGACAGGGTTAAAAAAAAAATAAAAACGCAGAAAACTTTTTTTTATTGATGTCAACGAATTCTAATTATACAAAATTAAAACCTCATTTCCAGACCTTGCTGATTTCACGTGTTTTTCACCCGGCATTAGAAATATGTTTCTCCTCGACGCCTAATAAATTCATTTTGTTAAAATTTTATCCGGAACTCCAAGAATTCCCATTGCAATAGGTAGATTTTATATGAAATCTACCTAAAACAAGCAGCTCAAAGGATAAACTTATATCATATTATTTAGAACATCAGCAGCCAAATTCTTTAACTGTGAAGCGGTGTAGTGATAAATTTTTTATCACTTCACCGTAAAAAAATCTAAATTAGTGAAATGTTAAAACTGAAAAGTTAACACTGACTTTTGGTTTGTGAAAAAATAAAATGAATGCTTTTGTTGCTAACGTCATTATGTCAAAAAACACAATTACACCAATGTGATTTGTTTATTTAAGATTTCAAAATAACATCAAAAATTTTTTTTCAAATTTAACTTCGAAAATATTTAAATATAGTTAAATTGTCTTATCTGCAAAAAATAGCAATATACTTGACATTTCGTTTATTTCAGCATTTCTCATAAATATGTCTTTGCATAACTGACGGCATGAATTAATTGAACAAATCTTTTATTTAATCCAATTAAAAATTAATTTCAACCATTATATTTTGTTCACAAAAAATAATTTATTTTGAAAATAATAAAGAAAGGATTTTTTATAATAATTCTATTAAATAAAACAATCAATGAAAATTTTATGCATTGACGTTTGATATTTAGTGAGTCGCCTACTTACTATAAGATTTTTTAACACTTACATCGCACATAAATTGCATATAGAATCGCAAAAAATGTTAAAATGATAAAAATTTGGTGATAAAATCGAAATAAAGAAATTTTTAACACTTCACCACTTCACAGTCACAGAATTTGGCTGCAGCAGCCAAATTCTGTAACTGTGAACCGGTGAAGTGATAAAAATTTCTTCGTTTCTTTTCATTAAAAAACTTATCACTTCACCGCTTCACAATTACAGAATTTGGCTGCAGGTGTTATAAATATATCACAAACAACGATCTACTGTATCGCTTTGATATGATTAAACATTAATTTTAAGGTAAATGTATTTTTGAGCCATATAAAGTAAAAAAGTTTTTAGAACACATAACCGCATAACTACTTTAAACCCAATTTGTTTAAAGTTATCATAAGACAAATTATTGGAAAATAATATTTTTAAATTTCATAAAAATTTTAAATTTCATAATTTCATAAAAGAATAGATTTTTAGAACTCATGTATTCAAATTTAAAACATTAAATTGATACAAATTTTCATACATAGATTTTGAAATTTAAAAATATTTTTATCCTACACAACCAAATCAAATTAAATCAATTTCTGACCAAAAAAAATTGGCTAAAGTCAACAACCTAAACATATGGTTAAAGTGCATTTGAAAGATGAAAAATAAATCAAATATCTATCTATGTAGCCAACAACAACAACGCGTAACCCAAATTCTTCAAAAACTGAAAAATTATTTTGACCATTTTTAACTTACAAAAACAAACCAAAATTATCAATGAATTCTAAAAACCTTTATATATTTATATAAACATGTCAAAGGAAACACTAATCCATGCGAGTTTTTTTTTTATTATTAATTGTATTTTATCATCGTATTTTTTGTTGTCTCATTAGTAAAATAGAATATAAAGCAAAAGAAATTTCAAATACATATAAATGTTTCTCTTTTTTTATTTTGATTTGTTAAAGTATAAGTACTTTTTATCTCTGTTTAGAAATTTATTTCAAAACTAACACGAAACATCAATACGTTGCCGGAAAATTATAACAGATCAAAAATTAACATAATTTAGTGAAAAGATGATACACTCAGCAAACTACTCAAAATCATCTCCATTTAGCGTTTCGAGAAAATATTACAAAATCACAAATTCATATTTCTTTCAAATTCCAAAAATATTGTAAAACTTAAATAAAATCAAACTTTTTCAAAATTCCAAAAATATTCCAAAAATTAGAATAAAATCAAATACTTAAACTTTTTTAAATTCCATTAATATTCCAAAAATTCTTAAAAATCCAAACTTTTTCCAAAATTCTAAAAATATTGCAAAAATTATAACAAAATCAAAAATTGAAAAATACCAAAAACATTCCAAAAATTAGAATAAAATCAAATATTTAAACTTTTTCTAAATTCTAATAAAATTCCAAAAATTCTTAAGAATTCAAAGTTTTTCCAAAATTCTAAAAATATAGTAAAAATTATTACAAAATCAAAAATACAAACTTTTATCAAAATTCCAAAACTATTTCAAAAACTATAACCAATTCAATAATACCAATTCATAAAAACAGATAAATTTTTTTTTCCAAAAATTTGGCTAAAAAAATCAATGAAATCATTTTTGACACGCTTGACATTATTTTTTTGACAATCTTATAATGTCATAATTCTCTATAATAATAATATATTTTCATGCATACATATTATTAATTTTATTTTTTTCCAAAAAATTGAGTAAAAAAATAAATAAAAATCTTTCTTTTTACACACTTGACAACATTTTTTTGACAAACTTATAATGCAAAAATCTAGATTTTGGTCTCCCATACCAATCCCGACCATCATAATTTCTCCAAATTCAATGTTCCTACTCGTAATCACTTAAAATGAACGTTTTTTAAGCAAAAAATATGCAAATTTCCTTGTTTTGACACACTTGACGATTTTTTTGACACGCTTCCGGTACAGCTATCGAACACATCGTCCTTTCGGCTCTTTCTATTGAGTAATCCTATTTTTAGAAAAAAAAATTTCAAATCCGTTCAGCGGTTTTCTAGATTTCGTAGGTTGTGACGGACGGACGGCGGACGGCCGGCCGACAGACAGACATACATTTTTGTTTGTCGCTTTTTTAGAATCAGTAGGTCCTAAAACGTCGAGAAATGCCAAAAAAGCATGGGTAAGAATTTCACTTTGAGCTCATGAATGTAATCTCAGATCTTTCAGACCGAAGTAATTATATCAAACACGACCAAATGAATCAATTTAAATCAAACTCTGACCAAACTAAATTGATATATTCTAAAATCTAAAGTCATCGACCTAGGACAATAAAAACTTAATATAGTTCAAATCCATTTAAAAAGAGATGAAAAAATAAATAAAAAATCTTGACAACAAAACAAACAATTCGTAACCCAAATAACAAATTCAATCATTTGCTTCTTCAATATACAAAAACAAAAAATTATCATCACAACACAATCCTTAAATTATATATTTAAACACTCATACATACGAGTACTTTTTCTATTTTATAATTATCGTATTTTTTCGTATTTAAGCAAAAGTAAAATAGAAAATATACAAAAACAAAAAATTATCAATGAATGAAATTATATTTGTTAAATATAAAAAATTATCATCCCAAAACAATCCTTAAATTATAGCCGTGTTCGATTTGACTGAAACAACTGAAGCAACTGAAAAATTAAATGCAATTGTTGTTGTTTTTTCAGTTGTTTCAGTCAAATCGAACGCACCTTATATATTTAAACACTCATACATACGAGTACTTTTTTTTTATTTTCTATTTTATAATTATCGTATTTTTTCGTATTTAAGTAAAAGTAAAATAGAAAATAAAGCAAAAGAAATATTTCTCTTTCAAATATAAATTCTCATTTTTTTATTTTGATTTGCTTTGTTTATTGTTTCATATAAGACAGAAAGAATGCAATGTATAATTTGTAAAATTTGTATATTGCTTAACCTTTCATCTCTGGTTGTACTTTTATTTGTATTATCAGTATTCTATATACAATTTGTGTGAATAGAGGTTACGTCTCTCTATATATGTTTCTCTATGGTAAAAGTATAAATAAACTTTTTCAAAATTCTAAAAATATTCCAAAAATTATAATAAAATCCAAAATTTAAACTTTTTCAACATTCCAAAAATTTTCCAAAAATTATTAAAAAATCAAAAATTGAAACTATTTTCAAAATTCCAAAATTAATGCAAGAACTATAACAAAATCAAAAATTCAATCTTTTCCCAAAATGCCAAAAATATTGCAAAAATTATAACATAATCAAAGATTGAAACTTTTTTCAAAATTCTAAAAATATTCCAAAAATTAATCCAAAATCAAAGATTCAAATTTATTTTCCAACTGTTCCTGTTATTCAGAAGTCGTAGAATCGAATTCACAATCACACAAAAAATTGCTCAAGAAACATCTAACTAATAATTACAAGTTTTGTCCAAAATATTTCCCATAATATGTTTCTCAAAAAATTTGGAAACAAAATATATAAACAGAAATAAACATAAACAAAACTGTCTATCCAAGAAGGAACAAAAGTTGAAAATTTGTTGTTGTTGCTATTGCTTATTTTGGTAGTCATAATTTGAAACGTCTACTGATGTTTCTCAACAAATTTGGAAACCAAAATAGACAGAAACAAAACTGTCTATCCAAGAAGGAACAAAAGTTGAAAATTTGTTGTTGTTGCTATTGCTTATTTTGTAGTCATAATTTGAAACGTCTACTGATGTTTCTCAACAAATTTGGAAACCAAAATAGACAGAAACAAAACTGTCTATCCAAGAAGGAACAAAAGTTGAAAATTTGTTGTTGTTGCTATTGCTTATTTTGGTAGTCATAATTTGAAATGTCTACTGCAGTGAGAAAAACATTTTTGTTTGTTTGTACATGAAACTGGGAAACGTTTGTATTAAAGTTTCGGGAACATAGCTGAATTGTTTTTGTTCTAATTATTGTATTAAAACTTAATGATTTTCTTAGAACGTTTGACAAAATAGTATTAAGTCGACATTATGCGAACAATATGAAAATAAAGTTTCATATTTATATTATGTTTGGGTAGACACTGTCTAGTGTGTCTATACCGACGCTTCGCCACTGTATATTCGTCCAAACCACATCTACATCTAAAGAAGTTTCAGAAGTGAAATAGTATACACATTTGAGGAGTGAAAAAGCGCTCGAATAAAATAAAATGTGAGAAGAGAGAAAGAGAGAGAGAATAGTTTGAGATATTTTTAAATTTCTTTCGAAGACGAACTATTGAATTGATAAATATAATAATATTCTTAAAAGTATGCAACTTTTTGCTATATGCACGGTTTAGTAAAGTGAAACTTAGGACTATTTTGTAAGCTGATCCAACAATAATATTTGGACAGTTGAAAATACAACCAATTCTAAAAACTGTCAATAGAATATTATCTCTAATTGACTCGATTTTCTTATTTCTTTTCCAATACACCCGAGCTTCTATATCATTTTAATAAGCCGCTATTACTGGTGCAGATATCAGATTGTCTTGTGCCTTAAGGAGACATATAAATTCGAATGTTTCGAATTTTTTAATCTCGCCCTAGATTCTACATAAATTGATTAAATTGAAGTCAGGCGATACTCGTAGTGTTGCGCTGATAACAAAATCGTAGGGAAAATCAAAATAAAATTAACAATCAACATCAAGGGAACACCCTTATACAACATTAACAAAGTAAATGCATTATCATCAATAAAACGATTATGAAACAAATACAATATTTGTTGTAATTATTTTCTAGGAAGGATATAACAACAAAATATTTGTATTGTATTTGTTAATGTATTGGGTCTTTCCTATAGAAAGAGTACAGTACAAAAACAAATAAAAAGTATTTGTTATTTTGTCTAAAAGAGCGTTCCGGATAATGGAATATTAAAATGCGATTGATTCTTCAAGAGCGGACAGAATACAATTAGTTGTAAATGGAACGCTGAATCGTGAACATTAAATCGTGTGAATAAAAGTGAAGTGAATTTTAAATGTAAATAAAAGTTTTAAGTTAACTTTTAGCTACAGATACGAACTGTTGTGCTGTTAACTTCTTCATTAATTCATCCACAATAAACAGAAAAGTAGTTTTGCTAAAAGAACTAAACGCAGTTTCCAAAAAATTCACATTCTTCTTATCCGATCCCTGCAATATCTTCCAGGTTGAACTTTTCGATATTAGAGAAGCCATAAATTGGTTGAAGTGTTATACAACACGTGGAATATTGGTATATTCTTACGGATAGTTAAAAATAATCAAAGTTCTACGTCAATCAATTAATATCTTAAATGAACTTCTATATAGTTCTTCTACCTCGTCGAAAGTATAGCGCAGAACTATCTTTCATTTTATAATGAGATCACTGATCACTGAACATTCATCTTATATGTGTGTCAGGGCAATTGAGTATTAAGTACGGTTAACTTAATATATAAAGGCAGATGAAGCAAGTAGCATCGGAGTCACTAAATAAATAAGACTGTAGTTTATGCGTGACAATAAGAGTGTGATATTAGCATGTTATTGGGATCATTATCGTGCATTTTGGTACCATTACCATCTTCTCTGCACTAGGGTGGCTCACGTCGATTTGAAATATCTATCTCCAAATAACATACATAATTTACGCAGAATATGTAGCCTCGCTAGAAGCTCAAAGTAGTTTGTAGAAGCTCAAAGTAGTAGCTCAAGATACGACTATTATACTTTAGTTTTGTTTGTAAGAATATGAGAGCTTTTATTGATGTTAATAGGGAAAGTAATACAGTAATAGGGAAAATTTGGTACAAAAAAATTCAATCTCTTTGGTAAGTAATAAGTATCTCTTTCAATTAGCAATATTATTTATTCCTTATCTTAAAGCAATGTTCGTCAAAACACGATAATAAATTGAAAATTATATTGTTTGAACTTTAAGGGATTGTCCCAATACATTCACATTAGATTAAACATAATAGAGAACGATTGCAACTCTTACTTTGTGAATATTGTTGAGTCATTTACTTAAAGCGAAAAAAAAGGTAAATCCAAAATTTCCAACAATATCAGTTGAATTAATAATCCATATTGCTAGCTGAAATTAAAGACAATTAAACGTTTCTATTAATAACAAAATTTGCTATTTCTAAAATTACCTCATTGTGTAATTTTATAAACGAGAACATAATAGAATAAATCTAATATCACTGAACCATAGAGAAGTTTATCCTTGCGAAAATTTTAATTTTCTAAAAAAATAAAATGTTTCAAAAACAATAAAAATTCTATAATACGGTGATTGCAAAATGAAAATTGTCTCTATTGTTGTTTTATTTTATTTAAATCTAATATAATATTTATTAAGATGTAAATAAGTATAAAAAATAAATAAAAATAAATATTAAATTTTTTGTGTTTGTTTTATTTCCAAGAACCATATATGTTTATGAATGTTATTTTTGCTGTAACTAATTAGAAGTTACGATTAAAATTCTATGCAAGAACAACCTTGTTTGTCCAAATATTAAGAATTAATTTGGTTTCAACATTCGAATAAGAAATACATTTATATATGTACATATCACGATTCACGAGAATCAGATGATAGGTTTCTAGTCGAAATTCCGACTTAAGGGGTATGCGTTTTGTTTATCGGATGGTGACGGTGGTGTCGGTATAAAGTACTTACAAAGATTTTTTTAGGTGTAATTTATTCTAAGTTTGCTTTTATGAGTACCTAAACTATTCTCAAAAGTTTTAAAAAGTCTGACAAGTGCAAATAAAATTCGCTCGCTCGTAAAAGAACACAATATCAAAAATAATTGACATTATGCTGTGTTGTAATGTTTTTATATTGGCAGACCATAGACGCATAACAAAATAAATTTTTTATCGTAAATGTTAATAGTAAATCCATAGCTGTTTATGGTAACTAAAGAAAGATTCAATTACACCAGCTTGTAAAATGTAAATGGTTTCAATTGGAATTTTTTTTCCGCCAGTTGTAACGACGGACTATTTTCAATTTTTACTCTAAAATAATAGTATTCATATTCAAAGAAATTCGCTAATAATTTATTAGTTTATTCTTTTCAATTGTAATAAGCGTAGGGACATTTGTTTGTACTACTGTGCAAAAATATTTTTTTTGTTGACGGTTAGTTACGTCACTCAATGTCAATTAATAATACATGTTTTGCAAAATGATTGTTTAATTTGTAAAAAGTAGAATTGTTGTCTGTTGGAGAAAATTGCTTACTGGAGAGGGAAACAGGAAGCCTAATATGTGTATATAAGCGAACAAATTGTTTTGAACGAAGATTAGTATTTAATTAAAATTAAAACAAGAATATTATTATGTAAATTTAATTATAGAAAAATTGTAAAAGTTTATTATAGAAAATTAAATTATTTGTTTTAATTGTGATATCGAAGTTTTTTATTTATTTATTTTTTGATGTAATAATGAGTTTTAGCAAAAATTGTTTGATAAATCATTTAGTAAATAAAATGAAAATGAAAAATGAATCTAAAACACAAATTCAAATACAAAAACGTGAAAATATTTATTCAGGTGAAGTAATAACGAAACTGTCCAATACACTTTTTATACCCAACGGCTACGGTGATCCCTTCATTCCACGCCGTTACATGTTAAATGCAAATATTCATACATTTAATGTCAATCATCAAGCAACTAAAAAAGTTAATGATATTGCTGTGCTTCGAAATAGAAATAATTATTGGCGTGTAGATAAATTGGATCAAACTATGAGGGATATATATCAAATTGACAGACCTAATTTGGTTTTATCATTTCATGATGCTTTTAATAAAGTTACGTTTAGTAACATGAATTACAGCCTACAATCAACATTTGTTCCACAGGACTGGTTTTGGGAGAAGACAACATTCAAGAAATAAAATAATGTAAGCCTTTTGTATTTTGATTTGTATAATTTTTGTTGATTTATTTTTGTACTGCTATATTATTTTCTCTGTTAGCTAATTAATAGTTTCTTTACATTATTCTGTGATTCATAAATAAGAGATTTCCAAGTGTAATTGGTTTTGTCATAGATTCAATAGTTTTCCGGTTTAATATTAGTTTGGTTTCTTACAAAGTCCAATTTTCTCTACATGGGCCGAAACAAAGGGACCCACCCGTTAAGTTTTTTGATAATTCTCTACACAGTCAATGTCGAAATTAAGCTGGGTAGATGGGGTAAATACTACTAACAGGACTTTTTTTAACAATAACTCAAAAACTGTGCATCGCAAAGTTCTAAAAAAATTTTAATGTTTCCTAAATTAGGTATATTTTCAAATGACTCCCCACTCATTTGGGCCAAAAAAGGATTTTTTACCCTCCCTACTCCCATCCCCCTAAAAAACACAGAAATATATAATTATTTGAGACTTCGCTATAACTTTCGTTGAAAATTTACCAAACTTCCGTCTCTGTAATTTTTTTCAAACTTTTCTGTCAATCCGCGTCCAAAGTAGGGGGAAGGGGGGAAGAACGATCTGAAAGTTGCAATTTTTTTATAATAACTCAAAAACGGTGCATCGCAAAATTCTAAAATAATTGAATTCTAGCAGGTTTAATAGTCAATGACCATGCAAAAAAGCTATTTTGTTCGCGAAACGCTTTGATTCAATCTCGACTGTTCTGGAAGCTCCTAAGGAAATACCTCAAATGCAGTCTCTAGGCGGTAATATAATATAATTTCAGGATTTTATATAAAAAAAGAACTCCATTTCAATCCGAAAGTTTTCAAGCAAAACTTTTCAGAGAATTAAATAAAAACAAAGCCTTCCGTCTGAAGAACATTCCTTCTATTAATCTAAAAACATTTTTAAAAGAACTTGTAGCCACTCTTTAACTAAAATTTTCTACAGATTTTATAAATTCTGTTCCTTCGTGCTGAAATTTGATCAATGGAACTGCATACTTGGAAAAGGTGGCGAATCCTACGTTATCGCGGTAGACATCTAAAGCATTTGATCGAATCTCGCATGCTAACTTGATCAACAAGCTCGTTGGGTGCGGCTTCAATACCGCAATTGAAAAGTTGATTCAAAATTTTATGACTGATTGATACATTTCGGTTTCCATTTTGTTCTTTATACAAAGTAAGTCATGTTTACTGTTTAGTTAGAATTATACTAAATTATAAACTAACGTGTTTGAATATCTGATAATACCATGTTTCAGGTTCAGGAAAATGATTTATATGTTTTTGAGGAATTTATGGATATTGACCTTAAAAACTGGGCATTAAAATTATCACGCTAAACTCCCACTGTTCTACATTCTTAGATCTTGATCTGTACAACATCGTTGTAATGTTGCTTATCTCGTTGACTTTTATAAATATCCAACAGTAGTCGGTAGAAATCGGGTGCTCTAAACATATTCTTTTACCCGTATTACTCGTCAGCCGGTTCGGGCAAACAGGTAAACTGTTGAGATCACAGATTGTCATAATGACAGAATGCAAAGATATTTCTTTGTTCATTAACGAAAAAATATTATTTTAAACGTTTACTTAAATTTTTGAGTATTATAAAATTTCTACGTACTTAAGTAATTAATTCTCTTTCTATGCGGTAGATACATTTCTCAGAAAAATGCATAAAAAGATTCGCATAAAAAACGATACGACTTACATACTTAATTAGACTTATTCCATAATTTTCGAAAATCGCTGAAAACCAAAACATCGGATGCAAAAGTTGAAATTAACACACAAAAAGGAATTCGGTGGATATCTAGACATTTTTGAAGAACGAAGAATAAATTTTTTTTTAATAAATAATCATAAGGATAACAAGAGTTTTTTCAGTTAATTTAGTATTTTACAATGCACTTCAATGCATAAGTAAAATATGGAGGGGCTGAAATCTCAAGGCTCTGAGATATCAAGACTTCGGTCTGGGTTAAGGATTTTGATATAGTTTTCGGCGAAAAACTTTTATGAGGACATGGTTTTTAGTTTTGGGCAGCGATGTATATCAAACATAAAACTCTTTGTTAAAGTACATGTATTTTTTTATCTCTATTTAGAAATTTATTACAAAACTAACACGAAACATCAATACGTTGCCGGAAAACTATAACAGATCATATATTAACATAATTTAGTGAAAAGATGATACAATCAGCAAACTACCCAAAAACCTCCCATTTAGCGATTCGAGAAAATATTACAAAATCACAAATACATATTTCTTTCAAAATTCCAAAAATATTGTAAAAATTAAATAAAATCAAACTTATTTCAAAATTCTAAAAATATTCCAAAAATTATTACAAAATCAAAAAATAAAACTTTTTTCAAAAATTCTAAAAATTATAACAAAATCAAAAATTGAAACTTTTTTCAAAATTCCAAAAATTAGAATAAAATCAAATATTTAAACTTTTTCTAAATTCCAATAATATTCCAAAAATTCTTTGACATTCAAACTTTTTTCAAAATTCTAAAAATTTTGCAAAAATTATAACAATATCAAAAATTGAAACTTTTTTCAAAATTCCAAAAATTATAGAGTAATTTCACGCAAGTTCAGCAAATTTTTGGGAAATTTTGACTTGACCCCTTTTAATTTTGATTTTTTTTGTTTATAGATAGTCTTTCATAAATAAAAAATACAAGTTCTCTTAAAATTTTTTTTTTCGACCAGGGGTCTTCACAGGGTGCCCCTCAATTTTTTGTTATTTTGTGATGTGAGTGCATTTTGACGAGCGATTGTAGAAAAACTACTGAATCGATTTTCATTAATGATATGTCGTTGAATAGGTATTAAAACAAAGTTTTCAAAAATGTACACTGTTAATTTTTTGAAATAATTTTTAATGGTGTAACATAAGAAAAAAACGGTGTAATTGAAGAAAAGATGGCGCTACACCTTTTTTTTTTAAAACTAAATTGAAGCTTATTTTATATCTAACAACTTGTGAAAGTTTAGTACTAGTGATATTTTTTGTTTTAAAGATAAAATTCGTTGTGCATATGACTGTCGGGAATCAGTTGTTTTTGTTTTGAAGGAAAATTATAAAAATGGCGTTATAAACTAAGAGATTTTTTTTTATGTTAGATATCAAATATTTTATTATTAAATAAACTTTTTAAAATATTATAAAAATTATATATGTACAATAAAGAAAATATGAGCAATTTCAACATAAAGCCACAAAAGCGCTTATTGCTATGTACATTAAATGAAGCTTATGTGGAGTTTAAAAATAAGTTTCCTGATGTGAAAATTGGATTTACTAAATTCACGTCCCTTCGACCACAAGAATGTATAAAATTATCCCAAGGAGTTCATAATGTGTGCGTGTGTACCATACATCAAAATATGAAACTAATGATTCAACACTCTAAGACGTCTTGGATTACTGATGCTGCTTTCCAGAATTATAAAACATTAATTGACTTTGTTTCATGTGGTGAATTAACAGAAAATTGTCATACTTTGAAGTGCAATGAATGTTCAAAAAAACTTCAACAACTGGAAGAAAGATTACTAAATGATTTTGACGTTAAAAGAATCCTTCAAGTCAAATATCAACAATGGAATACCACTGATCGATGCAATTTGGATACTTTAATAGAAACTGTAGAAGAATTTATGAAAAAATTTGTTTACCGTTTACAAATTTTGATACCACACAACTTTATAGCAAAACAGCAACCTACATTCATTGAAGAAAAAAAAAATTAGAACCAGGAGAGTGCTTCGTTCAGGGGGATTTTTCTGAAAAATACGCCTTCATAATTCAGGATTCATTTCAAGGTTATCATTATAATATAATAATTCACAAGCTTCTATTCATCCATTTGTCATTTATTTTAAAAGTGCTTCAAGTGAATATATACAGCACCGAAGTTTTATACTCATTTTGGATATCACAACAGTACTACAGTCCATCTTTTCATTACAAAACTTATTGAATTCATCAGAACGCATATAAATTCCAATATTAGGAAAATAATTTGTGCACCTTCTCATTACAAAAATAAACCACCATAAAAAAGACTTTAAGGTTGATGCAGAATGCCATTTTCATGCTACCAGCCATGGAAAGGTACCTTGCGATGGGATTGGTGGTACACTGAAGCGTGCTGCACACCGTTATAGTATGGGGAGCAAAGATATTATTGATACGCCAAAAAAACTTTTCGAATGGGCTTTAAAATGGGAATCTACCATGAACTTTGGATACGCCGATAAAAATGAATATCAATTAACAAAAGAAAAATTACAAAATCGACATAAAAATGCGATTACTATAAGTGGAACTCAAAAATTTCATTCTTTTGTACCATTAAATACTAAGACAATAATTGCAAAAATGTTTTCCAACTCAGAAGAAACTTTTGAATGTAAAATAAGTAAATAATTTTTAATAACTATATTTATTTTCTTTAACCTACATATATAATACAATCTTTTACTTTATGATTCCATAATAACATAATACGAACATAATACTTCTCCAGTCAAAAGTTCCTAAATAGATTTAGTTATTTATACGGCTTTTTTGTTTGCAGTCGAGACTGTCAAATTATTTTTTATAAGAGTGATAAGTGATTAGTAAAAGTGATAAATAAACATTTCATTTTTTTTATGGCATCTAATACAAAGAAAATAATTGCAGAAGTGTTTTCCTATTCAAAAGAAACTTCTGTTTGTAAAATAAGTAAATCATTTTTAACAATTGTATTTATTTTGTTTATTGTACTACATATATAATTTTTATAATATTTTAAAAAGTTCATTTAATAATAAAATATTTGATATTTAACATAAATAAAAATCTCTTAGTTTATAACGCCATTTTTATAATTTTCCTTCAGAACAAAAAAAACTGATTTCCGATAGTCATATGCACAACGAATTTTATCTTTAAAACAAAAAATATCGCTAACTTACTAAACTTTCACAAGTTGTTAGATATAAAATAAGCTTCAATTTAGTTTAAAAAAAAGGCGTAGCGCCATCTTTTCTTCAATTACACCGTTTTTTTCTTATGTACACCGTTAAAAATTATTTCCAAAAATTAACATTGTACATTTTTAAAAACTTTGTTCTAATGCCTATTCAACGACATATCATTTATGAAAATCGATTGAGTAGTTTTTCTACAATCGCTCGTCAAAATGCACTCACATCACAAAATAACAAAAAATTGAGGGGCACCCTGTGAAGACCCCTGATCGAAAAAGCAATTTCTAAGAGAACTTGTATTTTTTATTTATGAAAAACTATCTATAAACAAAAAATAATCAAAATTAAAAGGGGTCAAGTCAAAACGTTGTTGAATCTTCGTGAAATTGCTCTATGATAAAATCAAAAATTTTTCAAAATTCTAAAAATATTCCAAAAATTCTTACAAAATCAAAAATTGAAACTTTTTTCAAAATTCTAAAAATAAATATAAATTCTATTTTTTTTCAAAATTTTGAGAATATTGCAAAAATTATAACAAAATCAAAAATTAAAACTTTTTCCAAAATTCTAAAAATATTGCAAAAGATATTGCAAAAATTGAAACTTTTTTCAAAATTCCAAAAATTATAATAAAATCAAAAATTTAAAATTTTTCAAAATTCTAAAAATATTCCAAAAATTCTTAGAAAATCAAAAATTGAAACTTTTTTCAAAATTCTAAAATTATATATAAGAGAATTCTATTTTTTTTCAAAATTCTAAATATATTGCAAAAATTATAACAAAAATTAAAACTTTTTCCAAAATTCTAAAAATATTGCAAAAAATATTACAAAATCAAGAATACAAACTTTTTTCAAAATTCCAAAAATATTTCAAAAACTGTAACAAATTCAAAAATTTCTTGTCCAATTTCATTTTCAATTACATTTACGTCATAAAAACAGCAAAATTTTTTTTCCAAAATACTTATTGGCTAAAAAAATAAATGAAATCATTTTTTGACACACTTGACATTATTTTTTTGACAAATTTATAATGCCATAATTCTCTATAATAATAATAAAATTTCATGTCATACAAATAATTAATTTAATGTTTTTCCAAAAAATTAGGTAAAAAAATAAATAAACATCTTTCTTTTGACATACTTGACAACCTTTTTTTATAAAACTTTTAATGCGATAATCTAGTTTTGATCTCACATACCAAACCTTCAAGGTTTCTCCAAATTCAATGTTCCTACTCGTAATCACTTAAAATTAACGTTTTTTAAGCAAAAAATATGCAAATTTCCTTGTGTTGACACACTTGACGATTTTTTTGATACACTTCCGGGACAGCTATCGAGCACATCGTCCTTTCGGCTCTTACCATTGAATATAACTAATTTTAGAAAAAAAATTTTTTGAAATCCCTAAAGCCGTTTTCTAGATTTCGTCGGTTGTGACGGCCGGCAGACAGAGATACATTTTTTTTTTTGCTTTTTTAGAATCAGTAGGTCCTAAAACGTCGAGAAATGCCAAAAAAAGTGGGGGTAAGAATTTAACTTTTGGCTCATGAATGTAATACTTAGGTCTTTTAGACCGAAGTAATTATTAAGAACATATGAAAAATATTTTTATAAAAAGTTTTTTTTAGAATAAAAATTTTCTAGAGAAATAACTAAAATTCCCTGACTTTCAATGACTTTCCCTGACCAAAATAAAATTCCCTGACTTTCCAGAATTTTACACCTGGTGGACACCATGCTGCGTGATTAGAATTATATTTTCAAATGTTTCGTGATGAAAGGTACATAATAGAAAGACTACACAAACTCGGGTTTATTGCTTACGAGCAGATAATTAGTCACACAACAACAAGGACTCCACACCATCCTAACTTATAAATCAACATTCTCATAAACTCCACAAAATATATGCACAAAAGAGCAGTATACATACAAATATTGCATGTAACGGCAGCTGCCTCTTATGGAATGACATCGAAGATTAATCGATATTATGCTTTAACCAATACAACAGTTCATCCACATAAAAGTGTAAACGCTCCTGGTAATAACTTCAGAAGACCATGGTTAAAATTTGTAGGTAAAATCATCAACTGTTTTAGAATTCACCACATGAACTTCAGGCCACTAATACATCTACCAGTATGAAGAAATAGATACCACGAAATCGACGACCATGTAGTTAAATAGATTATGATTTATCTCTCAAGGTGTCCTGTCCTAATTCGATGACACGTAATGGCAGTCGTTCTATTAAATTTATTTCATGTATGTCAGTTTCTTCAAACTCGACATATGAAGTTAAGTTTTCCAATTGTATCGGTAAACTTAAAAAAGCATCAGCATTAGCATGTTCCTTAGTTCAACGTAACTTTACATCAAAATTAAAATTTCTCAGGAATAACTAGTAATGTTGCATGCGAATTTTTGAAAATTTAGGAAGACCCTTTGCAGGAGACAAAATTTGCAACAACGATTTGTTATCCACCTGAAGCGAGATACTGTGCGAATTTTTTTACACCAAAGATGATAGCGTATGCTTCCTTCTCAATTTGTGTATATTTTGGTTGCACAGGTAGAAGTGTTTGCGAACCTTGTAACGATCGCAATAATCGCAAAACAATAATAAAACCAAATTCCTCTTCGTTTTCAATTCAATAGAAATGTATTTCATTAGTTTCCGTTCATTTTTACATTAACAATAATTTTAAAATTTTCTAATACTTTACTGCTAGTTAAATTTCGAATATACTATAGAAAGCAAACGAACGTACTCAATTTTATTTCCAATTCTAGCGAACAGATGTCGTTGTCGTTGTTAATCTTTGTTGAATTTTCAATATTACACGATTGATTAGAAGATGTCAAAAGAAAAAACAAAAATCACATGTTGATTCATGGCATTCAGTTTTTAACTTTAAATCAGAAAACATTTTAATTGTGCTTTTATGTTATGCAAGATTATATTTTCGTGAAATTAAATTCATAACAAATAAATGTAGTTATAATAAGTGAAATGATAACAACATATTAAAATGTATCGATTATTGTGTATACAAAATATATCACAAAATAATTTTAAAGTGATACTGAAAAATTATGTAAATCTTTCGAATGAATTAAAAAATTATCGTAATTCATTTACATTAGTGTCACATGCGAAATATGAACTTAATTCTTTAAACAACTTTAATAAAAATGTATAATAAATGTTGGTTCGTAAAGCAACTTATAATTTTTATTTGAATTACGAACAAATTGGAATATTCACGCCGCAATGGGGCACAAAAAAAATACGAATAATAGTTTTATGTGCCAGGAACCTCGCTCGAAAGGATCTATTTTTTGCTGGTGATCAATATCGTATAACAAAATCAGATGCTGTTGAGTTTTGGAAATTAAACTTTGGTAATAGGAAACTATACTGGAAGTGAAAAGGGGTCCACCAATCAACAGTTTAATTTAAGGTATTTTTCTTTATTTTATATTAGTATTGAAATTTAGTTTTTTTTATGTGGTTCAACTTAGTTTCTTTTTTGATGATAGAATAATTGTATAAAAACTTAAGAGATTCCCAAAATTTTTTAGGATTCGTGTGGGGACCAACGTTATCCCGTAGCAATTTTTATTTTGATAAAGGTCCAAGCCACGTTATAGTGGCAATCGCAATAACTGGCTCCGTATCAGGGCCTGCGCAATAACTGGCAGCCGAAACAAAGACCTGGGGCTTTGTAAGGGTTTTTTTTATATTTGAATTATATGAGTAAATAATTAATGATTTTGTATATTTTTGGCGCAGTTTTAGGCGTTGGTTGTCAAACCGGTTTGGTTTGGCAAAGATATTCATATAATATTATTATAAATTTTTGTAATTTTTGGGTAAAACCAGTATTGGTTTTTTTGTTGACTTATTTTTTGGATTATGAAATTAATTGTATGTTTTTTTTGATTATGGTTAGATTTAGTAAATGTTTAGCTAGCTTTTTTTCAATGCACTCATACGCGATCCCCATATTCGTCATTGGTTTAATGTGAGTTACAATTTCGAGGTATTGATTTGTGTATTATTCACACTATGGAGTGGATGTCAATAGAACATGTCTCATTACAGTTCTATAAACTTTTGAACTTATACGGAAATGTTGAAATATTTTTATTTTGGCTAATATAATGTTCATTTTTGGCCAAAACGACTTCTATTGCAATACGCCTTATTAGATTTTATGATTTGTACATGAATTATTTTGTGTATCTCATATATATATACAAAATAATTTATGTCAAACCTGAAAATCTAGGTAGGTTTCCTATTGCAACACAATTCGTTTGGCGAAAGAATTTTTGGTGGTTAAGTCATGTTTTTATGAGTTTTAGGATGTTATTAACGTAATAAAAGTTAACATTGACCAAACAGTTTTTCGACAATTTTATATAAGTTTAAATCTTTCGTCACTACTATCAAAGTATTATTGGTCTGTGTTTATAGAAGTATAATTGAAAATAATTAATTCCCATTAACTTTATAGAGTGAGCCGGATCCAAATCAATATCTCCACATTTGTCATCATATTGATCCGCTGACGTACGTATACATATCTCGTATGAGTCCATTTTAGTTACCACCATTTTTAAAATTATTTTTTATTGCGATTAATTTAAAAAATAAGATAAATATAGAAATAATTATTTTTAGCTAACATTTATTTTTGTTTTGAATACAATAAATAAAGCGATGAAAATTTGACCTGAACAAATATATTAGAATTAATAACTTAAAAATTAGTAAGCTTAGTTTTAAATTTAAAATAATCGTAATTTTTTTTATAATATAAATTACCAATTTATTATCTAGTCTGAAGATTAAATTTAATTAATTTCATGTAAAACTTTATTAACACATATTATATATTTCATGTTTCGATTTAGCATTTTTAAATAAAAAATTATTTAGATTATGGATAAGTTATGTATTATTTACTTTATGTTAATGTATAAATTCTCCTTTCTACAGCGGTAGGCCTAAAAAGCCATCCATAGAGCTTCACTCTTTAACATTGATGTCGTTCTTAGATCGCCTATGGCCATCGGGGTTATGCGATCGAAGAACATTGGTTTCTTCTCTTCATTCGGCGAGGAAGTCCTCAGGGACGAGGAGTGGTGTTGCTGTGTTTGTACTTAGGTGCAAACCAGTAGTACCATTCTTTGCTCAGAGGCTTCTTCGGTGTAATGAAGAGAAGAACCAATTGTACTTTGCTTTCAGGATCAGAGGCTTCACCTCATACAAATTCAAAAACTTTTCCATTTTTTCATTTAGTTTTCAATAGAACAATTTTCATAGAGTTTAGGGTTTGAAGTCTGGTGCTCGGGAGCGTTCTTCAACTTTCGCATTAGGTTTAGTTGTAATTTATTTGTAGGTTAAACAAGCACAACTGGGTCAGTAGAAATGGACCTAGTGTCTAATCGTGACAGTTGTGATTGTTTTATTAGGTTGGGGAGAATCTGTTCTGTAGAATCTGGTCGTTAGGGGCTTTTCCAGTAGGTTCTCACATGCATGGTTGGAGTGGGCTCGCGAACGCGATATTTTAAATTTAAACAATATGGATATTGTAGCCATACTTACTTTTTAAATTGTCTCCAGACGAATCTTGATTTTGGGAATCTCTTATGATATTAAATAAAAAAATAAAATAAATCAAACAAATTTTTCAAAAATTAAATAAATAAAATTTTTATTAAATAAATTAAATTTTCGTAATTAAATAATTTTAGGTAAATAAATAATTTTTTCGTAGTTTAAATAGTTTTAGGTAGCTAAATAAAATAAATTTTCTTAATTAAGCTTTACGTCAAGACATAAATAAATATTTTTTATCTTTTAAAAAAAAAAAAAAATAAATCAATATTTCAAGGTTAAGACGGTGCATCCGATAAATAAACATTCTTTTGAATGTGTATAGTTGTTGTTTATGATAATGTTAGGTACCATAAAACTGATCTAATGATGTATTATATATACTGTCGGATGATTGTTTTTGTTTAATAAAAACGCTCACAAGCCTTAGATCAACATTGATCTAAGGCTTGTGAGCGTTTTTATTAAACAAAAACAATCATCCGACAGTATATATATTCTTTTGAATATTTTTTATTTTTCAATTTTTTTTTAAAAAAATAAATAAATATATTTTAGGGGTGCTATCGTCAATAACTAATTTTAGGTATATATATATATATATATTTCAGTATATCTGAAATTAAATAAATAAATTATACTTTTACATATATAATGTTTTAGGAATTTTTGTGAAAGATTCAGCAAAGATTGGCTACGACGGTGGTCCTTTTTGTTCCTTTATAAAGTTTGTTTTTACAAGAAAATCTTGTATGTTTTCGAATTGGGCGTTCGTTGTTTTTTTTCGTTTCGTTTTTGTGCTTTCATCCTTTTTACATTTCCGTCGTACTGGCTCCATTTTTTTTTGTTGAGAGTTGGTTTTACTATTGTTGGTGATTGCGAGTCATGATTTTGCGGGTTTTACCATCGAAATCTCTAGCGTCTGTTTCCTATATACCAAGCCTAAGTTTTTCAATATATTTTTTTTATAAAATTAAATTTAGTGTTAGAATCATTAGTTGTCATAAATTAAACATCTATTCTTAATCATTAGTTATTATAGTTATAAATTTAATTCTCGGTTTTTAGAATTTAAATAGGTGTTATATTTAATATTACTTAGTTATTATAATTTTTTTTTATTAGTTATTAGAATTTCTATTATTAGTTTAAGTTTAATAGTGCTTTGGTGGTTTTCTGTCATGGAGGGGATGGCGACGTTTTTGTGATTTCAAGAGTAGAAATCTTGATTTTTACCTTGAATTCATGGTGTAACGATCGCAATAATCGCAAAACAATAATAAAACCAAATTCCTCTTCGTTTTCAATTCAATAGAAATGTATTTCATTAGTTTCCGTTCATTTTTACATTAACAATAATTTTAAAATTTTCTAATACTTTACTGCTAGTTAAATTTCGAATATACTATAGAAAGCAAACGAACGTACTCAATTTTATTTCCAATTCTAGCGAACAGATGTCGTTGTCGTTGATAATCTTTGTTGAATTTTCAATATTACACGATTGATTAGAAGATGTCAAAAGAAAAAACAAAAATCACATGTTGATTCATGGCATTCAGTTTTTAACTTTAAATCAGAAAACATTTTAATTGTGCTTTTATGTTATGCAAGATTATATTTTCGTGAAATTAAATTCATAACAAATAAATGTAGTTATAATAAGTGAAATGATAACAACATATTAAAATGTATCGATTATTGTGTATACAAAATATATCACAAAATAATTTTAAAGTGATACTGAAAAATTATGTAAATCTATTATATTTGGACCTTTAATATAATCACACAAAGAAATTAATAGTAATGTTACGGTACTTAAAGGAATTCGGAGTGAACAGACCGTTCCCATTCGAATCCGAGATTTGGGAATCTCTTATTATCTTTTTCCTTAGTTTATCTCGACATTACAAAAGTAATGTCTAAATTAAAATTAACATAAATATTAATAATAAATACCTTAGTTGTAACTGTTGATTGCTGTCATCAATATTCTGTTGTTTTAATTTATTTGTTTGATTTTCCAATATCCCTTGACTAGCGTTTGACCTTCTAACTTCCCATTTATATATCTGCCTTTGAATCCATGCGGTTTTAACAACCGGAACAACCATCAAACAAACGATTGTCTCTAACTGTGGTAATAGCTTCGATCACTGTTATCCTTGCTATTCATACTTTCGATAACATCAGTGGATACTTTATCTTCATGTACTGCCACAATTTATAAAGCAGATTTAACAATTAATGACAACAATTATCCTTCTATGAAATAAAATAAAAAAAATATAATTGAAATTGTCATCCAAATTATCAGCTTTTTGATGAACAAACAAAAACACAAATCACTGTAAACTACTTAGCGGGGTGTAATCTTCCATTGTAATTACAGCCAATAAATAATGCTTTCACAAAAAAGTTATTAAAATTAGAAATCAATTCTAACAATTAAACAAAACGACCTTGGAATTTTTCTTTGTTTACACTTCCTTTTTTATTTGCTTGATTGCAATTAAATACATCACTTTTGAATTACAATATTATTGATTTATCACATCAAGGTTAAATAATACTATCAAATGACATTGATCTATATAAATTAAAATAGATTATTGGATGTTGTAATCCTTTTGAAAAGCAAAAATGGAATGAAATATAATTTTTAAATTATGAAATTGCAAAATGTGATTTTGATTTTTCCATCTTATGATGTCAAAAACAAAATCGGGCAATCTCCGAAAATTCAGTAATGATTAACAACGACGTCTGTTCATTAGCATTGGAAATAAAAATTTAGTACGTTCGTTTGCTTTTTATAGTATGTTCAAAATTTAACTAGCAGTTAAGTTTTAGAAAATTTTAAAATTATTATTAATGTAAGAATGAACGGAAACTAATGAAATGCATTTTTATTGAATTGAAAACGAAGATGAATTTGGTTTTATTATTGTTTCGCGATTATTGCGATCGTTACACCATGAATTCAAGGTAGAAACCAAGATTTTTACTCTTGAAATCACAAAAACGTCGCCATCCCCTCCATGACAGAAAACCACCGAACTACTTCCACTTATTAAACTGTATCTGGGATCGAGATACCCACAGTCACTGGCGTCAAGACCGATGACCGGTTCCAACACTCATGAAGTCCTTAAGAACTTCACTGAGCACTGAGACCGACCATCCATCCGAACGTCAGCACCATGGACACCCCGATACAACCAGTAAGTATGACCTGAAGATGTGAACCCCAGAGACGACAATCAGCCAGAGGAACAACCCTACCTAACGAAAAGACATCATTCCCTGATGTCTTTCGCGTGATGTACTCCAAGATTCTTACCGCTCATATCTATGCACTCATAAAGTACATTTCCAATCTTAGTCTTAATCATTGCAGGCAAGAACTTTGGAGCCAATTTTGCCGAGAACCTTTTGGTAGCGTCACTCAAATGATGTTGCCGTACAAACACACGTTGTTGTGGTTGAAAAGTCCGTAGTTTAGATCGCAGGTTGTACTGATGTTGCGATTTCTTAAAAGCTGCTTTTAAATTTTGTTGAACCCGGTTCCTAAGCAGAGTCAAATGATCAGTGCGTTCCATTTCCTCACCAGCATCTTCACCAAGCTGATGTAGTGATCTCAACAATTGGTAAGTATTCCCATCCGAAACTGGATGTTGACCAAATAATAAATAGTACGGTGAGTACTTGGTAGCTGAATGTATTGCAGCCCGCAGTGCATACGCGATTTCACCAATTTGTGAGTCCCACTTGGTATGTTGACCTTTAAGGAACGCTCGGATTGCTGCTAAAACTGATCGGTTGACCCGCTCTGACGCGTTACTTTGAGGACTATAGACACCGGTCCTAATGTGTTTAATGCCGAAATCTGACAAAAGATTTTGAAAGTTCCTACTAGTGAACTGTTTGCCATTGTCACTGTGTAGAAACTCTGGTACCCCATATGTAAGAAACACTTCATTCCTTAGAAAAGCATTCACCTTCGGTGAAGTTGCGTTTCTAAGTGGTTTCAGTAGTACAAACTTCGTAGCATGATCCAGAACTATCAATAACACCGTATTCCCAAGTGTAGAACGAGGATACGGTCCCAAAAAATCTATATAGACTCTCTGCCATGGACGTGCTGTTTCGAATTGATATTGCATCGGAGGACGCAATATCTGATTCGTGGCTTTTGTTTGTTTACATGTGTCGCAGGACACAACATAGTTGTGTACCTGTGACGCCATGCCCGGCCAATAATAAAGACGTCGAAGTAATTCTAAAGTCTTTTTAACACCTCCATGAGCAGCAGTACTATCATCGTGATGTTTCTGAATCATGTTGGAAGTCATCGGTTTTGGTACCCAGAGTTTCCACACAGGAACATCGTTAGGTATTGCATCAGGTCTTGGCTCAATACGTATGTATAGCTTATCATCCACGACTTTAACAGATGGAAAGTCCTTGGGTGATGATTGAACTTTAGCTATCATATCCGTATATTCTTTGTGCCGATAACCTTCATTGTCGATTTTAATGTCGTTAACATGATGTGTTAATGCTTCCGTCAATTCCTCGTGTGTATCGTCATAAAGACGAGATAGAGCATCAGGGACTATATTTTGGGTACCTTTTTGGTGGACAATGGTAAAATCCATATGTTGGAGTTTTAGGCTCCACCTAGCCAGACGACCACTCAAGTCTTTCTGTGACATAAGCCACTTCAGACTTGAGTGATCAGTCACAATTGTAAATCGGTGACCTTCAACATAGCCCCTGAATTTCTTCACACTCAGAATTGCCGCAAGACATTCAAGCTCAGAAACAGAATAGTTTCGTTGAGCTTTATTAAGTTTTTTCGACATGAAGGCTATCGGACACTCTTGTCCGTCTTCGTCGATCTGATACAGTACACTACCTACTCCTGTCAGACTCGCATCGCATCTAATAAAGAACTCTTTATTATAATCAGGGTTAATTAATACCGGTGCTGTAGTCAGCAATCGTTTTAAATTTTCGAAAGCAGCTTGCGCTTCCAATGTCCATTTCAGTTTCCCCGAACTCTTCTTCAATAAATCTGTAATTGGTGATACCACGCTTGCATAATTTGGTATGAAACGTTGGTACCAACCAGCCATTCCTAGTAAACGTCGTATTTGTTTTACTGTAGATGGAGCTGGGTACTCAGCTACAGCTCTTACCTTGTCAGGGTCTGTTCGAAGACCGTCCTCACCAACCAGAAAACCTAAGTATTTCACCTCTCTCAGAACAAATTTGCTTTTCTTGAGGTTTATTGTTAACCCAGCCGCTCTTAACAATGAAGAGACTTTGGACAGCAATTCCATATGTTCCTGGAACGTGGAAGAGACTACCAATAGATCATCTAAATAAACAAAGACATTTTCGTGATATTGATGTGGTATCACTTTGTGCATTAGCCGACACATTGTCTGGGGAGCATTGCACAATCCAAAGGGCATAACCCGGAATTGATACAATGGACGACCAGGCACTGTGAAGGCTGTCTTGTCTCTAGATGCTTCTGCCAGAGGAATCTGCCAGAAAGCATCTTTGAGATCAATACTTGAAATGTACTTTGTGCTATTTAGACGACCTAGTAAGCCATCAATCAAGGGAAGTGGGTAAGCGTCCTTTTTAGTTAGTGAATTGACACGACGGCTATCAATACATAATCTGTTTTTACCAGATTCTTTTTGTACCAGAACCACTGGCGAGCACCAAGAACTGTTAGACTCTTCGATCACGCCCATTTGAAGCATTCGGTCGAGTTCGGCATAAACCTTTAGTTGAACAGCCGGCGACGTGGGATAGTGCCTCTGTTTAACAGGTGCACTATCACCAACATCGATGACATGTTCAACTAAAGAAGTCTTTCCGAGTCCAGACACTTCAAATGACGGGAAAGAATCCTTGATCATATCCAGTTCATGTTGCTGATCAGTGGTGAGGTTATGTGTATTAAAAGTTTGTAGCTCTGTGCGAGTCAGTTCACTAACAAAAGAAGGAACAATACCGAATTTCTCCCAGAAATCTATGCCCAGGTAGAGCTCTTCTCGTAATCCAGGGACTATATGGAACCGCATTGGTTTAGTGGAGCCATTCACAGTTATTGGAACTTCTATGTAACCTAAAATTTTATTTGCAGTACCATCCGCCGTACGAATACACGAAGTGTACTTACGGTAGGTTGTACCTGATGATTCCAATAAATCCAAGGAATTTCTTCCAAGTATTGTGATTGACGCTCCACTATCCAATAGACCTGAGATATGTTTGTCCAAAATTTTTATTGTTAGTCGCGGCCGAGGATCCTTTGTTTCTGAAAGGATAGATGAAATACAAGCTTTACGAAATAATTTCCTCATCCTCCAATATCTAATGTTACGTTCAAGACGTCTAAAATATGTTCGATGTAATGATGGGAAATTAAATGTACTGGGTGATTTTATTCTGGTTTCCTGAGTGGTGATCGATCGTCCTGCGTTGCTACATCTCTCGTCGTTTTCTTCGGGCTCATTGGATGTTGAACCGAGGGTACCATCCCCGAAGCATGTACTCTCGGACGGTAGTTTACCGACGGGTGACAATATGAACAATTTGCATATATAACGTCCGGCTTATTACATTTCCAGCAGTGCAATTTTATTCTGTTTTTAGAACAATCAGGAGCTCGATGTCCATTTACCCCGCATCTAAAACAGACAATTGGTTGTCTGGACATTGATGGACCAGGTTGATTAGTATTACCAGATGATATCGCAGGTCGTTGCAGAATTCTTCTAGGTTGTGTATCCACAGCTTCAATATATCCATCTTGTTCCGGATCTATTTCTGATTCATAGTCGTCCATTTGCTGTAGTTCGCTAATCCTTAAGTTTGACATTCTGGTTGGGACTGGTGTAGACCACAAACGTTCGAACTTCTGACACAATGTCCGGAGCTCGTCCATAGTTGTAACTGTTGCCGCAAGTGTAGCGTTCTTCAGTTCTACACTCAGTCCTTCCCTAGCGATTTCTAATAATTCAGCTGCAGCAAATGGTCGAACTAATCTCCGATTTAACGAACCCACTTCAACTAAATACTCATAAACGCTCTCTTTGACTTTCTGTTTACGGTTCAAAAGAACACGTAATACCGCTTTATCATCGGTGAGCGTACCGAAGGTGCGTAGGAGTCCTTCCCTAAGCACTGAGTAGGTCACTTCCTCATATTCATGAGTCAAATTCAAATAATATCTATCGGCAGCTGCCTTGAGGTACCGTGGAACGATCGACCTCAGGTCGTCCCAGGACACACGGTCCCTCCTTGCAGCCGCCTCCACTCGATGAATAAACTCATGAACATCAGGGGAGTGACCATCCCCTGTGAAGTTCGGAACCCAATTTGAGTCATAACGACTCAAATTGTTCCTACGTACCTCTCGGTATGCTCCCGGTGACAATGCTGGAGCCGCGACACGAGATACCTGAGGAAGTGGGTTGTATGGTGGTGGTGCTGTTAATGGAGCTTGTGGATAATTTGTTTGAAATTGTTGCAACTGCTCCTGTGGTATCGGTTGATAATTCAGAGGCTGCTGTACCAATGCCGGATTGATGTATCTTTGTCCAGCTTGGAACGATGAACCCAGTTGTGGTAATGCGAAGTCCTCCGCTCTTAAACCTGATTGTTGAAAATACGATGGTGGTAATTGTTCTGCCCGTCTTTGTTGTTGCTGATACCCACGATTTAAACTGTGTATCGTATTAGTCATTGGCTGTACTGGTATTGGAGTGGATCTCTCCTCTGGCTGAAACGCAGGCGATTCGGATGGTACAGATGATCCTCCTGGTTTACTCTGCATAACTGGACGTGTCGACAACGATCTTATTATATCCCAAGCGCGTGACAATTGGGAGATAGCGTAGGTGCGGGCTTCTTGCAAATCATCGCGAGAACCCAACCTATTCATCCTCCCTGTATAGTGCAACACACGATTAGCCAGACCATCTAAGAATGGCTGATTAATCGGTGGCTGAAGTCTACGTACCTGATCTAAAACAACTTGTGCTGCCTGCACCACCGTTTGAGACTCAGCTACCAAGTCTCTCGCATGAGATACCGTTACTGGAACTGCACCATGATTTACGTGGTTTCGCAGTTCCTCTGCCCAATTGACCCCTCTAAAATCCACACCCCGAACCAGACATTCGATCTGCAGTTCACCGGATTCCAAACCATAGAACGGATGGTCCACGCCAATGTGACTTGACATTTTGATGGTAAAATTTATAGAATCCAGAATTCACAATAAAAAACGTCAACACCAACAATAAAACCAATTCCAACTAGAAAAAAGGTGGAGTTAATTCGCCCGGAAAAATTCGTCCGATGGAAGTTGTAAAACGCAAAGAAATGAGAAAAAAAACAACGAACGCCCCAATTCAACAAAACACAAAAACCTTTTTGTAAAAACAACCTTGTATAAGAACAAAAAAAACCGCTGTCGCCGCTAATCTTTACTGAATCTTTTACAAAAGCTCCCAAAATATTGTAATATTGTATATGTAAAAATATAATTTATTTATTCAATTTCAGATATACTGAAATATATATATATACCTAAAATTAGTTATTGACGATAGCACCCCTAAGAATATTTATTTATTTTTAAAAGAAAATTGAAAAATAAAAATATTTAAAAGAATGTTTATTTATTGGATGCACCGTCCTAACTTTGAAATATTTATTTATTTTTTTTAAAAAAACAAAGAATATTTATTTATTTCTTGACGTAAAGCTTAATTAAGAAAATTTATTTATTTAGTTACCTAAAATTAACTTAAATTTTAAAAAAAAATTATTTATTTAATAAAAATTTTATTTATTTAATTTTTTGAAAAATTTGTTTGATTTATTTTATTTTTATTTAATATAATAAGAGATTCCCAAAATCAAGATTCGTCTGAAGACAATTTGAAAAGTAAGTATGGTTACAATATCCATTTTGTTTAAATTTGAATTCCCGCGTTCGCGAGCCCACTCCAACCATGCATGTGAGAACTGACTAGAAAAGCCCCTAACGACCAGATTCTACAGAACAGATTCTCCCCAACCTAATAAAACAATCACAACTGTCACGATTAGACACTAGGTCCATTTCTACTGACCCAGTTGTGCTTGTTTAACCTACAAATAAATTACAACTAAACCTAATGCGAAAGTTGAAGAACGCTCCCGAGCACCAGACTTCAAATCCTAAACTCTATGAACACTGTCTATAGCAAAGTTAAATGGAACAGTGGAAAAGTTTTTGAATTTGTATGAGGTGAAGCCTCTGATCCTGAAAGCAAAGTACAATTGGTCCCTCTCTTCATTACACCGAAGAAGCCTCTGAGCAAGGAACGGTACTACTGGTTTGCACCTAAGTACAAACACAGCAACACCACTCCTCGTCCCTGAGAACTTCCTCGCCGAATGAAGAGAAGAAACCAATGTTCTTCGATCGCATAACCCCGGTGGCCATAGGCGATCTAAGAACGACATCAATGTTAAAGAGTGAAGCTCTATGGATGGCTTTTTAGGCCTACCGCTGAGAAAAGTGAATCAATAAACCTAATAAACATAAATCAATTCAAGAAAAAAAACCATTTACTCAAAATAAAGTACTAGCACAAATAGTACTTATTAAAAAAATTATTTGCAGGTAGTGCAAAAATATGTACAATGGCATGGCCAAAGAAAATATTTACAAATTATCTATATACAAAAATTTATTTACAAAAAATATACAATATATACATTATGTACAAAAACAAATTGTACTATGTATATATAAAAAAAATATGTACAGGATTATGTACAATATGTACGTGGTAGCATAAAAAAAATTCAAAAAAAAACTGCTTCCCCAAAACGGTTTTCTTTTTTCCAAAATAAAAAAAACAATTAGTATTACTAAAGCTAAATGACAGCACAAAAAACTATCTCCAAAAAAATTGCTGTCCCAAAACGGTTTTTTCAAAATTAAAAAAAAATTAGTCTTAACTAATTATACAATGAGGAACAGGGGCCTCCTGTGGACCAGTCCACTCCTCTACCTGTCGCATGGTCGGTGAGATGGGAACCACCTCTTCATTCGCTCTCCCATCCACTTCATTCATCCAGGGCTCAAACCCACCTGGCCGACACCTCCTTAATAACCCCTGACCCCTCATAATTGTATACATTCTTAACAAAATTCAAAATATATAATACGAAATCCAATAACAAAGGTTATTGCAAATTTTATATAAAATATTCAACTTCCAAATGTATATAAAATATTTTTACAATATTAAAAAAACAAAACCATAAACTGGTTTGACAAAAGAAGAAAAAAAAATATATGTAAAACAACCCAAACTGGTTATAACCGGAAAGACAATTTATTTTACGCAAAATAACCAGTTGGCAACGCCCTAGTTATTACAAAAAATCATTACGGTTCTTTAAAAAAACCAAATCCAAGGGTCCAATACACCAGACTCCTACTGGTCTTTGTTTCGAACGCCAATTTATTATATTTGCATTGTTGGCCCTGTTACGGTGCCAATTTATTATATTTGGACCTTTAATATAATCACACAAAGAAATTAATAGTAATGTTACGGTACTTAAAGGAATTCGGAGTGAACAGACCGTTCCCATTCGAATCCGAGATTTGGGAATCTCTTATTATCTTTTTCCTTAGTTTATCTCGACATTACAAAAGTAATGTCTAAATTAAAATTAACATAAATATTAATAATAAATACCTTAGTTGTAACTGTTGATTGCTGTCATCAATATTCTGTTGTTTTAATTTATTTGTTTGATTTTCCAATATCCCTTGACTAGCGTTTGACCTTCTAACTTCCCATTTATATATCTGCCTTTGAATCCATGCGGTTTTAACAACCGGAACAACCATCAAACAAACGATTGTCTCTAACTGTGGTAATAGCTTCGATCACTGTTATCCTTGCTATTCATACTTTCGATAACATCAGTGGATACTTTATCTTCATGTACTGCCACAATTTATAAAGCAGATTTAACAATTAATGACAACAATTATCCTTCTATGAAATAAAATAAAAAAAATATAATTGAAATTGTCATCCAAATTATCAGCTTTTTGATGAACAAACAAAAACACAAATCACTGTAAACTACTTAGCGGGGTGTAATCTTCCATTGTAATTACAGCCAATAAATAATGCTTTCACAAAAAAGTTATTAAAATTAGAAATCAATTCTAACAATTAAACAAAACGACCTTGGAATTTTTCTTTGTTTACACTTCCTTTTTTATTTGCTTGATTGCAATTAAATACATCACTTTTGAATTACAATATTATTGATTTATCACATCAAGGTTAAATAATACTATCAAATGACATTGATCTATATAAATTAAAATAGATTATTGGATGTTGTAATCCTTTTGAAAAGCAAAAATGGAATGAAATATAATTTTTAAATTATGAAATTGCAAAATGTGATTTTGATTTTTCCATCTTATGATGTCAAAAACAAAATCGGGCAATCTCCGAAAATTCAGTAATGATTAACAACGACGTCTGTTCATTAGCATTGGAAATAAAAATTTAGTACGTTCGTTTGCTTTTTATAGTATGTTCAAAATTTAACTAGCAGTTAAGTTTTAGAAAATTTTAAAATTATTATTAATGTAAGAATGAACGGAAACTAATGAAATGCATTTTTATTGAATTGAAAACGAAGATGAATTTGGTTTTATTATTGTTTCGCGATTATTGCGATCGTTACAAATCTTTCGAATGAATTAAAAAATTATCGTAATTCATTTACATTAGTGTCACATGCGAAATATGAACTTAATTCTTTAAACAACTTTAATAAAAATGTATAATAAATGTTGGTTCGTAAAGCAACTTATAATTTTTATTTGAATTACGAACAAATTGGAATATTCACGCCGCAATGGGGCACAAAAAAAATACGAATAATAGTTTTATGTGCCAGGAACCTCGCTCGAAAGGATCTATTTTTTGCTGGTGATCAATATCGTATAACAAAATCAGATGCTGTTGAGTTTTGGAAATTAAACTTTGGTAATAGGAAACTATACTGGAAGTGAAAAGGGGTCCACCAATCAACAGTTTAATTTAAGGTATTTTTCTTTATTTTATATTAGTATTGAAATTTAGTTTTTTTTATGTGGTTCAACTTAGTTTCTTTTTTGATGATAGAATAATTGTATAAAAACTTAAGAGATTCCCAAAATTTTTTAGGATTCGTGTGGGGACCAACGTTATCCCGTAGCAATTTTTATTTTGATAAAGGTCCAAGCCACGTTATAGTGGCAATCGCAATAACTGGCTCCGTATCAGGGCCTGCGCAATAACCTTATTGAATCGTACATTCTGTTCTACGAGAATCAATGGTAGCTATTGATCATAATTATGCACAAGAAACGAAGGAGATACGAATTGATCTTTAATTTTTGCAAATGCTGCTTGACAGTGTTTACTCCAACCGAATTTAGTATTTTTTTTTATTAAATTATTAATAGGATATAAAACGGTACTTAAATTTTTTAGAAAACGCCCATAATAGTTAAGCCAAGAAGCTCGTGCACCTCGTCAACATTTTGTGGGGAACGCATTCCGCAAATTGCATCAATCTTCTTTTGTTGCCTATGAATACCATTCGCATTTATCCTATATCCACAACACTCAATGCAGTCTTTAAATAAGTCACTCTTACTCAAATATTGTTACTAATGTTGTGTGCAGACAAATGTTTCAAAACTTCTTTCATATGATTTAAATGTGTCGCATCGTCAGGTACAGTAATTTTAATGTCATCTAAGAACACTAAAACTCCTTCAATACCCTTTTCAATTTCCATTTCCAATGCTGTCGCTACTTCAACAACTCGGTCCAAATATTAGTTTGCCGACTCCAACAGCCACCCCTGAATAACCTAACTTCTCGGAAAAAACACAAACGCCCTGGTTCCGTAGCGGTGTATTTAAGTAATCACGAATTTACAAGTTACTGCTTGCTTCCTCAAAGCTGCCAAATATCCTTGCGTTGGTTTGCCGTATGAAGGCGAACATTTTTTATTACTCTATTGCTGCTGTGTTGAAATGGAGATTCAAATGTCCAATTAACACATCATATATGGCTGTATACGGACTTTTCGGTGCCAATTGGTCACACACTATGTCGAAGGTTTCTTGTCCAACGAAATGCAGTAAAAAATGTATTTTTTTCGCGTCCTCTACTTGAAACATCTGGAATGCGGTTGCAAAACGTTGCAGCAATCTTTCCCAACTTGCTACACTTTTATTAAATTTGTCCACCTAAAAAATTGCATTACCAATTATTCACAGCTCGCTGTGGTTACACTGCACTTTAACTAATTGTAACCATTTTTCGTCAATCCTCGTCGCCAGAATTGTTATAACTTTAATCATAAAACTATATAATTTGTATTTTATTGAAACCATTTTTTTGTATCTAGTGTTCGCGTTACAAAGGTCTAAACGAAAGTCGCCATCTATAAGTATTGTCACATGACACATTAAATTAATGTACTAAAATAAATCAATCGTAAAGTAGTAGAGTTACATCAGATACAACGTTTCCAAATGCGCATTACTTTTATGTACATACATGTATTTGTTGGTCACATTACTCCATTTGCATTTATCATGGCATAGTGTTCAATTTCCACGCCATCTACTGAAACTGCTGGAGTCAATGTTCTAGACATTGCTGGTAGTGACTAATGAAAACATGTTCACATATTGCAAGTAATAAAACGATGTTGAATTCACGAACATTTAAATTGTCAATAATCAATACCGTCGGCAATCGTTCTTCTCCTTTTTCTATTAGATTAGAATCCTGAAATCGATTGGATATATCCCAACAAACACTGTGGTGGCACAATGATAGCACAATGTAGCCACGCGCGACATGGCATGTTCTTACTTGGACGTCCAAGTGCATCCGCATGTGGTTATCATAGTGCCATCATGGCGTGACGCATTATGCTCTTTATTTTGTGGCCATTGTGGCACCATGTGAAATGGATAACGTACATTTACCAAAAGTACTATATATGTATATAAATTCTGCAGATTATGAATGAAAAAATATGTTTGGATCGAACTTTCTGTCACCACGAGAGAAAACAAAAGAAAAAATATTTAATTTTAAAAAAATTTAATTTAATATTTTTAGTTCAAACCACTGCATTCAAAATGACAGCATTTTGAAGGTATAGTGTGCGCTGCTATCTTGCAAATTTTCTCCCACGGCAGGCAGCATCATGAGCGCATTGTGACGACACGGCGTGCCAGCATGCGGTAGTAAATACATGACGTTAGTGACGGTGCGAGTAGCAGCACAACGAGCGCATAGTGACGACATTATGTGTTAGTACGCCATAGCAATTCCATGGCCCACGCGGTGTTTGTTGGGTTCTTATCTAGCCATGCAACTCACGATCAACAATCAATAGTGCAGTTTTACGACAAAACTGACTTTGACATAGTTGACTCTGGCTGACTAGCTATATTCCCTAATTTTAACTATGACAATTAGCTAATGGTAATCATCATCCCTGGACTTTGTCGACTTGCAGGCTTAGTTCCAATCAACTAGAGAAACAAACCCATGGTAACCCGTGAAATATTGAAGCGAAACACATTAAAATGGAACGATATTTTCTGGTTTTGGCGACACAGATTCGGAAAACAAACACACGCAAAATAATGTTAATGTCTTACTAATTTTCAAGCAACCCACGTATAAATAAAAGCAACTGAATTTAATGATATTATTTACCATCCATATCAATTAATAATTTTCTATATTTTACAGAACAAATGAACCTTTACTTTATTACTTGTCAGGACATTCACTTTTATTTCCTTCCTAATTCGTATGTACAAATGTTAATTTATATGAAAGGCAAAACAACAAAAAAACTTTAATAATAAATTAATTAAAAGTATAGAATGGTTTCCATATAAAAGATTCGTCACACTATTCATATTTATTATTTACCTGTCTATTAAGAATTTTTTTACATGACAAAAACGTAAATATTTATCTCATATTTTTTCTCACACTGTACACATTAACACTTATATTATTAAACGTAAATTTAATCACTTTTTGATATAATAATATAAAAACCAACAATTAACTATGTTTAAAATCAAATTACACTTAATTACAGCTAGAAATCGTTAAAGATCCGATTTACAATTTGTGTTAGCTTCAATTCCATAGAAATTTTATTTTATTCGTAATAATTTTTGTCTTTTATGTTAAACACAAAACTTTAATTATTTATTAAACATATAAAATTAAATCAATTTTTTTTGTAAAAAAAAAAGAGAAAACATTTAAATTAAGCACATAATTATTACACAAACATTAAAATTATTAGAAAATTAACAAAAACATTTTATTTATTTAAAAACATTTAATGTAATTTTGCGAATGACATCGATTATGAATGAATACTGAATACTAAACCGAAAACCATTTCCATACTACGACAAAATTACGATTTACGAATACATAATATTTTCATAGAACTGTTAAATAAAGTGGAGAATGTTATTTATATCGTTTATATTTAATTGATTATAGTAAGTGGAGGCTCAAACCGTTGTTTTATAGTATCGAGTGATATGTCCACGAAATAAAAGTCGAAATTATTCAAATTTCTATTGAATGTAATTTCTAATCAGTAATCACTAATGGTAATTCAATAAAATTAAATTTTTTGATAAGAAGTTTGGATGTGATCATGGCATTTATAACATTTCGTTTCAAGTTCACAAATTAATTCAAATTATACATGAGTTGTATGTATTTGTAAAACACTTTTACGGGCTTCAGGACTAATCGCACAAAACAGCGTGAGGTAAATAAAATTCAGAGTAGCGACTAGCGACCAATAAAAACGTAAAATATGTAATACACGCTTGAAAGAAAACAGAGCTGATATTGTTATAAATAATCATATACGCATATCTATTGAAAAGTAAGAAGCTTGCTCTTTAGCAAGCAATTAATATGCGTGCCATTGCTGAAAGTCCAACTGAAATAAATGTTCGAGTAACAGCTATTTCATTTATATATGCAATTTTATGTAATTTTTGTAAAATGTAAAGCATAATACGGAGATTGAGTAAAAAAAAATGTTCATACAAATTTAAGATGTCAAAATATCCGCTCCATTTTCCACTACGTTGGTATAGTAGAATTTTTTGCCAGCGAATTTTTGACAGATAGGACGCAGCAAGAGATAAAAGATGAAACAAAACGTAAAACAGAGATGTATTATTTATTTTGGGATAAATTTGTTTTCAAAACAATTATATTAGTTAAATTTCTACTCCTAGTTCGTACCATTTATTTGTTGTGATATTTGTTTACATAGGCGTCGTTATTTTTATTGTAACTATTTTTAATTATCAAAATTTTGTTATATTACCTACAAAATCATTAATATTTCTACAAGTTTTTGGTTTTCTATTATAATTGGTAGAATTTCAATAGTAATTTATCAATTTTATGCGTTTTTTTTGTCCATTTCAATGGGACCCCAATAGTTTTTTTTAATATTTTAATCAAGACACTATATATTCGCGCATACGTAGATCAACATGCGCATAACAAACGAATTCCGTGTTCGCTGGCAAAAAATTCTGCTATACGCAGTTGGAGTTCGAATCACAGCATCGAAAAATCTAATCGTGTTATAGAACAGAATTAGTAGATCGAAAGTTAATACCAACGAATTTCATATCATCGAATGGTTTTGAAATTGAAAAATCAATTAGATCGAAATATCATATCACCGAAAATTCATTTCGTCGAAAAGTCATTACGTCGAAACATCACACCACCGAAATTCATATAATCGAAAATTTAATTCATAAAATCGAAAAATCATATCGAAATTCGTAAAATAGAATACAAAATCATATCACATGCGTTCTTTTGGAACAAAATAGCTGATTAAAGCAACTTTTGAGTGGATCACCAATGGAACGTCGAAAATTTGAAAAATTTTCAAATATATTCACAAAATTTTATTATTAAAAAAACCAAAACAAGTTTATAACCGATCTAAATAAAATCGAAAAATAAACTGCTTGTCAACTAAACAACTTGTTCGAGGTAGAAAAGATTAAAGCCAATTTGAGTAAGTTTGATCTTCATTCGAGATCGTTTGATCTCTGTTTCTCTAAAATCAATATAATAATAAATACATACTGACATTTAAATCTGTTATAATTGATAATATTGATAATATTTGTTCCACCAACCTCAATTGTTACGATAAAAACATCGTCTGTTGAAGAGGTTTCCACTAATTTTACATTTTACATACGTTGCAGTTCCATACGATTTATGGAATGTTGCTCCGATAATTTCATATCCAGGAATTTCACCTCTGGTAACTAAAGTTTCTTCTGATGCGATGTGTGTTTCTTGAATGACTGCAATATCTATTTTGTAATCTTTTAGTTGATGGATAAATGTTCGCATTTCGATTTGCTAGACCCTTCAATATTCAATTGATAGATTCTTGTTACCGGTCCGATTTTTCTTGAATTTTGGTTTGGCATTTGATTTTGATGTTGGAGTGTCATTTCAAACTTGTTTTTCCCTCTGTAATAGCCAGGAGATCAAATAAATGATAGTTTGGCTTCCGAGATGATAGACTATTTTTGATTGTGTACCTTTTAGGCAGTCTATCCTTACAACATTATTTAAATTTTCAATTTAAAATAACAATTTTATGAAAATATTATTTTATCAAAAATGTTTTGCATCCGATGTCAATGGTTGCTAACTTGCATCTCATATTCGACGCGAAAGACCTTGGTACTTTTTAATCCGGCCGATGGCGCAGAGATTACAACCCAGACCTATGTTTCGTTTCATCTAATTCTAAAGGTCAACCAATCCATGCTGTAAGACAAGTATTATTGGGTTTCCCACATTCTCAGCATCGACCAGTAATAGTAGAGGCTGGAATACAAATCCCGATGATACATTCCATACCGAAACCTAGATGGAATTTTTCAAAGGTTTCATGGCAAAGTTTTTCAAAAGACTTAGATGCTTCTGTACGATTTATTCCACCAGTTGTAAAGAACTACGACCGTTTCGTTGGCGCTACTCTACTAACAGCTGCAAAAAAATTCATACCGCGAGGCTATCGTATGGAATATATTCCAGGATAGAATGAGGAAAGTGAAAGACTTTTCAATGAATTCGAAGAAAGTGGAGACCCAGAAATAGCTGATGATCTATTAAGATCCTTAGATGCTAATCGACAAGAAAAGTGGATGTCTGCTATGGAAAATATGGATTTTACACATTCTAGTTGAAAAGCATGCAGTCAAATACGAAAATTGGGTGCTGGGAAAAAGAAATTTGTTGATAAAACAAACATCAATTCAAATTTAATAGCGAACAGGATAGTAAACGTGTCAAGAGTTGAACCACATAAAGAACTTTCAAAAACCGTTCTGTTAAATCTTAAAAACTTGAAACGAAACACACCAAGATCTTCCGAATATTGTCGCCCTTTCACCATCGAAGAGATTGCAGCTTCATTATCGGACATGAAATCGGGCAAAGCAGCTGGCTTCGATAATGTCTATCCAGAACTCCTTAAAAATTGCGGAGAAAATACCAGAAAATGGCTTGCTCGCTTTTACACCAACATAATGGAAACTGCAATATTACCAAACGCTTTCAAGAAAACGAAAATTATAGCATTGTGGAAACCAGTAAAGATAGTAGAAAATCCGGAAAGTTATAGACCAATCGCACTGCTAAGTGTCTGCTACAAATTATTTGAACGATTAATTTACAACCGAATTGTAACGAAAATCGATTAGGTTTTACATCCAGAATACGCCGGTTTTCGTCGTGGACGCAATTGCACAGATCAAGTTTTGTCACTAACCAACTATATCGAACTTGGGTTCCAAAAAAAATTAAAAACGTCTGTTGTTTTCATAATATTTCTAGAATTTCGGCAAAAGTTTTAATTTTTGATTTTGTAAGAATTTTTGGAATATTTTTAGAATTTTGAAAAATTTTTAATTTTTGATATTATTATAATTTTTGGAATTTTGAAAAAATTTTCAATTTTTGATTTTGTAATAATTTTTGCAATATTTTTAGAATTTTGGAAAAAGTTTGAATTTTTAAGAATTTCTGGATTATTATTGGAATTTAGAAAAAATTTAAATATTTGATTTTATTCTAATTTTTGGAATATTTTTAGAATTTTTAAAAAGGTTGATTTTATTTAATTTAACAATATTTTTGGACTTTTGATTATAATTTTCCGGCAACGTATTGATGTTTCTTGTTAGTTTTGTAATAAATTTTTAAACAGAGATAAAAAATATTTGTACTTTAACAAAGAGCTATGTTTGATATACATCGCATGCCCAAAACTAAAAACCATGTTCTCATAAAAGTTTTTTGTCGAAAACTATATCAAAATCCTTAACCCAGACCGAAGTCTTGATATCTCAGAGCTGTGAGATTTCAGCCCCTCCATATTTTTGCGATTGAAATTTGATTTTATTCTAATTTTTGGAATATTTTTAGAATTTTGAAAAAGTTTGATTTTATTTAATTTAACAATATTTTTGGACTTTTGATTATAATTTTCCGGCAACGTATTGATGTTTCGTGTTAGTTTTGTAATAAATTTTTAAACAGAGATAAAAAATACTTGTACTTTAACAAAGAGTTATGTTTGATATACATCGCTGCCCAAAACTAAAAACCATGTCCTCATAAAAGTTTTTTGCCGAAAACTATATACAAATCCTTAACCCAGACCGAAGTCCTGATATCTCAAGAGCTGTGAGATTTCAGCCCCTCCATATTTCTTTAAGTTGAAATAATCGCTACAATAGATAATAATACTTACACTTACCGTATTAGGGGTAAACAATTCGAATTATAAACAATGAAATTAAACAACCATAATTTTAAATAGGAATATAAGAGATATTCTTCAGATATTCTTTTATTTATTTTTCTTTGATCTTATTTAAACAAAAATAATAGAAAATTCAATTCATTTTTTTAATGAAGATTATTTCAAATCGATAGTTTTTTTTTAATTTTATTTTTATGGTTGTTTTTACATTTAAAATTATTTAAAAAATAAAATTTTTGTTATAACAAAATTTTATTTTTTTTTATTTTTAAATTATTTTACTTTTAATTTTTCTTTTCTGTATTTCACATTCTTAAATTAAATATTTATTTTAAAATAAAAAATAATAAATATATTTTCATTTTTATTTAAACACATCACACAGTTTTTTTATTATATTATTTTGTTTTTTTTTAATCATAATTCAATTTTCTTTTTTTTTTAATTGTTTTCAATTTAAAAGTAATTAATAATTTTTGTTTGTATTTAAAAAAAATTAAGTTCTTTGTTTTTCAGTTTAATGTTTAAAGAAATAAAAAAAACATATTAATTTTTTTAATACATAAAGTTGATTGGCACTGTTTTTTTTATTTTAATGTAATTTAAAAAAAAAGAAATTAAATTATATTAAATTAAAATAACACAATCTTTTTTACTTTGAATATATCATTATATTTTGTGTTTTAATTATATCTTAATAACTTTGTTTTTTTTTCAATTGTAAAAATTAAAGGTTTTATTATTTTGTGTTTTATTTTGTAACTTAACAAATTAAAAGTCTTTGGTTTAATATAATTCAAAAAAAAAAACTATTATGTAAAAACCTTAACGTTTTTTTTTAATTTAAAATAGAAAAAAATGAAGAAGAATGATTGATTTGAGAAAATTTAATTTTAATAAAACGAATGAAAAATGAAATTCTTCTCTTTTTAGTTTCATCTTAAAGTAGTATTTGATAAAGATTTTAAATCAAAATCACGGACACTAGAATTTCTTAATAGTTTTGGTATTTATTTTATGTAAATTATCTATTTCGTTATTTATAAATATAATTGACTTATACTTATTTATACATAAACCAATTGTTTTTGGAAACTAATGTTATTATTAGGATTGATAAAAAAAATAAATGTCATGTTTCACCAAAGTAGCAGTGTTCTTTTCATTATGTAAATTTTGTTCGTCCATTTTATATACACATGAGTTTACTTATTTTCTTCTATCGTAACCAATTAAACGTTGTTTTTTTTTATTATATGTGAATAAGCTTTCTTTGTATGAATTAATTTTCATTTGATTTAAATCAGAATCAAAAGAAACCACTTTGGTTGTTTTAATTTATACGATTTTTATTTTTTGAGATCAAGAATATTTGGTGGTATAAGAAAATGATGGATTGACTTCAAATCTGGAAGTCCATCTTGTTGGATTTTGATAGTATGAGGTAAGTGTAGGTAAGGGTTTTAAACTTCTGTACCCTTGATTCAGTGGATTGATTAACTATGGATAACGACATATCAATGAAGTCAAAAAGTTTTTTTGAACAAGAAAGACTGTGTCAGTATGACAAGAAGATAACTAGAAACAACTGCTATACATAACCGAATCGTACTAACAAATTATTTGTGTTGTAAAACATATTGAAATTCATACTCTACAACACATTTTATAAAAAAAAAACAGACTAAAATGTGAGTCGATTAATAATGCGAAGGAAAATAGATTTCATATAGACAAGCAAATTAGACAGCTACCACAATGAAATTTAGTGTACCAAATTTGAGTCATGCTGATCAGCAAACTCAGTCAACCAAATCAGCTTTCTTATTATGTCCACCACTGGCGATTTTCAAACTGATTACAGACAAATATATTATTAATATTGACAACACAAATATCAAATACTATTATTGCTAAATACGTATTCTAAATACTGAATAGTATACATTTAAAAAAAACGTTGGATCAGATCCTTCAAAAATCGACATATTGAACAAATTGTTTAGAACAAATGTTTACCTTTGTTATTTTCATTCAAATTTAAATGTTTGACCTAAACACGGATTTATTTTGATTCTTTTGGGTTAGCATTTTTGAAAAACGTAAAAAACTTGTTTTCGCCATTATCATATAACCATCATGTGTATATAATTGTTTAAATTAATTATTGTCTTCTATGTACTGGTCCAGGTTAGTTGTGTTATTAATTCTTTTTTAAATATCAAATAAATATCGCGCATATTTTAATCAAGCTAGATCGTAAGAAACTAAATTATTATAATAATTCATAAATTAATGACTTATTATTATTATTTTTTGTGTTCATTATTTACTACTGTTAATTGTATACTTAAAATTATAGTTATTATAACTATTTTTAAATTTTATTAAACTAATTAAAAATAAAATATATAAAGCTAACAAAATTTTAAATCATAAGAATTAATTTTTTTCATTCGTTTCAAAAATTAAAAAAAAAATCTGCTCTTCATTCTTTTATTTGCATTTTGTTTAGAACTAATTAATTAAATTAAATTAAATAATTCTTTTCCAAATTCTTATTTTCGTTTTTAATTATTCAAAAAATTTTCATTTATTATAAAGAAACAAAATACGCAACAATATAAAAATAATAATAATAATAGTAATAAATCAACTTTTTAGTTTATAATAATAATTAATAGAAAATACTTTAAAAATAATTAAAATTCTTATAAAACAAACAAAAAATAAACAAATAAAATTGATTGTGATAAGAACATTTGGTATTTTTATTTTTTTTTTACTTTTGTATTTTTAGTTTATATTTATAATTTTTATTTGGTTTTATTTAAATAATTTCATTTTATTAATATCTGTAATTACAAATAACAACGAGATATAACTAAACAATAAACAAAAATAATACAATGAAAACTAATAAATATTGCATTTCAAAAATTATTTCTAATTAAAATCTAAAATCTACTTTTTTTATAACTTTTAATGTTGCATTTTTAATTGACTTAATTTAATAGTCAATTAAAGTTAAATTTTTATTAGTATATATTTGATTTGTTATTGATAAATTTCAATTTTTTAAATGTATTCTAATGGTTATTTTATAAATTCTTATAGTAAAGGCATTATTATTATTATTTAGAAATTGTGATTGGTAACAAAGTAAATAATATTATATATATTTAATTCCGTTACATCAACATTTAGTTTTTGTATTTATTAAACAGCTAAAAACATCAAATTTTAATTTTATTTGGTTGATAGTACGAATATTATTTTGTGTGCGTATTATAAGTTTATAGTTGTAATTTATCAACATCTCCGCATATTATATTGTCAACTTTTAAATTGTTTGATATTTAATCTGCTTTACTCTCTTGATTTTGTATTTTATGCCATATATTTTAAACCATTCCTTTACCACAGATTTTTTCTTTTTTTAAAGGATGGATGGATAAATCAATATTTTAGTATTTACCACCGAATGTGTTTATCATTTTATACCATTATTGAAACTGAATAATTAAAAATAGTTGAGGAATTATAAATATGAAAAGTAAAAATTGTTTTAAAATGCCACATTCAAAGACACCGGAAGTAAAGGATAAATTAGTTAATTTTGACATTGAAATTTTGAAATGCAAGAAACGAAATTAAATTACATAATTTAAGTCCCACTAAATGGGTTAATTGAAAAATCCGACAAAAAAAACTGGCAGTGATCAATTATAATATCCCGAACGTGATAAAAACATAAATAATTTTAAATAAATATCAAGATTTATCAACATATTTATAATACAGAATTTTACAATGTCTTAGGAATAATTTATTCAATAAACAAAACAGTAATAATCCCATCATTGTTTAAACTAATTAATTATATTCAAAATAGAATAACTTTAGTAGATAATAACAATTATACTATTACGTTTAATACTTTCATTAAAATCGCTATTCATTCTACAAATAGACTACAGTATAAGAAAATTTGAATTTTAAACTGACAGTTCACCACCATTATACTATTTATATTTTCTACCATTCAATATCAGTAACGGTAATGCATGATAGGTCAATCACACTACATACTAAAACCATTCATGATATTGAATAGTGACAAAATTAGTTAATTGATGAACAATGATTGTTTGAAAATTATAATCTGTTATTTTATTTTAACAAAACGATAAACAAAAATATATCACCAAATTTTTATTCTCAATGTATTTTATCTGCAAAGAAAATTTAAAAAAAAAGTTGAGTTGTGTGCACAAGGTGCGCATATATGAAGTGGAACTTCTTAAGGTTTAAACAGTTGAATTCATATTCTTTTCAAATATTTTGATAAAGATTAAAATTAAGTGTATTGAGATACGATACAATTCTGTTTAAATTCATATTATTTTTAACGTAGATGTTTATATTTTATTCGCATGGATACTGAATTATATTATGTACAGATTCAATTCAGAAGGTTTCACTCAGAAATTTACAAATCAACAAAAACTGATCCCTTAATGCGACGACTATTTGTCCAAAAAATCATATAAAAGACATAGAAACATAGAGTTATAACTTCCAGCACTTATATGGGGCCTTCTCTGTCAACTCCCCCCCCCCCCCCCCCCCACTGTCCAAAAATTGGTGCAACCTATAAAATTCCAGTTAGGCTCATTTTTTAGCTTCTAGTTTAATTTAAGCCATGGCCTTTTTAGAAAATTCAAAATGGCGCACCAGTATGGCGGCTCCAAGTCAACCACCCCAACATGAAATAATGTTTTTTTTGATGTCATACTTGTAAAAGCCATCGGATTATTTAATAGAAACCATTTTATGATGTAGTTTTGAGTGCTGAATACGAAAATAACATTACTTATTGAGTCTATCGGATGAAAAAAACAACAAATTTCAGGATAACTTGGGTTGAACTCAAAACACAGTTTTTAATAGTTTTTCGGGGTTTAAGAGCGAAAAGTTATTTTTTTAGTTCATAGTATGGTTTGAATCGTGCTCAACAAACAAAACTACATCGAAATAAGGTTTTTTTAAACTTCTGCAGTAAATGGGGTGTCCATTGCAAAAAATGAAATTCTTTTTGGGAGTTTTTGTATAGGTTAGGGGCAACATTTGTACCTGTTAGTGTTTTTACAGATTATATACGTGTTCAGAAAATAAAAATACGTCACAGTGAGATTTGTTAAAAATTTTCCTATACGTTGCATGATCGTTTTCCCACAACATAGTATTTTAAAAGTTTTTTGAGGTTAGCGGCACAACGGAGGATTCTAGCTAAAAAGAAAAGATTTTATTCGTATTTCGCAGATAAAAATACAACATAAAATGATTTCTATTAAATGATCCGATGCTTTTACAAGTATGATATCAAAAATAACATTCTTTCATGTGGAGGTGGTTGACTTGCAGTCGCCATACTGGTTCGCCATTTTGAATTTTCCAAAAAGGCCATGGCTAAAATTAAACTAGGTTATAGCTCAAACATGAGCCTAACTGGAATTTTATAGGTTGCTTCAATTTTTGGACAGAGGGGGGTGGCCGAGTTGACAGATAATGCCCCATATATATACAGATACACACATATCCGTTATCATATTGCTATTATCAAAATAGGAAATTATCAAACAAAATACAAAGAATCCTTTTAATCATGATTTAAAACTCTCTTTAAAATAAAGCCGCAATTAGACTGTTGCAGAACTCTGCAATATTTCTGCAATGGTGTGTGTAAAATATTCATTGCAGAAAAGTTTGGCAATAAACTCATTGCAAAACATTGCAATGACTCATTGCAATGTTTTGCAATGAGTTCATTGCCAAACTTTTCTGCAATGAATATTTTACACACTACCATTGCACGAATATTGCACAAATATTGCAGAGTTCTGCAATAGTCTAATTACGGCTTAAGATAATTTTAAATCATATTTTTATCTCAAAAGCTCAAATCATCTGTTTTTGATTTTTTTAAATAATTTTTCCAAAATCCCTCTTTTAAATATTTTCGTTTGCTGCAGGAAATTCATTGATCATTGATATTCATTGATATTCATTATTCATTGATGCTTAATTTTAATGTTAATCTTTATATTTCAAATCATTTTAATAATAATTTTACCATTGGATTGTTTTGGGACAAATTTAATAAACATTTTACACATACAATTATTATTTTATTTTAATTAAAAAGAAAAATGATTTTCCAATGTGCAGCCGAAAATTGTAATCATTTTTATTTCATATAAATTTTCTTTTTTAAATTTATTTTTTAGTATTAGCTCCGAAAAATGATTACTGTTTAGAGTCCGCAAAATTGTATTTTAGCGGCCTAGTACTTAAAGTCGTTATGACAACACTTTAGCGGATTCAAAATTTGTTTTCATTTTAAATTATAATTATTTTCAAATTATAATCACAATTGCTTTGATAAGTTTTGTTCAAAAATCAAATTTTTAGGTACGCAAGAATACAAATTAAGCAATAAATTAGAAAAAAAATCGTAAGAGCTAATACTAAAAAACGTTGTATGCAACACGTACGCAAATGGCTTTAGCAGACTCATCTTCATATTACAGATTCGGCTAGCGCCTCGTCCGGAAACATTACGATTCGTCCGCTAAAACCATATTTTGCGTACTTGTTACATAAACTACTATTATTTCACACTGATATCTAAAACGACATTTTTCGGATTATTTATGGTACAAAAAGTTGAGCTTTAATGTCCTAGGACTTTATAAAATTTTATAAAGTCCTTTAACAATAAAGTTCAACTTTTTGTACCATAACGTTGAACTTTAACGTCCTAGGACTTTTATAAAGTCCTAGGACGTTAAAGTTCAATTTTTTGAGCAAAATTTAAAACTCATTTATTTTTATTTTAATAAATTTGCAGTATGAAATAAAATTTTGTATTTACCTCAAACGAAAAGTGTTTTTAAAAGTACTCACTAGTAATTTCGGCTTCGGCTAGACGCCTCGGCCGTAAACAACTAGCTCGTACTTTAAAGTTTCACTTTTCGTTCTAGATAAATAAATAACTATTATTTTAGTTGGCTTTGATTTTTATTAATTTTGTTCATTATAGATTTTCGTAACGATTCTAATCTGTCGCGACTTTCAAATTTTACTCTCATCGCGCCTAAAGAAGTTTCACTTCATAAAAATTTGTATAGAATAACTCGTTAAATCATTTGAAATTACAGGACACACATATAACATAACTAATAATGTGACTGGTTTTACCTTATTTAATTTAAAATTAAACAATAATTAATAGTAATAGTAATAATAATAATATTAATAAAAATAAAAACAAAATAACCATATCTTGTTTTACATTATTTTCTTTGTAATATAAATAGTTTTATTTAATTAAAATCAATGCATAAATTCAACTAAAGCATATCAAGAGAAATTGTAAAATATTGATTTTATTGCTATTTTGTTGCGTACATATTTTTTTGGCCAAAAAAATTATTTCATTTTAACATAAACTAAAATGTATAGTTTTAATCCAAAAAAAATTAATTAATTAATTAATTCGATTCTGTAAGTCTAATAATATTTTAGCTATATAACATTTGAATTTTTTTTTTAAATTATGAGAATGAGAATTTATATTTTTTCTTTTAAAAAAAAATATTAACAAAAATTAGTCTAAAAAAATTTATTTTGTAATTAATAATATATTAATTAATTAATAGTAGTCGATAATATTTCACGTTTATAGTAGTATCCTTCCAAATAGCATTTGGAAACTTCAACGGTGGATAAATATTTTAATATTAGATCTAAAATTAAAAAATTGAAAATATTATGAGAAAAGTAATTGATAAATTTAAATTTTTTTTTAAAATTTAGTTGCAGTAATTCTAAATTTATAAAACTAATGGGAAGGGGGTGTGACCAAAGGGGCGACGCCAATTTCCCGTTAAGTTAAAACTGCATATGCATATACATATAAACTATAAAGATCATTAATCATAATAATTATCTTAATCTTATTTTATTTCCTCCACTCTTTATCACTAGTTCTAAACATATGGTGATCTGATCGTGAACTTCTTTTCATTTTATATAACAATTGATACATAACTGTTACTGTAGACGTTTCTTAATTATAATTTTAATACAACAAAAATTATTTTAGAAAGTCTCTTAAAGCTGAAAGCAGAACAGTTGTGTGTCTTCCATAAGAGCTTTGAAGGTATTGAAGTTTTACACAAACTGTTTGATAGACGCGCATTACTTTGTTCAAAACACAAGAATATATGTTCCTAATCGTAGGGAGGTAGAACATGTATCAAAATTCTGCTATGAACGAAGGCTTTAGTGGGTCGACAAACAATCATTTTTTTGTTGAATTAAAAATATGAAATTTTTAAAACCACAACTCAACGATTGGTTCACGCCACCCTGTATAAGTTAATTTACAAATTATTACAACCACCATTTAAAGAACACTCCAGTTTATCTTATGTGGTTTTCGTTTGGTAAGTCAGATAAAAAAAAATCGATTTTTCTGTGTCAAAATGAATTCAAATATTTAAATCACATTTTAAAAATGCATAATAGTAGACTAGTGCGAGCGCGTTTTCCAAACAAGAGTGTAATTATATTATTTTTTTTAAATATTTTGTGGCTTGATGTGTATACTTTTTTCGCGTGCAAAAAATACTTTTTGTAAGAACTAAAAATATTTTGTAGGTACATACATATACATATATTTTTCAACATACATATACATATTTTGCGACATACATATACATATATTTTTCGTTTATTTTATTTTAGAACAAAATTGGATATATTTTGTGCATGTGTTACAAAAAAAGGATTTCTGACGCCAGTATGTCCGGATTTCTTCTTCAAAATTTCATTTTTACCATAAATTCATATTTTCCTAAGACTGTTAGACAATAAATATTACGTAACACTTTTGATTCCAATTACGTAATACTCATTGCAATAATCAATTTACATGACATAGATAATGTGATGTAATTGATAATTTACTATGATAGGAGTAGAAAAAGTATATAACAAAGCTCGAGCTGCAAACCATTTACCATGCTCGTGAAGGTACTGCAATCGCGGCAACGCGTCACAAGCACAATATTTTCCCTCGCATGTAAAATGCTATTTATAGCTCTTGATATGTAATATACTATTTCTTCGGAGTGACATGAAGAATACATTATAAAATACTTTATATGGGTTTAGAATATGTGTCACAACAAATAAATACTTTTTAAGACCTAGGTCCCACAACAACTGGCGTTCTAAGGTGTTGATGAACGCTTTTTTTAAACCTCTGCGGGTTGAAGCCACCTGAGAATAAGGATTCCAGCAAACTACTCCATTTGTATGCCGTTCGGACAAAGAAGTCTTTCTTTGACAGCGCGGGATCTCGACCATTTCACTGGTTGCGGTAGCCGAATGCCGAGTGGAACGGGGGTAAGAATATGTTTGAGACATGGTGCTGCTGATTTCATCTGAGCACTGTTGATGACGATATTTGTAAAAACAACGAGGTCAGCAACAGTGCGACGATGTTGTAGGGAATCAAGTTTTGATGTCAAATCTCGATCACCCACAATTCGTATAGCCCTCTTTTGAACAGAGTCCAAGAAGGCCAAGATGGAAACAGAAGTAGCACCCCAAACTTGACAACAGTACTCCATGCAGGGATGAATATAGAACTTATAAACATGGAGCAATTGGTATGGAGTGAAAAAATTTTTGCATCTATTTAGGAGGCCGAGTTGTCTAGACGCGCTATTTGTAATCGCCATTACATGATCGTTCCAGAGTTGGTCATTTAAAACTGTGACACCCAATAAACGAATGTTTTTACATTCACCTATTGGTTCATCATACATACTGATTAAAATATCTTTGGAGAGCTCGGTCTTTGATCTGGAAACAATCAACAGTTGTGTTTTGGTAGAGTTGAAATTGACCAGGTTTTGGTCACCCCAATCGGCGACTTTTTTTAGGTTTTTATTCACGTTTATGACAGCGTCTCTCCGGGCAACATTAATTCGTTCGTGCATTTTACTTTTTGAAGGAAGGGGCTCGACCGACTTGTGCAAAGTACTATGATCTGCAAAACTATTTATTGGGTTGCTGATGATTTAAAACAATTCGTTGATATAAATCAAAAATAGGGTTGGGGACAATACTGAGCCTTGAGGTACACCAGCGTTAATTAGTTTAGACTCAGAAGAAAGTCCGTCTAAGGAGACCGACATGTATCGGTTGGATAGAAAGTTTTGAATTAGCTTCACAACATAGGGATGAAAACCATACGCAACGAGCTTGTTGATTAAGTTGGCATGCCAGACTCGATCGAATGCCTTCGAGATGTCTAAAGCGATAACGCATGTTTCACCACCTTTATCAAGTATGCTGTTCCAACAATGCGCTACATAGTTTAATAGATCGGTAGTTGATCTTTTCTTTCGAAAACCGTATTGGCTGTCGGATATTAAATGATTTACTTCCAGAAATTTTGAAATGTGTGTATTAATATAATGCTCGTAGACTTTGGATAGGACCGATAGTAAAGCTATTGGCCTATAATTGGAGATATCGGATTTTGGTCCCTATTTGGGGACGGGCTGGACATTTGCCAACTTACAGCACGAGGGAAATATACCAGATTTGTAGGATTGGTAGAATATTTTAGTCAAAGTTGGTGCAAGATCTTTGGAAAAGGTTTTTAAAATAATGGGTGGAATATTGTCCATTCCTGAGGCTTTGTTGATGTTTAATCCCTTTAAAAGTTTAGCGACTATTTTGGGTTTGAAGTGAAGTTCATTCATATTAACTCCTGAAGACTGGATTTGGGGTATTTCTTTAGGAGTTTCCAAAACAGTGGAGTTCAGAGCAAAGCGTTCAGCGAACAAGTTAGCTTTTCTTGCGGGATCATTGACGATTAAATCACCATCAATAATAGGAGGAATAGAAGATTTTGTACCAGAATTTAAAGAATTAATGGCACTGTAGAAACTCTTGTCAGAAACAGACATAGACGTAAGTTTTGAGGCTTTCGCTCTGTCAATTTCAGACTTTTCGTTTGAGATAATCTGGTTAGATATTTGGTTGGCCAAATATCACCAATATTATAGTTGGCCATGCATCACCAATAATTATTCTTCATACATTTTATGGTAGACACTGTTGGGTTGATACTTGGCGGAACATATTTTTTTTTTTTTAAATAAAAAGTGTTGTGTTGAAGGAATTACAAAATGTGCCACAACAACACATATATACCTTTTAAGACCTAGGTCCCACAACAACATGCGTTCTGAGGTGATGGTGGACGCGTTTTAGAAATCTTTGTGGATTGAAGGCACTCGAGACTATTGATTCGGGCAAAGCATTCCATTTGTACGATGTAAACACAAAGAACTCCGTTTGCATTTTATTACTATGAAGTGAGTAATCTCGACAGTTTGACTGTTTGCACTTTGTACAAACCGATTGACGAGTTAAACGGACGATATTTATAAAAAACAACGAGATCAGCAACAGTGCGACGATGTTGTAGGGAATCAAGATTTCATGTTAAATTTTGATCACCAACAATTCGTATAGCACGCTTTTGAACAGTCCAAAAGAGCTAGGATGGTAACAGATGCAGCGCCCCAAACTTGACAACAATACTCCATACAGGGACGAATGTAGGACTTATAAATGTGGAGTAATTGATGCGAAGTAAAATATTTTTTACATCTATTGAGGAGGCCGAGTTTTCTTGACGCGCTCTTTACCAGGGCCATTATATGATCGTTCCAGAGTAAGTCATTGGATATTGTGACTCCCAATAAACGAATGCTTTCACATTCGTCTATTTGGTCGTCACATATATTAATTGAAATATCGTTGGAAAACTCGGTCTTTGATCTGGAAACAATCAATAGCTGTGTTTTGGTGGAGTTAAAATTGACCAAATTTTTGTCACCCCAATCGGTGACTTTTTTTAGGTCCTCGTTTACATTTATGGCAGCGTCTCTCCGGGCGGGATTTATTCATTTATGTATTTTGCCCTTTGAAGATAGTGGGACGAATGACTTGTGCAGTCTACTCTCATCTGCAAAACTATTTATTGGGTTACTGGTGATTTGCAACAGTTCGTTGATATAAATTAAAAATAAAGTGGGAGATAAAACTGAGCCTTGGGGTACAACAGCGGTTATTAATTTAGACTCAGAAGAAAAGCCATCTATAGATATCGAGATGTATCGGTTAGACAGAACATTTTGAATTAACTTCACGACTGCGGGATGAAAACCGTACGCAACGAGCTTATTGACCAAGTTGGCATGCCAGATTCAATCAAATCCTTTTGAGAGTCTAATGCGATCACGTACGTTTCACCACCTTTCTCAAGTATGCTATTCCAAAGATGTGCCACATAGTTCAATAGATCGGTTGTTGATCTTTTGTTTCTAAAACCGTATTGGCTGTCAGATATCAAATGGTTGTCTTCCAAAAATTTGGATATGTGTGAATTAATATAGTGCTCGTATATTTTAGACATGACTGAGAGTAAGACTATAATTTGATTATAATTGGTCTATATTGGTCATTGGTCTATAATTTGAAATATCACATTTCCGGCAGGATGCAAAAATACCAGATTTATAGGATTGATAGAATATTTGGGTGAGAGTTGGTGCAAGTTCTTTTGAAAATGTTTTTAGAATAACAGAGGAATGTTGTCCAGACAAGAGATTTTGTTGTTGTTTAACCCCCTTAAAAGTTTTTCGACCATTGAAATGTAATTGTTGTAATGTAAATGTAATTGTTGTAATACTGAAATGTAATGGTTTAAAATGTAATTGTTTCATATTAACTCCTGAAGACTGGATTTGGGTATTTCTTTAGGAGTTTTTAAAACTGTTGAATTTGAAGCAAAGCGTTCCGCGAACAATGTAGCTTTCCTTGCAGGGTCAATAAAGATTGAGTCACCATCAATGATAGGAGGGATAGAAGATTTAGTACCAGAATTTAAAGAATTAATGTCACTGTAAAAACTTTTGTCTGAAATTGACATACTCGAAAGTTTTGCCGCTTTCGCTCTGTCAATCTCTGCTTTTTCGTTTTCAATTATCTGGTTTGACATTTTATTAGCCTTTAAAGATTGGGATCGATTAACAGAGTTCTGTTTATGAATCCAAATATTAAATCTACGTTTGTTCCTAAGGCCCGTATTTTTGAACGTCGATAGATATAAATCGGCGGATTTATCTTCTCTTTCGAATTTAAACGTAGATAAATCCATTGATTTAATCTTGGATTAAAAATGTATCCTCAGATTTATACCTCAATATCGATGTCTAAAACCGCGACTTCATTATTTTAGAACATTCGAAAATACAAAACGTCATTACGTTGCGCCAAACAGTTTTTAAATATATTCAAATATAGTAAAATTTCTAAGCAAAGCTATGCAAAACTTGCTAATTCATCTTCTTTTTCTTAGTCTAATGATTCAGATTATGAAATAATCATACCAAGTCAACGAATAAAACAACCAAAATATTTCAAGAAAGGATTGATATGGAATATTATAATGCGGAAGTTTTGGATGCGATTCAGATTTTCTAAAGAAATATTTTATTATTTAGAAAGCATTATAAAAATTGACATTGAATTACTAGACTTTCGTGGGTATCCTTTGACCCCGATGCAACAAATATTGGTATGTTTGGGGTATCATGCAACGGGGTCGTGTAAATTGGTAATCGGTGATTTAAAAGGAACAAGTCAGACTACAGCGGGCAATATAAGACAAAAACAAATATTACTGGCAAAAAATTCAAAAAAAAATTGCAGGAAAAATTGAAAAAAAATGACAAGTGTCCCAACAAGCAGTTTAAATGCAAAATTCGATATCGAATATCGAAGATTTTAGCTCCATTTAAAAATACCACAAAAAATCCGTAGATCTATCCTTTATAATTAGCAAAAATAGCCTTAGTTAAAACATTGGAATTTCGAAAACTACGGATTAGTCCGACGATTTATCCTCGTTTAAAAATATAGGCCTAAGAGCCAATTTGGCTGCCTTTGAAAACAAATATTTTTATTGGGGTTTCATTAATGAAAAGGGAACGAATTTGTTAATACCGAATTGACTGGTTTCAGTAAAGTTTTGAGCAGAAACATTTACATCGTCAGTATAAAAACAATGACGGTCGAAAGGGAAACCTTGAAAAAAACTTCGGAGACCATTGGTGTCGTTTTGAAAAGTGAAATATTTTACGGGGTTGGGGAACCTAGTTTGTAGCAAATCAGTTTTGATAATTGATGTGATTAGATAATGGTCAGAATTTCCAATACTACTAACCCTTATCGACATCGACACTCGTAATATCTGGCATAGATGTGATATAGAGGTCTAGGAGAAAACTTTTATTACGAGGAGTGAAAATTGGGCTTTTTACAATCTGCGTCAGGTCGTGCGATGCAGCAAATATTTCTGCCTGCCTTCCATTACTGTCGTCGTCGATCGTTTTGGAAAATTCTAACCACGATTTATTGTGGACGTTGAAGTCATCGGTAATGATAACTTCACAATTTTGAGATTGTGCTTTAATTTCGTCGACAACATTTTTAAAAAAAAATTTAATTTAAACTCTTGTTTCTGTTTTATATAAGCTCCTGATGATAGCGTTACTGCTGAAATCGATCGAGCTAAATAAATAAAATTCAGAAAACAAAATTGTTTTGCGGGAAAAGAGTTAAATATTAAAAAAAAATTTTTTTATATTAATTATTTTTCACTTTAATAAAAAACTAAAACTTGAAATACGTTTTCAAACTTTATTTCTCTTCGACTACCAGTTTCAGTCTTCTAGAGATCACTCAAAGATACAATATAGCAATTGAATACATTGCTGTATTGTACCTGTAGATGATCTGTAGAAGATTGACACCAGTAGAACAAGAGAATAAAAAGTTTTAAAATTATATTTAAGTTTTAGTTTTTTATTATTATTAAAGTGAAGTATAATTGTTGGTGAATTATTATTATTATTGAATTATATACAAATTCTACAAATATTTTATAATATATTTTTTATTCAACGAATATGTTATTGTATGTAATTTTTTTTCTCTTTTTTGAAACTGGCTAAGGAATTTTACCGAAACGTCAAATAATCTTAATGTAACGATCGTCAATGTTCATGCACCTACTGAAGACAAAGCAGATGATATTAAAGACCTGTTCTTCCTAGAACTCGAAGAAATCATCAATAACATCCCGCGGCACGAAATAAAAATCGTGGCAGGTGACTTTAATTGGTAGGAGTTCAGAACTTAAAACACATATCGGCCTTAACAGCTTGCATCATACCAGTAACAATAACGGCTTTCGCACAGCTGAACTGGCTATGATGTAATTAGTAATTTCTAGCACTTTCTTTTTTCATAAGAGAATTCACAAGGCAACGTGGAAATCAAATGATGGAAGAACGGAAAATCAAATCACGTCATGATTTCTAAGAGACACCCTAAAAGTGTAACTGACGTTCGATCATACAGAGGTGCTGATATAAACACCGATCATATGCTTGTCATCTTTAATAGACAAGCAAAAAAGACCATGCGCTGGAATGTGGATGCATTTAAACATCCGGAAACGCTGAATAGATATCAGGAAATAGCAACACAAAACATAGAAGAGCATGACACCTCTTCTGAGATGCCATTAAACATTCAAGAAGAATGGCAAACGCTTCAATCAACCATTATAGCCGCAGCACAAACTACAATCGGAAAACAACCACCGGAATCACACAATGAATGGTTTGACGACGAGTGCCGCCAAACCGTCGAACATAAACAAAAACTGCTAGAAAAATGGTTAACAAGGAACACCCGAAGCTCCCAAACTGATTATCTATGCGCCAGGAAAGCCTCAGCAAAACTTCTACGTAAAAAGAAACGCGAACACATGAAGAACTGTATCGAAAACATCAACCAACATGCGGCGAATGGAAATTCGAAAGAGTGCTTTGTCAATGCACGGAATCTGACTAAAGATTTCCACCAAAGATCTACAGCCATCAAAAATGGAACTAACGAGCTTGCAACAAGTGAACGTGATGTGCTGGCAGTGTGGCGATCCCACTTTCAAAACCTACTGAATAGGACGAATGAAGTTCATCCTATTCTAGCAATTGCTCCGTTAAGTGAGGAGATTTTTGTCCCTTACCCAACAATGGAAGAAGTGGAAGTTGCCATCAAAAAACTAGAAAATGGCAAATCACCAGGTATCGATGGAATTCCCGCAGAACTATTTAAAATTGAAGGAGCAGCTCTGGTCTCACGTATATACGATCGAAAGTGTGCGAATTATCGTGGCATCGTACTGTTGAACACTGCATATAAAATATTGGCTAATGTCGTACTTGCTCGACTCATCCCGTTCGCCGAATCTATCATCGGCGACTATCAGCGTGGTTTTCGTCCCAACCGTTCAACCACAGATCAATGTTTTACCTTAAGGATGATTCTGGAAAAATGTTGGGAGTACAACATCAGCATTCACCAGCTCTACGTTGATTTCAAGCAAGCATATGATAGCATCATCCGCGACAACCTTTGGTCCGCAATCATACGGCTTGGTATCCCAGCGAAACTTGTTTCTCTGTGCAAACTCACAACATCGGGATCAAATTGTAGCATAGTAATCGAAGGGTCTGTTTCTGATCCTTTCGATATAACATCAGGTGTTCGACAAGGTCAACTCGCGCCCGTACTATTTAATTTAGTGCTTGAGTACGCGATAAGAAAAAGCCGAATTGAGACACAAAACTGCATATTTAACAAATCTAGTCAAGTTCTTGGTTACGCAGATGATATTGCGTTTCTCGGACCTAGAACAAGCGATATTAAAGATAGTCTCTCTCAGCTTGAAAGAAATGCTAAACGACTTGGATTATGCATCAACACCGGTAAAACTAAAGTTTTAACAACATCTAAGAACATAAAGTTTTAACAACATCTAAGAAATCTGGATACTGGCGACTAGAAGTGAAACGCGTGGAAAACTTCAAATACCTCGGGTCTGTAATAACATCGTCAAATGACATGCAGGCAGATATCAAAGCCCGTGTCTTTGCCGCATACAGAGTTTTCTACGCATACTCAAAATTTCTGCGATCAAAACATTTTAGAGGAAGGTCATACGAACAATCTATGGTCCATGTAGAGTTGCTGAAAATCAGTATAGAATCCGAATGAATCATGAAATCAGACAGCTTCTTGGAGGCTCCGATGTAATCGGATTCATTAAATCCAACCGGATTAGATGGTTTGGTCGTGTAGAAAGGGCTCCATCAGATAGAATGATAAAAAAAGGGTCCCAACAACAACCAGCTGGTGTTCGTCGGAGAGGAAGACCTAGACAACGCTGGCGTGATGACATCATCCAAGACCTTCGTGGTATAGGATGTCGAAACTGGAGTCAACTGGTCATGGAACGAGATTATTGGAAGCTGATTGCACAGACGGCAAAATCCCTCCATGGGATGTAAACGCCAGAGAGAGAGAGAGAGTCAAATAATCTAATAATTAGTTGAAAATAATTAATGGATTTTAATTTTAAATAGGGTTACTTTCTCAATATATTTATATTAAACATACGTATTGTCCGTAAATAATCCTTAAATAAAAAATTATGAACAAAAAAATCAAAGCAACAGGTTTAAAGTGTCTTACTTATTGAGGTAAATATGCTTTGTCAGGGATACAAATGATGGCCACTGATATGGGGTCCTAGTTGAGGCGTTTGCAGTTTTAAATACATTTGATTTTGCAATGAACATAAAAAAAGCGCGAAGGTAGATAGTGTATGATCTGTAATACAAATGTTTTAGTACGATACCAAAAAGATTTACAATCAGGAACCATTACAATACAACCGTCACCCAAACAAACTTAAAAAAATGGTTAAATTCATAATAAACGATAGAAGCACCTGGTATCGACGATATAACATCCGAAATGATTGTACATGGTGGTCAAACTCTATCCTGAAGATTGTTTGAACTTGTTCAAATGATCTGGCGGACTGAAACCATGCCACAGGACTGGAACTCAACTATGCTGATACCAATCCATAAAAAAGGTAATCGCTTACAATGTGCAGACTACAGAAGAATCGCTCTACTCTGCACAATATACAGGGCGAGTTTTTTAAAAAATGCCAGGCTTTTATCTCGAGAACCATGCTAGATGGGACAAAATAACCCAAGGTGATATTTGTTAAGGGTCGAGGGGGACGTCTAGTGGTAATATTGAATGACCTTGAAACTCATAAGTATTGGAGATATATGCTAAAGTAGGGTTTTTTTAAATTAGAACCCATATATTTAAGGATCTTTTTAAATTAAGTAAGTCAAACTACACACTTTTTGCTTACAAAATTTTTGTGTAAAGTGTACGATTTTGTAGACATGATGAAAATTGATTTGCACTAAAGCAAACGTGTCTTCGCTAAGTTCTTCAGTAAAAAAATAAAATTTCAATAAATTGAAAAATAAACAACGAAAATCAATTTCACGCAGTAGACCACGAAGCAATAATATTTAAATTAATGAATGATTTTCCTGTTTTTTTTTAATTTATCGAAATTTATTTTTTTTTTCTGAAGGCCTTAGCGAAGACCCGTTTGCTTTAGTGCACATTAGTGTTAATCATATCTACTAAATCGTACACTTTACAAAAAAATTTTGTAAGCAAAAAGTGTGTAGTTTGATTTACTTAATTAAAAAAACAACCTTAAATGTATAGCTTCGAATTTAAAAAAAACCCTACTTTGGCATATATCTCCAATACTTATGAGTTTCAAGGTCATTCAATATTATCACTAGACGTCGACCCCTCAACCCTTAACAAATATTACCTTGGGTTATTTTGTCCCATCTAGCATCGTTCTCGAGATAAAAGCCTGGCATTTTTTAAAAAACTCACCCTGTATAAGATCTTTTCACACATTTTGCTAGCCAAAATCAATCCTTTTGCTGAACAACTGTTTGGAGAATATCAGTGTGGCTTCCGACAAGGCCGATGTACCACCGATGCACTTTTCTCGATAAGGATGATTTTGGGAAAGTGTAGAGAGTTCAACATACCTGTGTACCAACTCTTCATTGATTTCAGGAAGGCCTACGACTCTCTCGAACGAAAAACTCTATGCTCTGCTCTGCTGTCAATGGGAAATCCTGGTAAGCTGGTATCACTATGCAAAATGACAGTACATAGCTTTCAATGCTGTGCACGAGTAGAGAACGAAACATCAAAGTTTTTTAAAGTCGACTCCGGGTTAAGACAAGGTGATGCTATCTCTCCACTCTTTAATCTAGCCTTGGAATATGTGTGCCGTCAAAAGAATCTACCGACTAACAACAATACCTTATCAATAAACTCAGTACAGATGATCGCTTACGCTGATGATGTTTCATCCTCGGCCGAAGTGAAGCTGTTATGAGTGAGACTTTCAAGTAAGCTTGAGAGTGGTGCTAGAAAGATTGGTCTTCAAATTAACTACATATGAATGTTTCAAGAGAGGTTGAGAAAAAAGATTTGATGTGCGGCTATGAACGAATTGAGGTAGTTGAAGCCTTTAAATATTTGTGATCAATGCTTGACTCAAACAATAGCATACTTACAGACATAAACGCTCGAATCGCTGCAGGTAATCGAACTTTCTACTCAATTAAGCCTCTCCTTGGATCACCGTATGTATCAACAAAAACCAAACTCAAGTTATACAATACGTTGATTAGACCGGTGGTGATATATGGGTCACAAACATGGACCCTTACACAAAATGATGAATCATATTTATCTGTATTTGAGCGTAAGATATACGCTCAAATACAGATAAATGTGATACATTTTTGGTCAACTTAAGACAGACGATGGAGAGTATAACAGAAACCGGTATAACTTTGCAATCAGAGGCCTTCTTAAGGGCCCTGATATTATAGGTTGTATTCGTTCACGTTCAAAAGGATTGCTTGGTTTTGGCATGTTCTAACGAGCCGATGCACAGTCTGGAATGACTACAAAAATGTACATTAGTACCCCAGGGAGTGGGCGACCGCGAGGTAGACCACGACTGCAGTGGGAGACGGGCGTAATAAACGACCTTAAACAAATCGGCTGCCATGGTAATTATGTTGCTGTTGCGAATGACCGTGGTGAATATTCGAAGCTGGTTAGCTAGGCAACGCTCCTACATTGAGCATGAACGCCACAAAAAAAAACGACAAATCGACAATCGATAAAACTTATTTGAAAATACATACGTCAACACATAAAGAAAATTACCGTTTTTTTTTAAATAAAAAGTCTTGTATTATAGTAATTAGTAATTACAATATGTGTCATAATAACACATAGATACCCTTAAAGAATTATGTCCCATAATAACATGCGTTCTGAGGTTTGATGAACGCTTTTTATAAACCTTTGTTGATAGAACGCGCCCGAGACTATTGGTTCGGGCAAAGCATTCCATTTGTACGATATACGGACAAGAAATCCCTCTATGACAGTGAGTGATCTCAACAGTTTGACTGTTTGCACAAACCGATTGGCGTGTAAAACGGGGATAAGAATATGGTTCAGACATGATGGATCCGATTTCATCCGAGCACTGCTGGTGACGTTTTTTATAAAAAACAACGAGATCAGCGACGATTCACAGCTCTAGTACAAATGAGATAGGTAAAAAGACGGAATTTTTTGCTCTTTTTCACAATTACACAAAGAGATAATTGATCAGTCTACCAGAGTTCCTGACATTCCTGGACAAAGTAGTAGATTACTTGATTTGATTTTGACAAAGGATCCTTACTTGGTAGAATTTAAAGTATCAGAGCCTTTAGGTGGATCAGATCATAATTTGATCTCAAGACCCCTAAGACCCCCCATCAGACGCCTAAGCTATTTAAAGCAAATGCTCGTCTAGTATGGGATTACAAAGCTGCAGATTGGCAAGGACTTAAAGAGTTCTTTAAATTGTTTCCCTGGATACGAAATTGTCTTGCTGGTCATAATCCTAACCTAGCTGCTTTTAATTTTCCCGAAATAATTCACGAGAGTATGCGTAAATATATTCCTAACAGATTAATTATACCAAAATCTGGCCTATAGTTTTCGAATAAATGCAAAAAAGTAATTAAAATTTAAAAAAATGCTTTTCGTAAAGAGAGAAATCGTATCGTATAGAGAGAAATTTATGTAGAAAACTAATAGATGCGGAAAAAAATTTATTTAATAAGAAAAAAGCTACCAAATTTGCTGAGCATTCAACATGCTCGCGTAATTTCTTTATAGCCACTAAGAATATCCACAGCAATTTGTGTAAGTCTTCTCTACCTCCTCTTATTGTAAGAAAAGTACCTATCATTGACCCAAAAGAAAAATCTAATCTGCTGGGTAATTTTTTCTCTAAAAATTCTACACTAGAAGAACCCAATTTTCAACCTCAATCAATTCCCAGAGTATCTTATAATATGAGGCGCATTATTTTTCGCAGAAATATTACTCGAATAAGGCATCCGGGCCAGATCGTATTCCTCCAATCATTCTTAAAACATATGCTAAGGAGTTAGCGCCGATCCTCACTAAAATCTTTTATTTGTCATATACAAAAGGAATTTTTCCCGAAATATAGAAAATTGCTAGCGTTCAGCCTGCTAATAGTAAAATTGACCCTTCAAATTACAGACCCATATCAGTTTGGTCCATTGTTGCTAAAAATTTTGAAAAATATGTTAATTTTAATATTATGAACTTCTTGGAATCATCAAAAATTCTGAACGCAAGACAATACGGGTTTCGTAAGGGAAGAGCAACAGGGCGTTTGTAACGAATGTCTGGAACAAATCGCTTGGTAACCATGGCAAGACTTTTGGCGTCGCTCTTGATATTTCCAAGGCATTTGACAAGGTATGGCATAACCACCTTATATGCAAATTGAGATGCTATCGTTTAGACGAGCAACTTATTTCTTGGGTATAAAATTTTATTACTGATCGAAAATTTCACGTCAATATTGACGGTGTCTAACCGAATGTATTTTCTATTAATGCTGGAGTTCCTCAGGGTTCTGTTCATTTAAAATTGATTTGAAAACAATTTTGTATTGAGGTGTTACTGATACCCAATCCATTTCCATTATAGTTTGATTCAATTGATCTTGTAGAAAAGGCATCTATTAGACTTTTAGGTGTTGAAATTGAAAATAATTTGAAGTGGAATTCTCATATATTTTTTAATCTAGCTAAAAATGCTGTTCAAAAATTGGGTTTTTTGGTGTCGATGTCGTAAATTTTTGGATAGCGAACAGCTTCTTTTAGTATACAAATATTTTATATGTTCCTGCATTTTGTACAACGGAGAACTACTAAGTTGATCGAATTCAAATCTTACAACCGAACTTGATTCCTTACAACATAGACAAAATGTCGCTGATCTGACAATTTTTTACAAGTACATTGTGGTTGAACGGGCAGCCGCGGAAATTAAATCGATTTTACCTGAGTCTGCAATTGCAAACCACGGGCGCAACACTAGAGCAGCCGTAGCAGCTCATCCTTTTAAAGTTGAAATAACAAGGTGTAGAACTGTCGCTTTCCAACGTGATTTTTTCAACAGAGTCTCTCATTTCTGGGAAGCCTTACATGCGAAAGTATTTCCTGACAATTTTAATCCCCAAAATTTTAAAACCAAGGTCAATAAATTTCTTAAAGAAACTTGATTTGTATTCTCAAACCTTGGTTAGCATGCTATATTCGGCTATTTAGAGACATTAATTTGTAATCCGTTATAATTAACACTATACAGAGGAGATAAAACTACAGAGGGAGTAAAACTACAGAGGAGATAAAACGTACAGCAGCGTTAATTAATTTAGACTCAGAAGAAAAGCCATCGATTGATATCGAAATGTATCGGTTTGTGAGAAAATTTTGAATCAATTTTACGACTGCTGGGTGAAATCCGTACGAAATAAGAACAGCAAATAATCTGGGCTGATAAATGATATTAGTCAACATGAAATGGGACGCTAAGTCAGTAGCAATGAGCCAGTGTGACTATTTTGTATGGCGGTTATGATGGTTCCAGAGTAAGTCATTAGTAATTGTGAAGCCGAATGAACGAATGTTTTATTTTCACCTAATTGTTCGCGTGGAAGTGGAACATTCTAAAACATTACATTATTTAAATTATCTTTGAAAAAAAATTTAATCTTTTATGAATCATCATATTTTGCCATTTATGTATTTATAAAAATTATTGTGTTAGCTTTTTCTGTGTACTGACCTGTTTTAATTTTAATATACATTTCATATGTAACTTTATCTAGGTTTAGAGACCTATACCAAATTGCTTTTGCGGGCTCTAATGATGCAAATAATACAATTTTTTCCAATATTTTATAACACTAATAAATTAAATTCAATGACAAAAAATAAGTACACAAATTATAAAATGTCTCTAACCACTTATTTAATAAGCACGGGCATCGCGGTGCGAGTACTTCTAGTATTTAATATATTCTTCTATATTTATTATTATACTCTTCTATACTTTCGCACATCGTCATCGATAGTGTAAAATAATAGAATAAAATTTCATATAATTATAAAGTGCATTCATTATTAAATAACAAATTATAAAATTATTATTTATATTTAATTTAAAATGTATAGTAATGGAATCGTAGGATACTACAATTGTTACAAACTGTCTTTATTGTTGTTTATATTAAGTAACTAGATGACCCGGTAAACTTCGTATCACCTAGATATATTTTTGAAAAATATGGTCAAAACTTAATACAAAATTTTTCTCTACATTAAATGCAAGACAGTTATACACTTGATCAATTTAAGGCTTTCTGATGTACTATATTTTTTGTATTTTTTTGCGATGCGTAAATATATAAAGATGATGGTTTTCCGACTCGCGAATACGCGACGTATAACTGCACATGCTCAAAACAGCGAAACTTCAAGCTGATTTCGCAAACTTTCAACGACTGGCCTTGCGATTTATCTATGGTCATCGCAAAGGCCAGACAGGCGGGAAATTGTAGACGTTGTTCATTAGCTTTTTTACAGCCAGTCTCGTTCCATTGCACAGTCGAGGTTAATTAAAGTTACGCAGCATAATCACAACTGATCCTACTTTTAATTGTAAATTGTGAGGTGGTAGTCCATGCAAACCCAGGGAATTTAAAAACTCTGTGGGATAGTTGACGTCATCCTGGTTTGTAACTGTGTCAACTGATTTGTAGGAAAACAACTCTCCGGAAAAGAAAATTATGAATAGTTGCATTGAGATCATCGACATCATTGTTTTTGGTCGCCAATATTGCTCGTTCACTCAGCCAATTATGGTTTCTGAACTGTTGTTCTATATCCGTAAAAACACACGCTGAATATGCTCCTCTTTTGAGTCGACGAAGTGACAAAAAGCCGTGAGTAGTGTAATTAATCCGGTCGAGTTGTCAACTACGACCTTACCATTTCCAATATCTAATAACTGCTTCGAAAACATAATCGCAGTTTGATCTTGTTGCAAAAACACTCGCATGTTAGTTGTTAATTGGAGTGTCGTTACATGCCGCCACAAATTAGATGAGTTTAAGCATGCGTAGTTCGTCAGCAACAGTCGATCGGGGAATAATTGGAAGAATCTGACGAAAATCACCTGACAACAGAATCATGGCTCCACCAAAAATGTTTTGGTTGTCACGAAGATCTTTTAACGTTCTGTCCAGTGCCTCCAGTGACCTAATGTGGACGACAGAGATGAGAAAGAAACGTTCTTCGAACGAATATTTTCAAAATCCAATCGCATTTATACCTTTTTTTATTAAGGATGGAATACGAATATATAAAGAATGAAAATAAGAGAAATGTTTTCATTCGAATGTTTTATATTCTCCTGCACTCGTGTTTTAAAATATCTGTCGTTTTAATTTTATTTCTTTTATTCTTCGTTCGCATTCGCTTCATATTCATAACATTTTCTTAATATTTTTTACTATTTGCCTTGCCGATTGAAAACGAAAAACTGCGATTTGAGAACCATATCAATCAATCAATAGTCGTGTTCGATTTGACTGAAGCAACTGAAAAATTATATGCAATTGTTGTTGTTTTTTCAGTTATTTCAGTTAAATCGAACGCACCTATTATAAAGTTTATGTATGATAATTGATAACAAATAGGAACCAAATTAGCATATTAAAGGATGCAAGTTGAAGTTTTAATTAAATAAAATTGGACTATTATTTATTTGATAAATTAGATTAATTAATTTAACAATTTTTTTTAAACTTGAAATCATGGAACCAGAAGGCTCTGGCGCAAACGAAACTGCGTCATTTATATTAAATAAAATTAACTTAAATGTTTACAAAATATTTTAAAAAATTTCAATATGAGTAATAATTTCTAGTATAAATAGTTAATTGTTTTATATTGAAATGATGTTTTTACATGTTAAAAAGGACATAATGAATTTAAAAATTAGATTTTTTTTATTTTCAAACCCTATTATAAAGAATACCTCTATTTTCTATTAACAAATGGTGGCAAGGTTTGAAAGTTGCCACGAGGTGTCAGGAGTTCGGTTTGTACGACGGTTTAGTATTTACTGCATGAAAGGTGAAAGGGTGTGTGTTTACTTCTAGCTAGAGAAGTAAAGGGAAACCAATACAAAACATAAATGCGATGTCGTAAACAACAAAATATATTATTACATTACATTACATGCTTGAGTTTAATTCCAGCTAATCCGTTGCGTTTTTTTGTAGATAAAATTGTAGATTTATTTAAAAAAACATTGAACAAGCCAAACGATTTATCAACACAAATTTTTGATGTATTTGCAATCTAGTGATCTAACCTCAGAATTTAACGAAGTAAAATTTTTGAATCTCCGCCAAGTAGAGTTCAACATTTCGTTGTTTTTCGGTCCAAAGACAGACTAAAATATTCTTGGCATTATACTCCCCATATCATAAAAGTCTAAAAATGAAATTTCAAATTGTTTTCATAAATATAAACTTCGAGTTAGTGGAGTATTAATACAAAAAAAAGGTATAATATTTATTTTTTTTAGCCCAAAAAAATTATCCCAATCCTAAGAATATATTCGCAAATACATTTGCGTTTCTATTCGCATAATTCTTTATTCCTGTATTCCATTCGAATATAAAGAATAAACAAAACAGAATAAAAAGATAAAAACGGAAACATTTTAATAATTCTCTCACTGTTTTCATTTGATTTGAAATGAGAATGCAAAAGAACACGAATATATAAAAACACTCGTTATATGGGAAACGTTTGTTTCTTAGCGAATAACGTTCTTTTCTCACCTCTGGTAGGCCATCGTACATTCATCCGAAACAATCAATTTGCATATCTGTAAGATCTTCGCTATTGCGCTGTTTTTGGCGATGTTGCAAACTGGTGCTTCGTATATAAATACATATTTCAAGATCAAAATTAGCAAAATCGGTAAAGCCATTCTCGAGTTTTAGCGAGACAAACGAACAGCAATTGATGTTTATATATATATATATTAGACTGCTTCGTTTCAAAAAAATTTTTATTTTCTAAAGTCCTACTTCAAATTTTGTTAAGAATGATAAAAAAATAATTCACTGAAAATTTCAGCCCGTAATTCCAATTCTTAGAACTTGCGCAATGCGTTTAAAGTTTTTCCATACAAAATACATGGAGAATTCGTGATTTATGTTTGATTATCTATAGTTCGGCAGCACTTAAAGCTATGGCGATAGTCGTAGGTGGAATTTGTGGATGAGTTCATGGGCTTCAAAATGCTATTATTCACTTTTTTGTGACTCTCTTATTTTGACGTGGATGTCTCTCAAAGTAATTTGTTCGCCTAAAATAAAGTTTTTAACCAAAGTTCCATAATTGGTTGGACCTACAACTAACATGAACGGAACAATTTTATAGATAATATATTTATTTAGGACATTCACCTATTTTATTGGGTCATCAGTTGAAAGAACTACAACTTTTGACATTATACATTTTTAGTAAGTTATTATACTTATACCTTTAATTCATTTTTAATCAATTCAAGTGCAATTCTTTTTATAAATTGATTATAAATTTTATATAAAATTTATAATACTTTTTATATAATATTTATAAATTTTAATTATTTAGATAATCTTTTATTCTAAAAAGTATAATTAACAGTTAATAAAAATGTTTATTGATTTCACAAAATATATTAATTCATTAACCGAAAAAATGTAAAAAAAGTGTAAAGTGTAGAAAAAATTAATTTAAAAGTACGGTGACAATAAATACAACACAACTAATAAAGGGATTTCATATTGAGAATTGAACCACGAATACTACTCCTCAATAATCAACATTAAGAAATTTAAATTAAATGATTTACCAGCATTCACGCTAGTTGTATCAAAACACATTCCTCTGATTCTTTCTTTAAGATTCCACTCAGTAAGGACATAAAAAATAGCGTCAGCTTGATTAAGTGCTTCTTCAAGTAATGGAACTCCTAGAAGTTGGTCGGTTTTTATTCCTGAAACAATTATCGGAATTCGTTCCCCTTTTTTTGTTTTTAAAAATGAAGGTAGCAATTTTTCATCCGAATGAATTATAAAATATGGAGCAATATTTAGTTCATTTTTTAAAACCTCGTCAATTTCTTTTCTAAAATTAATACGAGCGTTATTTATTGTTGAATAGCTCAAATTAAAACTGTTGATGTCTAATCCAAGACTACGTAGCACAGCAACAATAATATACATTGCATTTCGGTCACTAGTACGCGTACGATCTAATGTAGAAACAAGGCTAGGTGTCATAATATTAGTTTTTCTGGTGTTGGATATGGGGAATTCATCTTCAATATTTGAAGCAGTTTCAAGATAAGACCTACGTTCTGGAATATCTGTTGACGTAGAACAGCGAGTAAATTTTTGAAAAGCTTGAACTTGAGTGCTCAAGGAGCTTTTTTTAAAAAAATTTTTCTGAAGATCTTTTGGTTTGAATTGTTTGCCCACATCTCTTCCTACATTTTGCAGACTTTCCATTAAAAACAATTGACGATCTTCAGGTAAATATTTTATTCCCACACAACTGTCAAATAATTGATCTAGTTTAATTATAAACTTTCTAACTTTTGTATTTTGTTTTATTAATTTGTTTCGATTTCGGGACTTTTTTAAATTTTTATATTCCTCATAAAACTTTTTCAATTTTTTTATACTATTCTGTGAAGAATTTGTTGGTATTGAAAATTTTTCCCAAACTTTATTTACATCATACTATGGTTGAGCTTTGCCGAATTGTAAATTTTAAGAACCGATGTTTGTACATGAATAAATTTATTACACCACGATAGGTTGGTAGTTTGTTTATATTTATTTCACTTAATTCAAAACCAACTAAATAGTTGAATATTTTATTCCAAATTTTTTTCAGTCATAGTTGGGTTTCTTAAATTGGGTATAATAACAAACAAAACTTAAATAAAATAACACAAACACAAATTTATTGCAACAAATTAATAAACATTCACCAGCTAGGTTTAAAAGTAGAGTTATGTTAACGTTTCCCTTTGTTTCCCATTTGTATAATTTTTAAATCACAAGTTGCTCGTAATTGCACGAACGCTATTAAGTAATTGCATGGATTTTATTACATCAAGTTAATAAAAAAGGCGTACTCGTCAAAATAAGAAAGTCACAAAAAAGTGAGTAATAGCATTTTTGAAGCCCATGAACTCATCCACAAATTCCACCTACAACTATCGCCATAACATTAAGTGCTGCCGAACTATAGATAATCAAACATAAAATCACGAATTCTCCATGTATTTTGTATGGAAAAACTTTAAACGGATTGCGCAAGTTCTAAGAATTGGAATTACGGGCTGAAATTTTCAGTGAATTATTTTTTTATCATTCTTAACAAAAATTTGAAGTAGGACTTTAGAAAAAAAAAATTTTTTTTGAAACGAAGCAGTCTAATATATATATATATATATATATATATATATATATATATATATATATATATATATATATATATATATATATATATATATATATATATATATATATATATATATATATATATATATATATATATATATATATATATATATATATATATATATATATATATATATATATATATATATATATATATATATATATATATATATATATATATATATGTGTATATATATATAAATAATTCTAAGATTTGAAAATTAAAAAATGCATCTTTTTCTCAGCCTGTTTATTTTATTTTATTTTTTAATTTTTATTTAATAAAATATTTTAAAAATGTTTACACAATATTTCGCCAAATTGTGGCATTATCAAGTGTATGTATTAAAAATATTTCACAATTGGTTTTTTAGACAAAAATATATATATACAAACAAACTGACATAATTATTTAAATTTAAATAAAATTTTTTGAAATGAAAATGAAAAAAATTGTTTGTTTAAAAGGTTACTACGAAATTGAAAAATTGAATTATTTTTTCTTTTTGAATTTAAAAGTGTTTAAAAGGTGTATGTAAGGTTTTTTTTAAATTTTCTGTATCTGTCTTAAAATTTATTGAATTAGGGTTATCCAAATGAATATAAGCTGATTCGATCATTTCTCGTTTTTTTCTGAATGTCTGTTTTTTTCTCTATTCCAAATATGAAGATTGTCTATTGCATGTTGGGCGAGAGCTGTAGTATTATGTTTTAATTTAACATTACTTTTATGACCATACATTCTCTCTTCTAATCTTTGACTTGTTTGTCCAATACACCCAATTCTGTTTTTACACGGTAGATACGTTCCAGGAAAAGACGTGTAAAAAAAAACCGTGCATAAAAAGACATGCAGCACATAGAAAAAAAGGGGATTGGTTCCATACCCTTTATTTCTGTAAAAAATAGGTAAAATAAAATGATTTGTACAAAAAAACTATTAAGAGTCTATATAAAAGCCAAATTAAATTTTTTGTGATGCACAGTTAATTTGATAAAAAAACAAAAATTAAATCAGAGATCAGCAACAGTACGACAATGTTGTAGGAAATCAAGATTTGAAGTTAAATTTAGACTAGAGCCTAGATCGAAATAGATGCACCACACAAGACAAGGACGAATGTAGAACTTATAAATGTGGAGTAAATTATACGGAATGAAATATTTTTACCATCTATTTAGGATGCTATTTGTTCGTCATAGATACTAATGGAAGTATCATTGGGGAACTCGGTCTATGATCTGAAAACAATCAATAGCTGGTTTTTTGGTGGAATTAGAATTGAATAAATTTTTTTACCCCCAATCGGCGACTTTATTCTCGGTCCTCGGTCCTTTTCTCCTTCAAGGTCCTCGTTTACATTTATAACAACGTTTCTCCGGGCGAGATTTATTTTTTCATTCATTTTACCTTTGAAGATAGGGGAACGAATGACCTGTGCAATGTACTGTATGTCATCTGCAAAACTATTTGTCGTGTTACTGATAATTTTCAACAGGTCATTGATATAAATTAAAAATAGAGTGAGGAATAAAACTGTGCCTTGGAGAACACCAGTAATAATTAATTTAGACTCAGAAGAAAAACTATCGATGGATACCGAAATGTTTTGATCGGTGAGACAATTTTGAATATGCTTTACGTCTACATGAAGTTGGCATGCCAGATTCGATCAAATGCTTTTCAGATGTCTAATGCAATAACGTACGTTTCACAAGCTCAATCAAGCATGCTGTTCCAATGACCGGCTGTTATCCCAACAGATATGGCATTTGAATTCAAACGTTTAGTTTCCATTGCAACTCGAATTTGCAATGACGATCAACAAAGCACAAGGACAGTTACTGCAAATATGTGGACTAGATTTGGAGAACTCGTGCTTCTCAGATTAACAACTGTATGTGGCTGACGCGTTAGGAAAACCTTCTGATTTATTCGTGTACGCACTAGACGGAAAAACAAAACATATAGAGTACTCATAAACATTTGAATAAATAAATAGAATTAAAACGAGTTTTGGAAATTTTTTTCCATATTAAAATAAATAAGTTGCAATAAAAATGACAATTGAATATTTTCATAAAGAGTTTTCCTGAATTCCCTTTCTTATGAGATAGCGGCAATATGCGGCGGGCATAATGTTAAATAAACAAAACTTTTACACTTTTTGGCGTAAAAAATAAAATTTTGAGAGATTTGGTGAGTGATTAAGATCAAAGTAATTATTGTAATTCACTGGAATTCAGCAATTTGAAAGCCTTTTTCATTTTCTCTCAGAAAAACTTCTTTACACTGAAAAAAAAATTTCATTCCATACATGGACGAATGTAGAACTTATAAATGTGGAGTAAATTATACGGAGTCAAATATTTTTCACATCTATTTAGGATGCTATTTGTTCGTCATAGATACTAATGGAAGTATCATTGGGGAACTCGGTCTATGATCTGAAAACAATCAATAGCTGCATTTTGGTGGAATTAGAATTGAATAAATTTTTTTACCCCAATCGGCGACTTTTTCTCGGTCCTCGGTCCTTTTCTCCTTCAAGGTCCTCGTTTACATTTATAACCACGTTTCTCCGGGCGAGATTTATTTTTTCATTCATTTTACCTTTGAAGATACGGGAACAATTGACCTGTGCAATGTACTGTGTATCATCCTGATAATTTTCAACAGGCCGTTGATATAAATTAAAAATAGAGTGGGGAATAAAACTGAGCCTTGGAGAATACCAGTAATAATTAATTTAGATTCAGAAGAAAAACTATCGATGGATACCGAAATGTCTTGATCGGTAAGGCATTTTTGAATATGCTTTACGTCTACATGAAGTTGGCATGCCAGATTCGATCATATGCTTTTCAGATGTTTAAGCGATAACGTACGTTTCACAAGCTTAATCAAACATGCTGTTCCAACGACATATATATAATTTGAAATATTAGTTTTTTTGGGAAATGGTTAGTGTAGGCACAGTCAGTTCCAAAAAAGGTACGAAAACGGATACAACAAATTACAAACCCATATCAAACTAATCGATTGTAGCTAAAATATTTGAAAAAAACATTACTTTTAAAAATATGAGGTTCTTTGTTAACTGGTCAAAAATACTTAAAGACAATGCGGTTTTCGCCGAAAGACGATCGCCCTACATGGATTATTGTTGTCACATATGGAGGTTACCATACAGGTCTTGATTGAATCTATACAACAGAGGGCTGTTAAATTGATCAGCAATTCAAATCTTACTAATGAGCTTGATTCCTGGTATGTCGCTGATTTGACGGTATTTTACATTAAGGATAAACGGGCTTCTATCTAAATCAAATCGATTTTACCTAAGCCTGCAAATAAGAGTATAATAAGATAAAATAATTTTCTTCCTCCAAACTTTAAGATTAGCGTTAAAAAATCTTCAAAGAAAATTGATCAACTGTACATACATACTTCTAGGAATAGAAGTTGAAAACAATATGAAATGAAATTCTCATATTTTTAACCTAGCTAAGAACGCTGTTCAAAAATTTAGGTCTTTGGAACGATTTCGTAAGTTTTTCAATAGCGAACAGCTTCTTTTAATATATAAATCATTTATACTCCCTGCATGGAGTATTGTTCTCACATATGGGGTGTATCTGATTTTAGTAGTATGAAGTAAATTGAGTTTGTTCAGCGCAGAACTGTTAAACTATTTAGCAACTCAACTCTTATTAATGAGTTAAATTCCTTGCAACACAGGAGAAATGTTGTAATACATTGTGGATGAACAAACTTCGACTGAGATAAAATCAATTTTACCTGAACTAGCAACCTATCGCGTAACACCAGAGTAAATTTTGTAGGCCATCCTTTTACACTTCATATAAAAAGGATCAGAAGTGTTGCTTTTCAGCGTGATTTTTTCAGCAGAGTCTCTCATCTATGGAATGTCTCGCACCAGCAAGGGTTTTCCCTGATAGCTTTAATCCTCAAAATTTTAAAGATAACGTTCATAAACTTCTTAAAGAAATTTAATTTATTCAAACTTAATCCTAATCCCTAGTTGGACATGGTGTCTTCAGATATTAAGAGACGTTACTTTATAATTTATTATAATTAACACTAAACATGCCTAACTTTGTATATAAAAAAAAAATACGAATTTTCTTCAAAATTTAAACCGTGCTATTTCAAATAAAACCGTGTAAAAACGAATTTAAATTTTTTTTCTAGACCGTGTTATTTCAAAACCGTCTAAAAAAAGACCGTGTAAAAACAGAATTGGGTGTATATGTTTTTCCACAACAACAATTCATTTTGTATATGTGTTATTATGGTTTTCCATATTATTCACTTTAATTATATATTATTATTACAAATTAGTAATAATAATATATATAATATAATATTAATATTATTACAAATTTATTACAAACTCTTATTAATTAATCTCTTATCAATTATTACAAACTCTTATTAATTATAATTGAATATTTATATCTTGAATCTCCTGCATTTTCATTTCTTGCGGTAAAATTAAAAACATTTTTTGTTTTTCAGCATAATCCCCATTGTCGAAATGTATCCTTAGGTTTCTAATAATTTCTTCATAACGTTGCCTTATTTTTGCATTTTCATACAACTCTAATAGTTACTACAACAGACTTAGTTATTTGTACGGCTTTTTGTTTTCTGTAGTCGAGAATGCCACACAAATTTATTTTAAGAGATGAAAGATGATCCGATATATGCGGCACAATATGTTCGTTTAAATTATTAATTAGCACATCACGCTCTAAGTTAATCAAGTTTGGTGTTCTTTTTAACACCTATTCTACGACATATCATTTATATTATTATTATAATTATATTACTATATTTAAAAATGTAATAATTTATATTATTATATTTAAAAAAAATTCTACGAGAAGTCGTATTTTTCATTTATCAAAGGCTATCTAAAACTAAAAATAAACCAAATTAAAAAGGGTCGAGTCAAAATGTCGCAAAATTTTGCTGAACTTTACTGAAATTGCTTTTTAAGAAGTTCATTTAATAATAAAATATTTGATATTTAACATAAAAAAAATCTGAATCTAAAAATCGCCATTTTTATAATTTTCCTTCAGAACAAAAAAACTTATTCCCGACAGTTATATGCACAACGAATTTTATCTTTAAAACAAAAAATAACGCGTGTCCTAAACATTCACAAGCAGTGGCGTAGCTAGCATGGGTGGCACCCGGGGCGGATATTGTGGTGTCACCCCAAAAATAAAAACTGTCAATAATAATAAAAAGCCGATAAACGTAATTTATAGTTTTTTTTAATTAATACAAATGAGCATTATTATTATAAGCCCGCAAGTAATTTTTAACTAATTTTAATTTGCTGAAACTCCTCTCACACGAAGCCACTAATACGCAAATAGTCACAAATAACTTTAGTGCGACCGTAAGATTCGGAAGAAATTCTAAAAAATCCCATTCTACGATGAATTTCAAAAAGTCTAGGTACACCCAGTTAGAAACTGTAACATTGGCCGCTTTTAAATGCTTCCTCACCCTTTGTATCTCTATGAGGAGTTCTGTTGCCAATACCGCATCTTAAAAACCAGCAAATTTTGATACCGATAATTTTAACTCTTCACTGTTCGCCAAAAGCTAAGTGTTTGTCTGCACAACCTCGAACAATGAAGCTAAATCTAATCTTGAACTGACTTCAGTCTAGTTCGAAGTTCAACACTGAATCGGTCAAGACATTCCAACATGTCCTTTTTAAGTTGAGCTCTCAGTGTCAGTCCAACATCAGGGGCAAACTCACCACCCGTTCGTTTTTTGCGTTTTTATGACGTATTCGGCTTTCCATTGGAATGTCATAGTCCTCCGATTTTTTCGCAGCAAGATCTATTGCCTCTTCTACAATGAGACTTCGTTATGAATTGACTCTATTTTTGTAGCTAATTGATCAACATTCAAGCCCGTGCTTTGCAATCCAATCTGAGCACAGATATTATTTCTCTTAGAATATCATTTCAAAACAAAAGATAGCAAAGAAACGAAAAATCACATGCTGCATTGATACGGTTCTGTGCAGCGCCTCTAGTGTCTACATTTTCTTGTTGTACATTTACTAAACATTGTACATTTACTTAACTTCTCAATTTCAGCCACAATCCCATCAAAATTTTCGGCCAATACTTTTACTGCAGCATAATGAGTACTCCAATGCGCTGTTAAGAGTATTTTAACAGTTGCTTTGTTGTGTTTAGCAAGTACTTCCCAGCGGCTAGTCGAAGCAGAAAAACATGTAAAAATGGCTTTCACTGACGAGTGTTGGCCGTATAAATTAATTGAATGATCTTTGCAGCCCACAAAAATTGCTTTGTTATTTTTTGCTTTAATAATAGCTTGCACTTCTCCATGTATACTACTCATAACAGCTGCATTATCATAACCTTTGGGAGTGACAATTCATAACATCTATACCATCATTTTCAAGATTTTTAAACTGAAAAAAACATGTCCTATTTCCAATCGAAATGCAGTTGTCTCAACCTCACCGTGCGGGCAGATATGGCGAATCGAAATACGAGATTGATTCAACAACCGTACAATGATAAGCCGATGCAGTTGAGACAATCAGATGAAATATTTATGTGAAAATAAAATATAGTTCAATTAATCTCAAATACTTAAATTTTAAAATGAAAAATTCATGATATAAGGCCAAAGAAATATGTTTTCATGGAAATAGTTATTAACTTTATTCAACTACTGTTATATTGGATAGCACTTTATATTTTAATTACACCTCATTCTGTTATCAGGAAAATGTTACTGAGTAGTTGTCCCAATCACGGTGAAATTGTTTGTAAATATCTTTTCTTTGCATGAATAATAAACTGCCATCTTCGAGATGAGGTTATCATAACTTCAATTTTTTTTTCAGTGTAAGAATTTCATCGCTTAAATCAGCGGCTTTTTTCCATGTAAAAGAAAAAATCCAAGGAATACTTCCTTGATTTCTACTTTACTACCATCAATTTTCACATAACGAATCACTTCTAACATTTGATCAATATGTGAAATGTCAGGTGTGCTATCAAACATAATTCCAAAATATTTAACCGATTTAATTTCGTTGACAAGCTTAAACTTTACGTGGATCGCTAAAACATTTATGAACTCATTTTGTATATCTGGTGACAAATATGATACTTTTGGTGATTTACCATGCTCCAAATTCAAAATGTGTTCTTTTAACACTACATCATACTTTGACAATAGTTTGGTTAGTTCTAAGAAATTGCCTTTATTTGAAGAACTTTGTCCTTCATCATGTCCATGAAATGCTGGGTTTTGTTTAGATAAAAACAAAGTTATATCCAATCTTGATAAAAGAAGTTTCCACTTCTGTTTTTTATTATATATTAATTGCAAGGCTGCGTCTCGTATCGTTTTATGAATTTTTAACCTCATTTCCAAAGTTTTTCACTTTTCAAAATTCTCCAGATGTTCATTTGAAGCTTCATGCTCGGCCACTTTGGGATTTAGTTTCCACCGCTTCTGATATCCAGTAGTAAATGTTGATTTTGTATTATTATTATTGGTGACAGCAAATACACGACAACAGAAGCAATACAGGACGCAAGTTATTATTTACAGGAGAATAAACAATCCATGGCCGTAGAATTTTTTCACCATTATTCATCATTTTATAAAACCATTCTTTAGAAAGATGGCGAACATCACCTTTTATGTCTAACCCGTGTCTAGATACAGTAACAAACGACCCTTCTCTATTTTGAAAATGTTCACTTTCTTTTTTTATGATTTCAATGCGAACATTACCAGAGACGAGTATATTACAATGTGATACAACTCTTAAGTCCTGAAGTGATTCACCCATGCAAATACTGTCTTCGATAGTAGAAGCATTAGCGGCATTATCACTGTCATTTTCATTATTCCTTTCTAATTCGTCATCATAGGTTATCATTATTAATTCTGTATTGTTGCTGTTACTTTCCGAAGATGAGCCAATATTCTCTGAAACATTCGTTGCATCAACGTGATAATCAGTTTCTTTTGATGAACCTTGGATATCATCGGGTTTTGTAACATATTTATAGATTTGGTCTTTCTCTGCTGGAACCAACTTTTTCTTTAAAAAGTATGAACTCCTCGTGGCATATTTATTTTTTGGGATATTTGCTAAACGAAATCTAAAAAAATATTTTTAATTATAGTATAGGTATCAGCAAAGCATTAATTCTACATATATTTGTAGGATACATAAAAGGTACATTTTTCATAATAAGTACACTGTGTTAACGACTAAATACACCGTCAAGAAAATTAATTTATTTAAATTTCCTTGTAACAACATATATTAATAGTCCAGGAAAATTAGTCAAATAAGGGCAAGTATCTCGGAATGAGATATAGTCAGCTATAAATTTGTATAAACTTTTATTTTGGCACCCTATATCTTGTCTCAAAACCTACTTATCGTAGGGTGTCCGCGACTACATAAATTCCAAGGTCAAAGGTCAAAAAATCCATTTTTTACACATTTATTGCAATTATCTCGTTTCCTATGGGCTCTATGCTATTTGTATGTATCATAAATATTGTAGAAGAATAAATTCTCTACAACTTTTGTTTAAACATTTTTTTATATATTGAACCATTTTCGAGATAGAGGGCAGAGCGCGCGCAGTGTTTAACTATTTAGAGTTATTGAGATTATTGATTTTTGAAACAGCTATTGATGAATCTAAACGTCAAAAAACTGCTTTTATAGTAAGAGAAGATATAGATTTAGTTGTCATTATAATTGAGCGTACCATATCTCATCAACAAGAAATTTTCTTTAAAAAAGTTGGCAAAGGAAATGTAAAAACTGAAATATACTCTTCCAAAAATTTTGATAAATATCCTCGTTCTAAAAAACACATTTTGTATCTGCACGCAATAAGTGGTTGTAACACGACTTCTGCGCTCTTTAGAAAAGGAAAAAAAACTTTTGTAAAAACACTCGAGAAACTTCCGAATTTGGGTGAAATTGATGCAGCATTTGAAGAAGAAAACTGACCGGTTCAATCATTATTTAAGAATGAAGTGCGAACCTTGTTGGCAATCTATAATCGGTGTGGGTGTAGGAAAGCAGGGTTGCAGTGCTCTTTAGCTTGCGGCCAGTATAATGTGCAAGCTTGTCTTAATGCTTCACCATATCAGAGTGATATCAATGAAGACGGTACTTTTGATCCCGAAATCCTGGAAGAACAGACAAATGATGTTGAAGACAAGAACACAGAGGAATTTGAAATTTTACCGCGACTGGAAGACAATGATGAAGAAGAAGAAGAAGAAAATTGAAATTAGAATTTGTAGTTCTTATTATTATTATTCAATTTTTTAAATTTCAACGTTCATCAATGTATGGAATGGTATTTTTCAATAAAAACATTAAATTAAAATTTAATTTTTTTCATTTAGTTAGGAAGAAATTAGTATAAACCAGATTAGAATTAAAAAATAATTAAAGTATTTCCCTTAATAACTTTATAATTACACGAGTAGTTAAGTGTTAATAAATGAATAGATACTGAATTATTGAAAAAAATATTAATTATAACGTAATAGTTAATAAAAAATGCAAATTATTTAGGATTATATATTTATCAATAATTTATAAGCTTTATATAGCATTTTTTGAATCGGGACTTCAGGTTGACCTCGAATGATACTCTAAATAGTTAAACACTGCGCGCGCTCTGCCCTTTATCTCGAAAATGGTTCAATATATAACAAAATGTTTAAACAAAAGTTGTAGAGAATTTAATCCTCTACAATATTTATAATACATACAAATAGCATAAAGCCCATAGGAAACGAGATAATTGCAATAAATGTGTAAGAAATCGATTTTTTGACCTTTGACCTTGGAATTTCTGTAATCGCGGACACCCTACGATAAGTAGGTTTTGAGACAAGATTTAGGGTGCCAAAATAAAGGTTTATACAAGTTTATAGCTGACTATCTCTCATTCCGAGGTGAAACCCCTAATATTCCTGGACTATAAATAATATTTGATAAAATGGAATATACAAATCATAGCCTAATATTACAAGGAACTATTTAAAAAAATATAAGTATGAAATCCTAAAAGATATTTTATATAAAGAATTGAAACCAAAATTAAATATCCAATTAGAATCATGCTCAATAATTTACAAAATCAAATGTGATTTTTGTGAAAAATTTTACATCGGGAAAACCGGAAAATGTTTTAAAGACTGATTTAAGGAATACCTTCCTAAGAAGAAAAATAAACAAAATTTAAAGTTTATTTTTGCAAACCATTTACATAGTTAATAACAATAGCTACACCACTTTTAAAAAAAAATTGAAGGCTTTACATTTATGTAGCCAAGGATCTTTAAAAGAATCACTTGATGAGTTTGAAATTTCCAAGGGATTTAAAACCCAACAAAATGTAATTTTAAATGATAGACTTTCATTTATTTCAAATATATAAATATATAAAACTGAAAACAAACAGTATGAGTATGTATCAACCTACAAAAATTTGCAAAACTGCAGTAATTGCATAACTGCCATTTTATTCCACAGTAATTATTTTTGTGTCCATTGAAAAACGATCTATTTCAATTTATTCTTTGAGTTTCAAGATAAAGGAAAAAAAATTATTTTGAGATCATTTACAAACACGGTAATTTGATTGTTTGTTAGTTTCCTTAGGTGTTTGCAATTAATTTGTTTGAAATGTAAAACATATATTAGGTAGTAAGGTTAAGCGGATATTTTAGAAATAATTTTGGAATAGAGACATTGTAACTCAAGGGTGCCACCCTATCGACAAAGGGTGCCACATTATCGACGTAAACCACTTTTCCTATACATTATTCAGCATATGTGTTTTCAGACCTGGTCATTAAATAATCATGCTTGCATACTAAGTAATATATCGTAAAGAACGGTCAATATAGTATCTATAGGAATATTCAAAGCTATTGAGCAATTGTGGTGATGGTATTCAATGCTCAACATGTTGATTCGATTAATATTGTTAAAATTTTATTTCACGTAATAACTCAAAAATTTTAAAAAGTAGAATAGATTCTTTTTGAACCAATAACACATTTATAGGACACATTTATAAGTTATCACAATTTATAAATTAAAACTATATGGATAACCTGGTTAAAATGGTTTCTAAGTGATTTATCGTTGAAAACATGTGATGGTTTGTTTAAGTTTTTTACGTTCGTGTGTCACCCCAAAACGGTTTCAAAGTGATTTATCGTTGAAAACATGTGATGGTTTGTTTAAGTTTTTTACGTTCGGGTGTCACCCCAAAACGGTTTCGAAGTGATTTATCGTTGAAAACATGTGATGGTTTGTTTAAGTTTTTTACGTTCGGGTGTCACCCCAAAACGGTTTCGAAGTGATTTATCGTTGAAAACATGTGATGGTTTGTTTAAGTTTTTTACGTTCGGGTGTCACCCCAAAACGGTTTCGAAGTGATTTATCGTTGAAAACATTGTGATGGTTTGTTTAAGTTGTTTACGTTCGGGTGTCACCCCAAAACGGTTTCGAAGTGATTTATCGTTGAAAACGTTGTGATGGTTTGTTTAAGTTTTTTACGTTCGGGTGTCACCCAAAAACGGGTGACACCCGGGGCGGACCGCACCCCCCCCCCCCCCCGCCCCCCCTAGCTACGCCTCTGTTCACAAGTGGTTAGATATAAAATAAGCTTCAATTTAGTTTAAAAAAAAAAAAGGCTATGCCATCTTTTTTTCAATTACACCGTTTTTTTCTTATGTTACACCGTTAAAGATTATTTCAAAAAATTAACAGTGTACATTTTTAAAAAACTTTGTTCTAATACCTATTCAACGACATATCATTTATGAAAATCGATTGAGTAGTTTTTCTACAATCGCTCGTCAAAATGCACTCACATCACAAAATAACAAAAAATTGAGGGGCACCCTGTGAACACCCCTGGTCGAAAAAAAAATTCTAAGAGAACTTGTATTTTTTATTTATGAAAGACTATCTATAAACAAAAAATAATCAAAATTAAAAGGGGTCAAGTCAAAATTTCCCAAAATTTGCTGAACTTGCGTGAAATTGCTCATATATATATATATATATATATATATATATATACATATATATATATATATATATATATATATATATATATATATATATATATATATATATATATATATATATATATATATATATATATATATATATATATATATATATAAATATATATATATATATATATATATATATATATATATATATATATATATATATATATATATATATATATATATATATATATATATATATATATATATATATATATATATATATATATATATATATATATGTATATATATATATATATATATATATATATATATATATATATATATATATATATATATATATATATTTTTTTATATATATATATATATATATATATATATATATATATATATATATATATACAGTGAAACCTCCCGAAAGCGACCACTTATGGGACTGTTAATTTCTGGTCATTTTACGGAGGTGGTCGGGATGAAGAAACTTCTCTGAATATTGACCAAAATTATATTTTCGGAGTTTGGTCGTTTTATAGAAGTTTTGACAAATGGTAAATAAAACAAACGTCTTTTTCTCAACTAAATATGACTGAAAAATATTTTCTGTTTGAAGAATTGGTGTTACCATTTGAGGACACTTATCAATTTCTTTTTTAACAAAAAGTGCTGTATAATAGGGCTTAGAATATGTGTCACAACAACACACAGGTCTTAAAAGCCTAGGTCCCACAACAACTGGCGTTCCAAGGTGTTGATGAACGCTTTTTTTAAAACTCTGCGGGTTGAAACTACCTGAGAGGGTTATGGCAAACTATTCCATTTGAATGCAGTTCGGACAAAGAAGTCTTTCTGCGATCTGCCAGTATGACAGCGCGGGATCTCGACCGTTTCACTGGTTGCGGTAGCCGATTGCCGAGTGGAACGGGGGTAGGAATAAGTTTGAGGCATGATGCCGCTGATTGCATCTGAGCACTGTTGATGACGATATTTGTAAAAAACAACGAGGTCAGCAACAGTGCGACGATGTTGTAGGGAATCAAATTTTGATGTCAAAGCTTGATCACCCACAATTCGTATAGCCCGCTTTTGAACAGAGTCCAAGAGAGCCAAAATGGAAACAGAAGCAACACCCCAAACATGACAACAGTACTCCATACAGGGACGAATATAGGACTTATAAACATGGAGCAATTGGTATGGAGTGAAAGTTTTTTGCATCTATTTAGGAGGCCAAGTTTTTTAAACGCCCTTTTTGCCATCGCCATTACATGATCGTTCCAGAGTAGGTCATTTGAAACTGTGACACCCAATAAACGAATGTTTTTACATTCACCTATTGGTTCATCACACATACTGAATAAAATATCTTTGGGGAACTCGGTTAATCTGGAAACAATCAACAGCTGTGTTTTGGTAGAGTTGAAATTGACCAGGTTTTGGTCACTCCAATCGGCGACTTTTTTTAGGTCTTAATTAACGTTTCGTCGCAGCGTCTCTCCGGGCGGGATTAATTCGTTCGTGCATTTTAGCTTTTGAAGGAAGAGGCTCGAACGACTTGTGCAGAGTACTATCACCTGTAAAACTATTTATTGGTTTGCTTGTGATTTTCAACAATTCGTTGATATAAAACAAAAATAGGGTTTGGGGACAATACTGAGCCTTGACGGTACACCAGTGTTAATTAGTTTAGACTCAGAAGAAAATCCGTCTAAGGAAACTGAAATGTATCGGTTGGATAGAAAATTTTGAATCGGCTTTACAACATTGGGAAACCATACGCAACGAGCTGTAATGGATAGTCTGGCATAATGTCAGAACGCAGTGTATTACAGTCGCAGTTTCCTTAGTTGTTGTTCCTTATATTAATCTGTCCCACTTGTAATAGATTCTCATCCCTTCGTCATCAATAGTCATATTTCATGTAGTTTCCTTAACCCATAGTTTCCTTATATTTCTCAAAATCTACTAAATCTGCAATAGCCGGACAAACGTATGGGGAGAAAGAAAATTACACTAATTACCTTGAATTATTTATTCATTAATATAACACAATATTGGTTAATTTGAATTGATTAATAATTTTCCTTAATCATCATCCGTATAATCACTACAAATTAATCAGAATTTAATCTTACAACGCACTAAAATTGACGCCCGTTATACTTCCATTCGATTGTTCTCGCCTTACTACTTGAGTTTGAACTTTTTTTTGTTTCAAAACACAAACCGTAATGAAACAACGAAATTCTTAAAACCTCACAACAGCTACGTGTATTTTGTTTCCAATCGTCAACATACAACGAATTACTATTTCTGCCTTGTTAAACATTTGATTTGTCTTTGTATGGGTGTTTTGCTTTCAACAATCCTTCCGTGTTTGATCCGAACTTCACTGTATTGATATTGCCGAATGTAGTTATTAAATTTCCAAACATCATATCCATGATCGAATCTGTATCTAGTTCATTTTGAATTCAATTATAAATGTTATGGATGTGTCGGAGATATTCTGGATCCCAACCTTATTTTAGTACAATATTATCAAGTGGCAAACGGTTTTGTGAACTATAATAAGTTCCCAATAATTTGAAAGTCTGATGTAAATTAATTATCTCTCATCTAAACACTGTATTCGAGTTATTGCGAGACTACAAAATTTGGCTATATAATGAGCCACTGTAGCCTTTTCACCTTCTTATTCTATTACATTCTGATTCTTGTGTTGACGTCTTTTAGTCAATTGGATGTCAAAACAACCGCCAGCTGTTGTGATATTAATTAATTTTTTTGCTGTTGACGTTTACCCGCCGAATATTTTGGGTGTGGTAATTTGTGTGTTTTCGGAGAGGATAATCTCAGTAAAAACAATTCTACCTTTTTTTTGGATGTTACTGAACCAACTAAGATATCAATTGAAGAGCTACAAAACCAACGAAAGGATTAACTGGAACCACAGGTAATGAATATTATGGAATTATTTAGTGAAAGAAGACTCATTACATGAGAACGTTGACCGTGGGATCCATAGTTTAATGTTTGTGGTTATCCAATTATTGAAAGCCTCAAGTATATGTTTATAATGCAAGTTATTATGTTGCAACTAGTGTTTATAAACTTGACACAGTATTTTCATTGCAATTGGTGTAGATACAAAATCTTAAATTAATTCATTACAAGTAGTGTGTATACTAATCTAAAATTCATTAATCACCGGTAGTGTTTATAACCTTTAACAATTAGCTGAATGGCAATCCGAATGAATATATTGCAATTAATGTGTATAATAATCAAAATTAATAAATTCCTAGTCGTGTGTATAACGTTACACAGTAATTTAAATGCAATTAGTTATCTATAAAATTAAGGTTAGTTGATTGCGATTGGTGTACGCACAAACCAAATTTCATTCATGGCAAGTAGTAAATGTATAAATCGAAATGCCTTCATTACAATTAGTGGTTATAAACGTTAGACATTAGTTTAAATACCACCGAACTTAGTATATGGCAATTAATGTATCTACACTTGGAAAATCTGTTTAAGCAAAATTAGTATGTTGCCGTTAATGTATATACACTTTGTAAATCCGTTTATTTACAACCAAAATTAGTATGTTGCAGTTAATGTATATACAAATTTCTAATACTATCCCGACAAAAAAACGAACATAGTAAATTAGAAATTACAATTAGTGATTGTGTAATTTATTGAACTATTTATTAACTTTTTGTACATAGCAAAATTAGAAATTACAATTAGTGTTTGTGTAATTTATTGAACTATTTATTAACTTTTTGTACATAGCAAAATTAGAAATTACAATTAGTGTTTGTGTAATTTATTGAACTATTTATTAACTTTTAGTAGGTAGCAAAATTAGATGTTGCAATTAGTGCTTGTGTAACATTTACATAGTAAAATTATTTAATGCATGTGAAGAGCTGTTCATTACTTCCTTAGTGTATAGGCAAATTAGTTCGTGCCAGTAATGTTATTAACTCCTTTAATTAATATTATTGTTCAATAAATATAAGAAAAATCGTATTCGTGCCTAGTTAAATTATTCCATGTCCGCACTGGTTGATACTCCTAAAAGAACATATTACAATTGTCACGGGTGAAGTTACTGCATTTACATCGGAATTTTGTTCAACGATTATTGGTACCAAGAGGTCGTTTGGTACTTATGCAACTTGGTCAACTATAATCAAACATATTATTCCACGTTTACAACTACAAAATTATTCACCGCTGTTGATGGCAAGTTTAATTAACATTTCTAAATATCATGGTATTCAACGTTTATGAATACAGAATTATTTATCGCTGATGATTGCAAGTTTGTTTGACATTTCTGCCTCTCATTTTGGTTCAACAACAAATTTATATAACGTTACTACGTATCATTTTTTTTTGATACAACAATATTTTACATCAATTACAACATTTTTTTGATTCAACAAAATTTTACAAATTTATATGCCGTTTCTACGTATCATTTTTGATTCAACAATAGTATACATCAATTACAACATTTTTGATCCAACAATATTTTCCATCTATTAGATCATTTTTGATTCAACCATATTTTACAACAATTACACCATTTTTGACTCAACAATATTTTACATCAATTACAACATTTTTTTTTTGATCCAACAAAATTTCACAAAATTTATATAACGTTTCTACCTATCAATTTTGATTCAACCATATTTCACATCAATTCCATCATTTTTGATTCAACAAAAGTATACGTCAATTACAATATTTTCGATTCAACAAAACTTTACATCAATTTTTGGGATTCAACAACATTTTATCTCAATTACATCATTTTTAATTCAACCGAATTTTACAAAATTTATATAACGTTTCTACCTATCAATTTTGATTCAATGATATTTGGCATCAATTACAACATTTTTTTGATTCAACGATATTTCGCATCAATTACAATATTTATGACTCAGCAAAACTTTACATCAATTACAATATTTTTTGGATTCAACAACATTTTACCTCAATTACATCAGTTTTAATTCAACCAAATGTTACAAAATTTATATAACGTTTCTACCTATCAATTTTGATTCAACAATATTTTACATCAATTACATCATTTTTGATCCAACAAAATTTTACAAAGTTATATAACGTTTCTACTTACCATTGTTGATTCAACAAAATTTTACATCAATTACAATATTTTTTTGATCCAACAAAATTTTACGAATATACATAACGTTTCTACTTAACATTTCGTATCACGTTGGTACGTGCGACTTCATTAAACATTGTTATCATACCAAATATTTTTGAGAGATTCCTGACGTGATCCACGTGCGGATGGAGGGCTGATGGAAGCAGAATAGGAGGACGGAGTTTAATCATGGGGTGAGTGAATTTACTTTATTAATTAGGTCATAATGATAAAGGGGTGTGAATGGGTGTGTGTGTATGTGTGTGGGCGTGTGTAAGTGAACGTAGGGGTTGGACGTGTTGATCGTGGGTCTTTCGCAACAGGGGTCGCCAGAGTCTTCGTTTTTCCACTTGTATTTCTTTCCATTTCTGCGAATTTTCGTGAATAGCGTACATGACTGTATTTGTGCTGAAGTAGCAGGGTTACTTTATCGTTCCCATGGACTGAAGCTAGTTTGGGGCTTGAAAATCAATCTCGCTAGGTACGCTTCCTGCTATGTCCTTCTCATTGGTTCGCCACTGAGAAAGCGCTTCATTACAAATTGGCGCCCAACGTGGGGCTTCTCTAAGGGTCCCTACCGCAATGTAGGACTCTGGAGGAGTCCCTCCATAAATTCCAAAAAACTTAGAAAATTTTTTTTTAAATTTTTTTCTTCAAATTAATTTTATTTTTCCACCATATAATAGTTAAAGACTCTGGCGGCGTAGAAGCAATGCCCTGCTTCACACGCGCAGGAGCAAAGGAAGTCTGAGATTCCTCAGACTCTTCTTTGATGGGGAGTTGCGTCCCTACGCCTCCAGCAATGATCCCTTTTTGTATTTGTAAAACGCAAGGGTGAGAATGATTCTTCGGGATCATTCTCAATGGGCTTTACAAACCCACGGACCCTAGTAACGGCTGGGTTTCTTACTGGCACAGGGAATGCCAGAGGTTTCCAGATGCCAGGCTTAGATATTTGTGAAATGGTGTATACGCCTATCACATCCAGCCTGGTCATCTGGTTATGCTCTGGGTTCGCTGTGGCAGCGAGATTCTCAGCTGGGCTAACGACTCCATAACGTTAGAGTCCCCTCCCAGGAGCGTTAGCATCCTATGATCTGAGTTGTCCAGTTCTCGCGAATGATACTGGGGAACATCTTCTAAAGCAGTTTGATATCAACTGCTGAGGGAAGATGTTCGCCCAGTCTTCATGTCGCGAGTTAATTGGATTAACTCAGATCATAGCACCTCCCCGTATGTTTCGTCGTTCTCGATCACGGATGGGAAGTGTCGGTTGATTGAATAATGGTGCCGAGGATTTATCCTCTGACCATTCCAGCGGCACTTGTCATCCGGGTGACGGGCCGACGACACATATCCCACCTTATTCCTGTCTCACCCCACCTCCTCCTTTCCTTATTCATCCCTTCTTGCTCCCTTTCCCTTACCTTGTTCCCATCCTTTAACGTAGTGTAATTTTAAACTTTTTTTTGGTCCCCAAACAAACAAAAAAAAAAAAAAACAAAATAAATCAACATGAATTAAGAAAGAACGGCGATCACCACTTCCAACCCCAGAGTGGTGAACTCCCCTCATGGTTGGTCCGTCCGTCTGTCCTTCGTAAAAACTGAGAAAAAAAAAAAATTTAATAAATATATATATTAATAGATTAATAAATAAATCTTTATTAATAAATAAATAAATAAATAAATAATTCATAAACAACTATATATTATTAATAAATGAATAAATAGATGGATATATAAATAAATAAATATCCTTCAAAACCACTGATAATTTTGGAAACTAAATATTTTTATTCAATATATTTTAGATCCGCTAATCATAAAACAAAACAATACAAGAAAAGGAAATTAAATAATAAAATATAATACAATTAAATGATATAATACAAGAGAAGGAAATTAAATAGTCAAGTACCATACAACTAAATAATAAATAATAACTACTATATAACAAACAACGAGGGATTAATACCAAGCAACTTTAAACATTAACCTTAAGTACATTTTCTGTTGCATGTTAATTTTAAGTAATTTTTTTTTGAATCCAAAATAGTATACCTACTATACTAAAAATATACAGTAGATATCACACGTATTATATAGTGTAAATTATACATATGTATTTCGAAGTTTTCCAGAATTTAAGGAAATCAATAACATTAAATTCTTGTGATCCGTTGTATAATTTCAGGCTATTTGATCAATTATTAAAGAAAAAAAAAAAAACAAAACAAAAAAATATAATATTTCTCCGATCAGTAGATCAATTCTTTTTAAATTAACAGAACATACATATGTATATATTATAATACGCAAAATATTTAAATTTATAATTTTAAGTTTAACTTGCCTGTCAAACCGGTAGGCTTGCCGCACTTCTGTTTGTTTTGTTGTTTGTTACTCAGTTTTGAGTATCGGGAACCGTCAGACCTGCCCGGAATTGGGTCTGTAAATTTTCTTTTGGGCTCATCTTCTGCCATAGTTGTAGTATACCCATTTTCTTTCACAGTACAATTTTCACCTTGTTTGTTCAAATCAAATACAAGCATCAGCCAAGATAGATTTTTTTTGTGTGTTACACACTCGGCTGTTGTCAGATTAACATTTTTGTTTAAAGCAAAAATTATAATTGTCGAATTGGAGGAAAATATTGCGCAGCTGTGTGAGGTTTGAAACGCGAAATTTCCATATAATTTTTTTAAATTCTGCCCTAAAAATATTTAAAGTGGTCAAATACGGTTATGAAAATTTTTTTGTTGATGATTGAATAATTAAATTAAAATTTAAATTTTGGTTACGCAATTCCACAGCCAGAAAATAATTCCAATGAAATGAAATTGTAGATTGTAGAAATAGAAAAACATATTCCGGTCGATTTCGTGTAAGCAATGTTCTTTGTTCACCAATTCTCAATCCCGGGCCGAACGCTATTTTAAATTATTGATTAACGATGAAGGGCGCACATGAGCAAACACAACGTCTTGAATTATTAGAAAAATATAAGAGAATTCAACTTTCGTATTCTAATCACAGTCACGCAGAATTGATGCAGAAAATATAAATTTAATAATAAATCTTGATGTTCCAAATCCATCACTGAATTATTTACATCGAATTGGTCGAGCGGCACGGTCCTGAAGTTTTTGGAGTATCAATAACATTTGTTTAAACCGGCTTGGATAGGTTCAAATTTCAAAAAAATGTCAGTTTTAAAATTTCCAAGTTCAAACGATCAAGTTGTTGATTTTGTTACGATGTGGAAAAGTTAAAATATGATAAAATTTATGATGCTGATGATAGTGGAAATGAATCAATCGATTCACCAAATTCTCAAATAATTGACAACCAGAAATTCTGTCAGTGGCAAGTATATTGAATCACCTATGAATGAATTTAAGAAAATAATTGATGGATCTATTGCCGACAATAAACTCAGACATCGTCTACCCTTGTATTCGCAGATAACCTAATTTCAGGCCAGGTAAAATACTGGCTTGTTTAGATATTGAGATTCCTCCAGGGGGTGAGGTTTGGAGATTGTGGTTACCCGAGGAATGCACTGACGAGTGTATTGCAAGGGCCCACAGTCCACCAGCTTCATCTCATGGGGGTTTCGCAAAAACAAAAATATTGTATTCTGTCGTAATATTATTTTGAGCGATGCAGATAAACTGCAGACAATTATCTGTAGCGCTCTCACAAAGATTTGCGAAGCCAAAGTTTGAAAGTTGGTAGGTAGCGCTGCTTATCAGCTGGAAGACCTGGCTTCCCAAACGAAGAGGTGTCTACCATTCGAAGGACAGTCTAGCTTAAGGTCTGAATGGTATATGTTTATTGTTGATTCGCCATCTCTCATTTATATTGAAAATACAAATATTTCAAGCAAATATTATCCTCTGGACATTTCTCGGCTACTTGACCATCAATAGGTTGAACCTCTAATAATTTGCGAGGACGTTCTTGGACTTTCGCTAACGGCTTTTCACGATCATGGTTTCATCTTTACATTCAGCCTTTAAGTAATGAATTGTATTTTTTTTTTTGAAGATTTATTTTTGTATGATATTGAAGGGAATCATCACGGATTCTGCTCAGTTCTATTTCGCTGCAGTTTTTCATTCCTGAGGACATGCTTCTGGTTGCAGACGTTTTTTTTTCGGAATCATTCGGTTTGGGTTCTAAATTTCTAATTTTAAAATTTAAATTATGTAATAGCCCGGCTAGCTTAGTCAATAGAGCATGAGACTAGTGAGCTCAGGTGTAGGGTTCGAGCCTGATTAATATAAGAACAGGAGTCTTGGTGTATGTATCATTAAAAAAGTAGGTCAATTGTTACTTCATTCTCAAGTTTGGTAGTAAATTGGTTTGGTTTATTTTTTTTTGTGACTTTAGAGTCTCGGGATCCCCCAGATCTGCCCGAAATTGGGTCTGGAAGATTTTAATTATCCACCGCTTGCAATAGAGTAGAATACTGATTTTATCGATACCCCTTCCAAGAGTTTTTTTTGTATATTCTTAGATACTTTGTTACTTTGTTTCTGCTAGGACTGAGTTTGTAGTACTGATCGCATTGATTGCTAATCTGTGGTACGTCGAGGTGCTTCACCAAGCTAATATGTATATACAAGGTCTATTGGCGACCAGCCTATGCTTTTTTCAACTTCTTTTTGGTCGTAGGTGTTCGTCCAAAAAGCACTTGTTCTGTAATGGATAGTCTGGCATAATGTCAGAACGCAGTGTATTACAGTCGCAGTTTCCTTAGTTGTTGTTCCTTATATTAATCTGTCTCACTTGTAATAGATTCTCATCCCTTCGTCATCAATAGTCATATTTCATGTAGTTTCCTTAACCCATAGTTTCCTTATATTTCTCAAAATCTACTAAATCTGCAATAGCCGGACAAACGTATGGGGAGAAAGAAAATTACACTAATTACCTTGAATTATTTATAACACAATATTGGTTAATTTGAATTGATTAATAATTTTCCTTAATCATCATCCGTATAATCACTACAAATTAATCAGAATTTAATCTTACAACGCACTAAAATTGACGCCCGTTATACTTCCATTCGATTGTTCTCGCCTTACTACTTGAGTTTGAACTTTTTTTTGTTTCAAAACACAAACCGTAATGAAACAACGAAATTCTTAAAACCTCACAACAGCTACGTGTATTTTGTTTCCAATCGTCAACATACAACGAATTACTATTTCTGCCTTGTTAAACATTTGATTTGTCTTTGTATGGGTGTTTTGCTTTCAACAATCCTTCCGTGTTTGATCCGAACTTCACTGTATTGATATTGCCGAATGTAGTTATTAAATTTCCAAACATCATATCCATGATCGAATCTGTATCTAGTTCATTTTGAATTCAATTATAAATGTTATGGATGTGTCGGAGATATTCTGGATCCCAACCTTATTTTAGTACAATATTATCAAGTGGCAAACGGTTTTGTGAACTATAATAAGTTCCCAATAATTTGAAAGTCTGATGTAAATTAATTATCTCTCATCTAAACACTGTATTCGAGTTATTGCGAGACTACAAAATTTGGCTATATAATGAGCCACTGTAGCCTTTTCACCTTCTTATTCTATTACATTCTGATTCTTGTGTTGACGTCTTTTAGTCAATTGGATGTCAAAACAACCGCCAGCTGTTGTGATATTAATTAATTTTTTTGCTGTTGACGTTTACCCGCCGAATATTTTGGGTGTGGTAATTTGTGTGTTTTCGGAGAGGATAATCTCAGTAAAAACAATTCTACCTTTTTTTTGGATGTTACTGAACCAACTAAGATATCAATTGAAGAGCTACAAAACCAACGAAAGGATTAACTGGAACCACAGGTAATGAATATTATGGAATTATTTAGTGAAAGAAGACTCATTACATGAGAACGTTGACCGTGGGATCCATAGTTTAATGTTTGTGGTTATCCAATTATTGAAAGCCTCAAGTATATGTTTATAATGCAAGTTATTATGTTGCAACTAGTGTTTATAAACTTGACACAGTATTTTCATTGCAATTGGTGTAGATACAAAATCTTAAATTAATTCATTACAAGTAGTGTGTATACTAATCTAAAATTCATTAATCACCGGTAGTGTTTATAACCTTTAACAATTAGCTGAATGGCAATCCGAATGAATATATTGCAATTAATGTGTATAATAATCAAAATTAATAAATTCCTAGTCGTGTGTATAACGTTACACAGTAATTTAAATGCAATTAGTTATCTATAAAATTAAGGTTAGTTGATTGCGATTGGTGTACGCACAAACCAAATTTCATTCATGGCAAGTAGTAAATGTATAAATCGAAATGCCTTCATTACAATTAGTGGTTATAAACGTTAGACATTAGTTTAAATACCACCGAACTTAGTATATGGCAATTAATGTATCTACACTTGGAAAATCTGTTTAAGCAAAATTAGTATGTTGCCGTTAATGTATATACACTTTGTAAATCCGTTTATTTACAACCAAAATTAGTATGTTGCAGTTAATGTATATACAAATTTCTAATACTATCCCGACAAAAAAACGAACATAGTAAATTAGAAATTACAATTAGTGATTGTGTAATTTATTGAACTATTTATTAACTTTTTGTACATAGCAAAATTAGAAATTACAATTAGTGTTTGTGTAATTTATTGAACTATTTATTAACTTTTTGTACATAGCAAAATTAGAAATTACAATTAGTGTTTGTGTAATTTATTGAACTATTTATTAACTTTTAGTAGGTAGCAAAATTAGATGTTGCAATTAGTGCTTGTGTAACATTTACATAGTAAAATTATTTAATGCATGTGAAGAGCTGTTCATTACTTCCTTAGTGTATAGGCAAATTAGTTCGTGCCAGTAATGTTATTAACTCCTTTAATTAATATTATTGTTCAATAAATATAAGAAAAATCGTATTCGTGCCTAGTTAAATTATTCCATGTCCGCACTGGTTGATACTCCTAAAAGAACATATTACAATTGTCACGGGTGAAGTTACTGCATTTACATCGGAATTTTGTTCAACGATTATTGGTACCAAGAGGTCGTTTGGTACTTATGCAACTTGGTCAACTATAATCAAACATATTATTCCACGTTTACAACTACAAAATTATTCACCGCTGTTGATGGCAAGTTTAATTAACATTTCTAAATATCATGGTATTCAACGTTTATGAATACAGAATTATTTATCGCTGATGATTGCAAGTTTGTTTGACATTTCTGCCTCTCATTTTGGTTCAACAACAAATTTATATAACGTTACTACGTATCATTTTTTTTTGATACAACAATATTTTACATCAATTACAACATTTTTTTGATTCAACAAAATTTTACAAATTTATATGCCGTTTCTACGTATCATTTTTGATTCAACAATAGTATACATCAATTACAACATTTTTGATCCAACAATATTTTCCATCTATTAGATCATTTTTGATTCAACCATATTTTACAACAATTACACCATTTTTGACTCAACAATATTTTACATCAATTACAACATTTTTTTTTTGATCCAACAAAATTTCACAAAATTTATATAACGTTTCTACCTATCAATTTTGATTCAACCATATTTCACATCAATTCCATCATTTTTGATTCAACAAAAGTATACGTCAATTACAATATTTTCGATTCAACAAAACTTTACATCAATTTTTGGGATTCAACAACATTTTATCTCAATTACATCATTTTTAATTCAACCGAATTTTACAAAATTTATATAACGTTTCTACCTATCAATTTTGATTCAATGATATTTGGCATCAATTACAACATTTTTTTGATTCAACGATATTTCGCATCAATTACAATATTTATGACTCAGCAAAACTTTACATCAATTACAATATTTTTTGGATTCAACAACATTTTACCTCAATTACATCAGTTTTAATTCAACCAAATGTTACAAAATTTATATAACGTTTCTACCTATCAATTTTGATTCAACAATATTTTACATCAATTACATCATTTTTGATCCAACAAAATTTTACAAAGTTATATAACGTTTCTACTTACCATTGTTGATTCAACAAAATTTTACATCAATTACAATATTTTTTTGATCCAACAAAATTTTACGAATATACATAACGTTTCTACTTAACATTTCGTATCACGTTGGCACGTGCGACTTCATTAAACATTGTTATCATACCAAATATTTTTGAGAGATTCCTGACGTGATCCACGTGCGGATGGAGGGCTGATGGAAGCAGAATAGGAGGACGGAGTTTAATCATGGGGTGAGTGAATTTACTTTATTAATTAGGTCATAATGATAAAGGGGTGTGAATGGGTGTGTGTGTATGTGTGTGGGCGTGTGTAAGTGAACGTAGGGGTTGGACGTGTTGATCGTGGGTCTTTCGCAACAGGGGTCGCCAGAGTCTTCGTTTTTCCACTTGTATTTCTTTCCATTTCTGCGAATTTTCGTGAATAGCGTACATGACTGTATTTGTGCTGAAGTAGCAGGGTTACTTTATCGTTCCCATGGACTGAAGCTAGTTTGGGGCTTGAAAATCAATCTCGCTAGGTACGCTTCCTGCTATGTCCTTCTCATTGGTTCGCCACTGAGAAAGCGCTTCATTACAGAGCTTGTTGATTAAGTTGGCATGCCAGACTCGATATAATGCCTTGGAGATGTCTAAAGCGATAACGTATGTTTCACCACCTTTATCGAGTATGCTGTTCCAGCAATGCGCTACATAGTTTAATAGATCGGTAGTTGATCTTTTGTTTCGAAAACCGTATTGGCAGTCGGCTATTAAATGATTTTCTTCCAGAAATTTTGAAATGTGTGTATTAATATAATGCTCATAGACTTTGAATAGGAGCGATAGTAAAGCTATTGGCCTATAATTTGATATATCGGATTTTGCTCCCTTCTTGGGAATAGGCTGGATATTTGCCAACTTCCAGCACGAGGGAAATAT